>CM040438.1:26693704-27047350 GCA_022702705.1 Papilionanthe hookeriana x Papilionanthe teres
TTTAAGAAAGTTTTGAATTTTTGGGCATGACAGAAAAAGACAAATTTTTTTGTCCATCAATTAAGAAACCTCCTGAACTTGAATTGAAGTTACTTCTTAAACATTTAAAATATGCATTTTTAGGTGATTCCTCAACTTTTTCGGTTATAATTTCCTCGAATTTAACTTCAGAAGAAGAAGAATGTTTGCTAAAAATTTTAAAGAGATATAAGAAAGCCTTTGGATGGACAATTGCTGATATTAAATGAATCAGTCCTTCAGCTTGTATGCATAGAATTATGTTGGAAGAGAACTACAAACCCAAGGCTGATCCTCAAAGGAGATTAAATCCCATTATGAAAGAAGCTTTCAGGAAAGAAATTTTAAAGTGGTTAGATGCTGAGATTATTTATCCTATTTCAGATAGTGCATGGGTTAGTCCTATTCATTGTGTTCCTAAAAAAGGAGGAGTTACTGTGATTGTTAATGAAAAGAATGAATTAATATCAATAAGACAAGTTACAGGATGGTGAATATGCATTGATTATAGAAAATTAAACATTGCTACGAGAAAAGATCATTTTCCTTTACCCTTTATGGATCAAATGTTGGATAGACTAGCTGAGCATAAATACTTTGTTTTCTGGATGGATATACTAGTTATCACCAAATGCAAATTGCTCCTAAGGATCAATAGAAAATAACATTTACCGATCCTTATGGCTTTTGTTTTTAGAAGCATGTCCTTTGGTCTATGTAATGTCACTGCTACATTTCAAAGATGTATGATGACTATTTTTTGTGATTTAATAGAAAAAGGAATTGACGTTTTTATGGATGATTTTCGGTGTTTGGAACTTCGTTTGAATCACGTTTAGAGCATTTATCATGAGTTCTTAAATGCCGTGAAGAAACAAACTTAGTTCTTAATTGAGAAAAATATCAGTTTATGGTAGCAGGAGGAATTGTTTTAGGACATCACATTTCTGAGAAATGTATGGAAGTAGATCCTGCAAAAATTCAAGTGATCGCTAATTTACCTCATCCAACCAATGTGAGAGAAATTAGGAGTTTTTTAGGACATGTTGGATTCTACAGGCGTTATATTAAAGATTATTCAAAAATTTCTAAGTCTCTATGTCATTTTCTCGAGAAAAATGTGATTTTCAATTTGATAAATATGCCAAAAAGCTTTTGAATTTTAAAAAAAAAATTAATCACTACACCTATTATTATTTCACCAAATTGGAAAAAATCATTTGAATTAATATGTGATGCAAGTGATTATGCTATTGGAGCTATTTTGGGACAGAAATATGATAAAATTTTCAAAGTAATTTACTATGCTAGTAAAATTCTTAATGAATCTCAAATTAATTATACCATAACTGAGAAAGAGTTATTAGCAATAGTATTTGCCTTTGAAAAGTTCAGATAATATTTAATTAGAATTAAATGTGTAATGCATACTGATCAATCTACTATAAAGTATTTAATGAAAAAGAAGGATGCAAAACCTAGACTAATTTGAGAATTTGATTTTGAAATAGTAGATAGAAATGGAACTGATAATCAAATTGTTGATCATTTGTTCAGGCTTAATCTTGAGAAGAAGAAATTAATGAACATTTTCCAGATGAAAAATTGTTGAATATTAATGAATGGTGTATTCCTTGGTATGTAGACATTATGAACTTTATTGTTAGTAATATTTTACCTTATGGTCTGACACACCGACAAAAGAGGAAATTTTTATCTGAAGCGAAGACTTATTTTTGGGACGACCTATTTTTTTATAAACAGGGGAAGTATTTAATTATTCGAAGATGTGCGTCTTTAGAAGAAACTTTTGAAATTATCCAAAAAATGTCATATTTCTTTCGGAGAATTATACACACTGTCAGTACTTGATTATGTATCTAGATGGATAGAAGCTGTTGCTTTACCTCGATGTGATGGTCAAAGTATTGCGAAGTTCTTAAAAATGAATATATTTTACAGATTTAGAATGCCAAGTGTTATCATAACTGATGTGGGAAGTCATTTCAAAAATGTCTTAATAGAAAAATTATTGAAGGAATATATAACTATCATCGAATTTCTACTGTTTATCATCCTCAGACAAGCAGTTTGGCTGAAGTTTCCAATCAAGAAATCAAAAGAATTTTGGAAAAATCTATTAATCCAACAAAAGTGGATTGGTCAGTCAAACTTGATTTTGCTTTGTGGGCTTATATGACTGTTTATAGGAATGTCCCCAATTAGGTTAATTTATGGGAAAACTTGTCATTTACCAGTAGAACTTGAACATAAAGCTTATTGGGCTATTAAAAAATTCAATTATAATTTAAATGATACTGATAAGAAGAGATTATTGCAATTAAATGAGCTGGAGGAGATAAGGAATGAGTCTTATGAGAATACTAAGATTTATAAAGATAAGATGAAAAAGTGGCATGATCAAAAGATTCTTAATACAAATTTTGAGTCAGAACAACAAGTTTTGCTTTATAATGCAAGCTTAATATTATTTTCAGGCAAACTTAAGTTCAGGTGGATGGACCCATTTATTGTGGTAAAACTTTAGCCTTATGGAGATGTGGATATTAAGGATCCTAAAATCCTGAAAATTTTTAAAATGAATGGTCATAGATTGAAACCCTATTTCTTAGGGGATTAAACTAAAGTGAATGATGTTTTCATGTTGGGTCACCCAGTATAAGCACTAGGTACATCGGGCTGACGACTTAAAACCAAGCGCTCTGTGGGAGGCAACCCATAGTTATCAGTGTGCTTTTGTTCGTTGTTTTGTGTTTATTTTTGGAGAATTTTCGTAGTATTTTGAACTTTTGGTGATTATTTTAAGGCTTTGAATGATGTCTTAGACGTGTAAGAATGAGTTTTTGGATGTTAAGTTGACCTGTGCTTAACTGAGCACTGGCGCCTAAGCGCCCAAAACTGGCGCTTAAGCGCTAGAGTTATAAGAACGTGCCTAAATGATGTTCTAGAAGAACTAAACGTGGAAAAGTGGCCTTGAATGTTATTTGGTGTTTTTTAAACGTAGAAAGTGGGTATAAGCTCTACTTAAGTCTATAAATAGCATGGAAATGAAGAGGAAACTTATCCCTTTCAAAATTTCTATTCTTAAGTCTAAGAGAAGAGAGATTTGAGTTGTTTAAGGAGTATTAAGATAACAAAAATGTCTTCCTGGGAGAATGAATTACAGAAAAAGAGGAAGCCGTCAAGAAGAAGTTTGTAAGTCAAAGTGCGCAAGAGTTATATAATGGATTTCTAGCCGTTAGTATTGAAGGAATAGCAGAGAATATTGCAAAGATTGAGGCTGATGTGGCATCAAGTGAGACAAAGGTAAATGAAACTAACACACATTTAGAGCATATTAGTTGGCAACTCAAAATGCAATTCAATCATTCAAGTTATCTTGAAGAAGCGGACAAGGCGATGTATCTTAGAAACAAATGAACTGAAGAAGATTCTATTAAAGTTCTTCATCATCGTCTGTTTTATCAAATCTTTGTGTCAAATGGTTCAGAAGGAACAACTGAAGGTCAAAGATATATTCCACCTAACGGAGAAGGGAATTAAGTTCTATGTTTAGTTTGTTTGCTTGTTTGTTTGTGTTTATTTGTTATAAGTGTTTAATGTAAGTTTGTCTTGTGTTATGATGAATTAGAGGGTTTCCCATCCAAAATTTTTTTGAATGAGATTAGACATGTGATGTGTGTTTGTACTTGTTGAATATATGTTAATGAAAGTATTATGTTTGTGTGAAAATTTTTTTGTGTTATTGTGATCGAATCTAAGTTGTAAAATGTTGAAAATTATATTGAGAAAAAAGAGAAGAGAAGGAAGGAATTTGTATTATGATTTATTTAAGACCATGCGAGGGTGGTTAACTCGGGAAGTTGTGCACTTTAGTCAAAATTTAGAAAAATCAAATTTTTACAATGGCGCCTAAGCGCCGAAATCCACGCTTAAGCGCAAGAAACCCGAGAGCCCCGTCTAAGCGTCGCAAGAGCCGCGCTTAAGCGCTGGTTCACCAAAACCGGTTTATGACGGTTTTAAGTGTCGAAAACCACCATTTCTTCCCCCATTTTACCATCTTCTTCCTCATGCTTTCGCATTTTTACTCCTAGAGCATCCCTCTAAGTGAAGATTTCTTGGTGGAATCAAGCCAAATTTGTTGGATTTCACCTTCTTAAGGTTAGGGCTTCTATTTTATGTAAAAATTTGTTATTTTCACCATAGATTTTGAGTATATGATGGGAATTTCAAAATTTTACAATTCATGGTGAAAATTTGATAAAAATTGGTGGATTTTACATGGAAGAGTAAGTTTAAGTTTATAGAAGTTAGATCTAGTGAGTTTAAGATGATTTTGGAATTTATTGTGAATTTATTTGCAAATTTTAGAATGGCACCAAGAATGAAGAGAAGCAAGGAGAAATGAACATTTATTTTGAACAAATTTGTAAGTTCTAAAGCCCAGGATTGTTATGTCGAAGCACTTCAATAGAGGAAGTTGATCCCTGATCGACGTTTAAAAATTCTAGTGGAGAGGTAGAAGACCTTATTGTTCGTCAACAGTGGGATCGATTTTGTTGTTTCTCTGTTGTTGCAGTGATCTCTGTAGTTAGGGAGTTTTATGCAAATCTTCCTTAATTTGAAGACTATCTAGTGATGGTGAGAGGAAGGACAGTAGAATTTACACCTGAGGTAATTGAAGGCGGTGTCGTCGCCGTGTCGGAGATTTTTCTTACGTGTCGATGTCGATTTAGAGTCGCCACTCTGTTTATCTATAATATTGCCCTAATCTTCAATAAATCTTATTTCTTTAGATCCTGTAAAAGAATCTTTAGATAATAAGAAATTTGAAGAAAATAATGGCTAATAATATAGAAAACAGTAGAAAAAGAGATGTCGGTGAAAATCCTTAAAATGAAGATTCTAGAATTGTCTTATCCTAGAGATTCTGTATAAGGATAATGAAATTTTGGTAACCAGAGATTTTTAGATATAATATCTATTCCGAGTTCTTTAATTCTCCTATAGGAGCAAGCTCCTATAGTTAATTACATCTTAGTCAATTTATAATTGTCTAAGAAAACTTCTGATTAATGTTAATCACTTGTTTTCTGGAAAGTTTTTAAGGAAAGATGTACCAACTATCGATCCTGAATGTCATTATGTCATGTCAATTTTATCTTATTGTCTTGTCGTCTTGTTGTTTATCATTTTTGTTTTGTTGTTTGTCATTTTATTTGTCGTTTTTGTTTTATTGTTTGTCATTTTTGTTTTATTTGTCATTTTTGTTTTGTTGTTTGTCATTTTTGTTTGGTGGCTATCCTAAAATTTTTGGTTTTGTTTTTGTCTTGGTTTTATTATTTTAATGTTGTTTGTTTTATTTTGTTTTGTCAATATTGTTGTTTTGATGTCATTGTGATTTTGCTTTATTTTGTTGTCGTGTGTTTCATCTTCGGAATATCGTTCTGCAAAACAGAGTTTGCACACCCTATAACTTGCAAAGCAAATCTAAAACAAAATTTGTCTTCATCCTGCAAAAAAAACATTGTCAGTAAAATGTTATATTTATTGGATGTCCAAACTTGGTTGAAATGTCAGTTTTAGATTTATATTAATTTTAATTTTTGATTTATATTGAATGTCGATTTAGATTGGATTCTAGATTTTATGTTGATTCTTTTCTGATTAAAATTTTATGTCAATTTAGATGTTGAGTTATGTTTAATTAAATTTGGCTTAAGTCAATCTTATAATTTTGTTGATTTAAGACTGATTTAAGTCATTAAGTTAGATTTATTTTAAATCAATTTTAATATTTTAAATCAAAATAAGTTCAATTAAGTTTGATTTGGGTTAAGCTTAATGTTTTTATCAAAACAAGTTCAATTTAGATTGAACTTAATGTTAAATTAAGTTCGATTTGGGTCGAGCTTAATGTTGAGTTGAGTTTAATTTAAATTAAACTTAACGTTTTTGTTAAGATAAGTTCAATTTAAATTGAACTTAATGTTGAATTAGGTTCGATTTGAGTCGAACTTAATATTGAGTTGAGTTTGATTCAGGTCAAACTTGATATTTTTGTTAAGATAAGTTCAATTTAGATTGAACTTAATGTTGAATTAAGTTTGATTTAGGCCGAACTTAATCTTGAGTTAAGTTTGATTTAGGTTAAACTTGATATTTTGTCAGTAAGTTAGGTTGAACCTGAACTTATGGTTAATTCAAGTTTAATATGGATTGAACTCAATTAAGTTAGGTTCAAGTTAGATTGAACCTAAACTTAAGGTTGACTTAAGTTCAATATGTGTTGAACTCAAGTTTGATTTAGGTTTGGTTTAAGTTAGGTTCAAGTTAGATTGACTTAAGTTCAATATGACTTGAACTCAAGTTTGAGTTAGGTTTGATTTAAGTTAGATTCAAGTTAGATTAAATCTAAACTTAAGGTTGACTTAAGTTCAATATGGGTTGAACTCAAGTTTGCGTTAAGTCTAGTTAAAGTAAACTTAACTAAGGTTTAAGTTTTATTTAAATAATACTCAAAGGTTAATTAAGTCTAATTAGATTAGATTTAATTAGAATTTAAAGACCATTTAAGTGTTATTTAGGTAAAATTTAAGGTTTAATTAAGTCTAATTAAAATTAGACTTAACTGAAATTTAAAGTTATTTAAGCCTAATTTAAGTAAGGCTTAAGTTTGATTAAACCTTTTCAATTAAGGTTTAATAATTTTGTTAAGCCTAATGAATTAGACTTAAGTAAGGTTTAGGATTGATTAAACCTTAGTTGGTTTAATAGTTTGATTCAATTTAATGTGATAGACTTAATTATGGTTTAAGATTGATTAAAACTTCGTTGGTTAAGGTTTAATAGTTTAATTAAGTCTAATGTGATCGACTTAATTATGGTTTAAGATTAAATAAACCTTAGTTGGTTAAGGTTTAATAGTTTAATTAAGTCTAATGTGATGGACTTAATTATGGTTTAAGATTGATTAAACCTTAGTTGGTTAAGGTTTAATAATTTAATTAAGTCTAATGTGATGGACTTAATTATGGTTTAAGATTGATTAAACCTTAGTTGGTTAAAGTTTAATAGTTTAATTAAGTATAATGTGATATACTTAATTATGGTTTAAGATTGATTAAACCTTAGTTAGTTAAGGTTTAATAGTTTAATTAAGTCTAATGTGATAGACTTAATTATGTTTTATGGTTGATTAAACCTTAGTTGGTTAAGGTTTAATAGTTTGATTAAGTCTAATGTGATAGACTTAATTATTCTTTAAGATTAATTAAACCTTAGTTGGTTAAGATTTAATAGTTTAATTAAGTCTAATGTGATAGACTTAATTATACTTTGAGATTGATTAAACCTTAGTTGGTTAAGGTTTAATAGTTCGATTAAGTCTAATGTGATAGACTTAATTATGGTTTAAGATTGATTAAACCTTAGTTGGTTAAGGTTTAATAGTTTAATTAAGTCTAATGTGATAGACTTAATTATGGTTTAAGATTGATTAAACCTTAGTTGGTTAAGTTTTAATAGTTTAATCAAGTCTAATATGATAGACTTAATTATGGTTTAGTTTAATAGGTTTAAGACTAATTAAACTTGATTTGGGCAAGATTTAATTGATTAATTAGACTTAATTAAGGTTAAGTCTAATTGGTTTATAAGGTTAATTAAACCTAATTTAGGTAAGGTTTAATTGATTAATTAGACTTAATATGGGTTAAGTCTAATTGTTTTAAGGGTTAATTAAATCTAATTTGGATAAGGTTTAATTGATTACTTAGACTTAATTAGGGGTTAAGTCTAATTGGTTTAGGATTAATTAAACCTAATTTAGGTAAGGTTTAATTGATTAATTAGACTTAATATAGGTTAACTCTAATTGGTTTAGGATTAATTAAATCTAATTTGGGTAAGCTTTAATTGATTGATTAGACTTAATATGGGTTAAGTCTAATTGGTTTAGGATTAATTAAACCTAATTTAGGTAAGGTTTAATTGATTAATTAGACTTTATATGGGTTAAGTCTCATTGGTTTAGGATTAATTAAACCTAATTTGGGTAAGGTTTAATTGATTAATTAGACTTAATATGGGTTAAGTCTAATTAGTTTAGGATTAATTAAGGTTTAGGTTGATTAATTAGGTTTAATATAGGTTAAACTTAATTAGAGTTTAAAGGTTACTTAAACCTAATGTAAGTAAGGTTTAAGTTGATTAATTAGGTTTAATATGGGTTAAACCTAACTAGAGTTTAAAGGTTACTTAAACCTAATGTAAGTAAGGTTTAAGTTGATTAATTAGGTTTAATATAGGTTAAACCTAATTAGAGTTTAAAGGTTACTTAAACCTTATGTAAGTAAGGTTTAGGTTGATTAATTAAGTTTAATATAGGTTAAACCTAATTCGGGTTTAAAAGTACTTAAACTTAATGTAAGTAAAGTTTAAGTTAATTAATTAGGTTTAATATAGATTAAACCTAATTAGGGTTTAAAAGTTTCTTAAACTTAATGTAAGTAAAGTTTAAGTTTATTAATTAGGTTTAATATAGGTTAAACCTAATTAGAGTTTAAATGTTACTTAAACCTAATGTAATTAAGGTTTAATGAGTTAATTAAGTTTAATATGTCTTTAAACTTAATTAATGTTTGCTTTTATTTAAGATTTGTTCATTTCTTTTTAAATTTGATTTAATTAAGCTTAATTTGTGTTTGATGAAGATGATGATTAAGCCTAATTTGTCATCTTAGACTTAACTAGATTTTGTCATGAGATATTGTGAGTTACACTCAGTTTGAACTTAGTCTATTGTGAAAAATAGGCTAAGAAATAAAAATGTGATTTTTAGGATTTAAATTTATTAATTTAATAATGAATTTTAAATCCTAAATTTTAAAATGTCATTTAAAATTGTTTAATGACTTAAACATCATTGTCTTAAGGTTATTGTCTATTACCCTAAAATTTCTAGCCATTTCCCAATTTTATTTTTCTTAATTTCTAAATTTTTTTTATAATAATTTTTAGAAATAATTATAAAGTGGCTTAGAAATTATTAAATGTCACCCTAGAGAATTTTTTTGTCCTTAGAAAAATCAGAGAATATTCCTGAGGGTACAAAGATCATTTTGTGAAAGTTTCATAATTTTTGAAATTATAATTAATTTACTCAAGGGAGTAATTAATTAATTAAAAATCAAATATAATTTAAAAATTAAAAATTTCAATTCCACATGATTCTCCTTGTTCTCCTGAATCTTGGGGTATTTTTGTCTTATTTTTGTGATTTTTTTGTGCAAAGTTATGAATTTTTGATTAATTTAAGGATAATCTGATTTAATTAAACCTTAAACTAAACAGAAAAAGCCAGGGAGCGTCGTGTGTCCTCTGATCGATCGAAACACGCTTGATCAGTTGCAGGGCTCCGAACAGCGGATCCAGCGGGATTAAATCACGGCAGTCCATTCCCAAAACACAGGAACGGACGGTCCTGGTTCATCGTCTTCCTCCCGCCTGATCCCGCTTACCGTCTGTGATCTAGGGAAAATATCTTGCTCGATTCTTGATGAAATCGTGCGAGGTTTGTTCCTACACGATCTTCTTGAGCAGACGATCATATCCATACAGATATGTGGGGGTTTTGAAATGGCTAACCCTACTCTAGACCAAGCCCGAGCTCGGGTTGGGTGTGAAAAACCATACCTTGGCCTCAGTTGATGTAAATTCAAATTGAATGGTTCTGAAGCTTCGTCTCGACCTCAAAAAGCTTTTCCCAAAGTCAATTTGAGGTGAAATAGGGTCTGTATATGACTTTATCCTCGAGGTGTCTTATCTTAAATGGCATGGTAAATCAGTGGCTTAAGGGCTATGGGGATGCCTGATTTTGATTGGGAGATTCTTTGTAGGGTCCTAGGAAGCTTCAGAGAAGGTCAATTTGAAGTTTTGAGTAACTACATTTTAAAATCCATTTCTGTCCTGTTTTGGGGTTTTCGAGTTGGCTCAATTGGAAGAGATGAGTGGCTTAAAGGGGCTGGATTCAATGTGGATCAATCCCTTAGGGCATAGTGAGCAATTTCTGTCTTGGAAGGTTCAGGGTATGTGGGCTCTTTGCTTGTCTATCTCCTCTTCTTGAGCTCTCGGGTAGGGCTTATTTATAGTCATGAAGAGGGTTAGGATGGGCTTGGGTTTGCTTAGGATTCACTTGGGGAACTTGCTGTCCACTGTCATGATTGATGAAGGTAAGGTTTCAGCTGAGAATTATCTCAAATGGCTATCCCTAGGTAAGATTTATAATGAACTCTCGTTATGATGAGGATTGAGCTAAGTTCATGGCTCCATCATATTGGACAATCCATGAGGTGGTTTGGCCTCTTAGAATGAGCTGGACTTACTCTTTCTCATAACCTTACAAGTCACTTCTTTACTTTGGCATGAGGTGACACATAAACCTCTTACTCATATGTTAGTTATGATTGCATTTAGCCATGGTAAAAGCTTGCTTTAAGTTATGCTTCTCCTCCATTGGGTCGTTTAGGAGGTATATGATAAGCCATAGGGATGGCCAGCCACCTCACTCCATGTAAGTGAATGAGTAATGGTTTGAATTTGGGAGGGGGTGACACCTCTCTTTTTCCTTTATGATAATATCATAATTGGTTTTACCCATGGTTAGCCATGATCATCCATGGGTTTCTCCTAGGGTTAAATATGTCATGATGGGATTTAATAGGTCTTCTAAGTTATAGGTAACCCATTAGCATTTTCTCATAAATTAAATTTGAGTTTTAAAATCATTTATGAGATCATGTGTTATGTCGTGTCTTTAAATTTATTCCAAAGCCATTTAATTATAAAATTCATTTTTAATTAGTTATGTAATTAATCAAAAATATTGGAAATTACAATATTAGCTAATAAATTAATCAAAATAATTTTGAGATTAATTATTTGATTAATTTTATCATTTTTTGGTTCAAAATTGGGTATTTTGACCAAATTTGATACATGTTGACTAAGGTTGACCAATATTGGCCTAAGTTAACTCAAGTTGACCCATTTTGGTTCAAGGGTGATTAATGTGACTTTCCTAACCTTGTCATGGTTTGGTTAGTCATAAGTCCAAAGATTTTGTCATTAAGGGTTTAATTTGGTCATGTTGACCAATTTTAGAGTTTAGGTTAGTCCAGTGGTCAATGTAGTGATCTTTAGATTAAATTTTCATTATTTAGATCAATGTCAACTTGATTATACCAATGTCTATCTCTAAAATTAATTTTGTAGTCAATGGAGCATGGGCTAGCTACTTTAGCCAATTTTACCCTTTTAGGTCAAGAGTTGACCAATGGGGCTAGGGTGATTGTCTTTGTATTATGCATGAATTGTTTTGATCAAATCTTGATTATTTATGTGAAAGAATGATAAAAAAAGGACAATGCAATAATCTTTAGGTCATAGTTTGATCATTTTGACAAAAATTGACATTTTGGTCAAAGATGACTAATGAGGTAAATATGGTGGTCTTTAGGTGTTGGGTTGATGATTCTGGTTAATTTTGACCTTTTTGGGTCAAAAGTTAACCTTTGGGTCAATGGAGTTGGTCATTGGGTCAAAATTGACCATTTTGACCAAAGTTGACTTTTTAGATCAAAAGTTGACATGTTGGGTCAATAGGGTTGGTCATTGGGTCAAGATTGACCATTTTGACCAAAGTTGACTTTTTAGGTCAAAAGTTAACCTGTTGGGTCAATAGTTGATCAGGTCAGTATTTGTTATTACTGATTCGATCATGTTAAGATGTCATCAAAATTTATGTTACAAAGGTTTCATAGGGTCTCACTCTAGATGTTAGGGTTTAGTGACCATCATTAAAAGTTAGAGAATTAATTTTGGTAGACTTCCCACTCTAATATATTTTGTAAATAATCCTCACAAAAGTGAGGTCAACAGTAATCAATTCATTGTACGAACTACCTACGAATATTTTGTGTTTTTTATTCAACTTACAATCCTATTGAGGAGGAGCTAGATGAGATTATATCTTCGTTAATTACTGAAAGAGGTCTTTGGAAAATCACTAGTGGTAGAAGAGTAAATTTCTCTACATCGAAGATGGATGCCATAGCTCGAATTACTGCATTCAGACGAGTATATGTCGATCAATATTAGATCTCTCATATATTGGATTATTACCAGCTTGCCGTAGCTACTACTACCGCAGGTTTAGGATTCCCTTTCTTAATCTTTTCTTTATGTGAACAAGCTGGTGTTAAATATGATAGTTGGGAGGAGATTCTTCAACCTCTGAAGCCCAATACAAGTGTGGTGAACACTTACTCCGAACATTCAATTTTTGGCTGGAGAGGAGGATTTTCTAGAAGTTCTGGAGCTTCTACATCACATGCTTCTACATGTAGAGCTTCTATATCTCGTGGTAGATCCAGCCCTAATTCACAATCTAAAATGTTGCAGACTATGATGGATAATATGGATTATGCTATGGACAAGTTATCAAATCTTGAAAACTTGTTGATCATATTGAGTCATATTTAGGAAGGCATAGTGATTATGAGGAGAAATACAACACTTCTTTGGAAAGACTTATTAGAGGAGATCAAAGTGTGGTATTTCCACCTTATCCACGGTATACTCAGTTTGATTCTGCTAGTTTTTGGAAGGATGATGATGATGATGAAGATGGTGATGGAGATAAGGATGAGTAAGGATTGAGTTATGCTGTGTTTTATTTGAACTTTTAAGTTATTTGTGTTAATGTTAGGACTATTTTATGTGTTGTTATTTGTGATGGTAGTCAACATTGTTGTTATTGTTTGTTGTAATGTGTATCTTTGTGATGATGATGTGGTAGTATGTATTTGAACTCTTTTATTTTAAATGTGTTTTGTTGGTTTTTGTTGAACTTATTCCTGCTACTTTATGAAGTTTAAATAGAGCTAACCTTCATTTAAAATT
The DNA here is from genome assembly GCA_022702705.1 of Papilionanthe hookeriana x Papilionanthe teres. Lineage (NCBI taxonomy): Eukaryota > Viridiplantae > Streptophyta > Magnoliopsida > Asparagales > Orchidaceae > Papilionanthe > Papilionanthe hookeriana x Papilionanthe teres. The sequence goes on from CM040438.1 coordinate 26,706,707, forward strand.
TAATGTTTAAATTTCAATTTACTACCATAAATTTTCTGTTGTGGTTGTGATGTTATGTTAGTTTGTGTGATTTGCTTTTACTTTAACCTCCACTGCATTGAAGTTTTTTTAATCTCTTAAATATTAAAATCAAAATGAAATGTCATCATTTTTACTCTTGTTTTTAAATTTTTGTACCTGCATAATTACGATATGAAAATTCCTGTTAGTATAAGTGTTAATTTTTCATTCCAGCTTTTTTATATAATGCTAAAATGTTTAATTTTTATAAAAATCTAAGTTTGGGGAGGAATTAAAAATCAATTTTCAAAACTTAAAAGTTTATTTGTTCTTAAGTATGTTATAAATAAATTTGATTTTTTATTCCAAAAATGATTCTATGTATGAAGTTATATTATGATAATAAAATTTTGAATATAGAAATGTGTAAGAAAATATGATTAAAACTTTATAGTGATGAAGAAAATTTTCAAGTTAAAAATTTTCTTAGTAAAGAGATGATAAATATGATGTAATTATCTTTAGAAAGAGATATTGTATTTTGAAAAATATAGAAAGATTAGATTTTTATTTTCAAAACTTAAATTTTATTTATTAAAAGTAGTTTTTAAAACTATTATTATACCTTTAAGTAAATGATATATCAGAAATTTTCTTTACGAAAGGAAGAGTGGAATTCAAAATCATTAAAGGCCTATTCAGATATAGTAATCCTTGGCAGAAAAAGAAAGAAAAAGAAAAAGAATGAAAAAAATGAAAAATAAAAAGAAAAGAAAAAAAAAGTAAAGTATAGTATGAGAGGAGAAGCCTGAGGAATAGTGTATAATCAAAAATTGGTTCAACATTTGATCTTTTTAAATGCATAAGATTTGAGAAACTCCTAAGCTTAAGGATATATATATAGTGAGTATAATTATTTTTAGTGAAAATTTTGAAGTTGAGAAGATAGAATGCATAAACTCTATATTTGAAAAAATTACAAGTATTTCTGAATAAGATTGAAGCTCATATTTTCATACTTTTTCACTTTAGAAAATTTCTAAACTTTAAATTGGTCTCATTCATTAAAGTTTTTTTCTAAATTAGAATACCACATTTATAGAACAAAATTTTAGAATCTCCTAACGAAACTCATTCACATAATTTGCTTATGTTGGTTTTGAAAGATTATAGTGTCACTTGAGGACAAATAACATTTCAAGTTTGGGGAAATTTGATATACCTAAAATATATAATATTTTTTATGCACATTTTTATACCTATTTTGATGGTATTGCACTTTATTGGAAGGTATTTGTGTGTTTTTCTTCCAGGTACACTTAAATGGACCAAATATGTCATAAAAAGTGAAAAATGATCAAATTTGGAGCAAAGATGAAGAAGCCGTTAAAATGAATTGGGGCGTCTAAGTGCCCAGATTTGGCCCCTAAGTCCCAGAAACCCGCGCTTAAGCGCCAGACAGTTACTTTGCAATTTTAAAGAATTTATAGCGAAATTTGAAGAGGTGTTTGAGGTATCCTTTGGTACAAACGTGAGTAACTAATCAAGGGCGCCAAAAGACATTTAAATTTCACTTGAAAGGTTGCATCTTTTGGGTAGATTCATTGAATATGGACACATTTTAAAGATACATCAAGAAACCTTTTGGAGAAAATATAAAAGGACTTAAAGTGTGTAAAGGGGGGTGTGTTGAGTTCTTTTCGAGAGAGGAAAGTTAATTTTGTAGAGAGTAGTTTAAGTAAGAATTTGTAGGATTCATACTTAGGGTTGCTTAACACTTTTCTCCTTCTTAGTGAAAGAGAGGGTGAGTAGGGTTTCCTAAGTAAAAATCTATTGTGTAGATAGATTTAAACCCTCTTGGGTTGGACGACTAGTCCAAGGGAGGCTTGTAAGAGAAAGAAAGAGATTCAAAGGAACTTCAAGAGTTTGATGGAGAGGAACTTGAGATAAGTTTTTATATTTGTACTTCATTTGGTGTTAATTGAGACTTCTTGTGTTTTCTACATGGTTTCTACTTTTAAAACTATTTGTGGTTATGTTTTCTCTATGAATTCTAAGTATTATTCTATATCTTTTTTCTTAAAATGAAAAGTAATTAAGTGTTGGATGAAAGTTGTGGAAGTATTGATTTTTAATGTTGGAAGAAGTTGTGTTGATTCAATCCTTGCACTTCATTTACTTCTTGATTTGGCCAATCATGATGTTAACATTTGTTGTGAGAACATGTAAGATCCTAGTAGGTATTGTCTCAATCAACAATAGGTAGGAATCACATGGGATTGTTTGGATGAGAAAGAATAATCTTATGCAAATAAATAGGGAAATATACTTTGATGGGTGTAGAATTACAGACTTTAGGGTGACAGACTAAAGCCCTTAATTTGGTTTATTATTTTAGATTTTGATGCGAGAGTTAGCTCCCAGGTGGAGGGAAAGGAGGGAACTCTAGATTGAGAGCTAGTATCTTCCCTACCTAAACCCTCTTCAGAACTATTCAAACTTTAAACTAGTCAATGTTCTTTATAGCATCTCTAGTAAGGGTAAAGAATAAAATTGCTCATATTTAGCACAATGCATTTTGATTACTTCCACAATATAATTCCTTTACTTGTTACTCATTCATGATAAGGAAAAGATATTTTCATTTATACTTCTTTAAATCTTACAAAAAATCTTGCTACAGTTAGATAATTGTTCCTTTTATCTTATAATTTAAGAAAATACAAAAATGAATCGTATTTTAAAAGTTTTATGTTATCTGAAACTATTTAAGTAAAAGTTTTTTTCTAAATAGAATTTGTGTTCTAAAAACCTTTTTATCTTTTAAATATACATAAATTTTCCACGTGGGATCGATATTTCGAGGCTTAATCAGAAAGTCCTATATTACTTGATAACGATAGATATACTTGCATAAAATCCCTAAATTAAAATATCACTGTTGTATTCTTATTTACATCAGAACAAGTTTTTGACGCTGTTGTAAAAGAATATTTTATACCAAAAATATAAGTTTAATTGGATTACCAAAAGCATAAATTTTATCAGTTTTCATCAGGAAGTAAAGAAAATCAGGATTAGCCTGCTACAAGGGTGCAACCCATGAAGGTAGCTAGTGTGCACGAAAATGATGCCTTGAATATCTTAGTTAACCAGGTTGCTGCCATATCCAAGAAATTGGATAATCTTACTGTAAGTGCAGTACAAGCCCCACACGAGGTAGAGGAATTTAGAGATGAGACTATGATAGACCACACCACCTCTACCTTCGATGCTCTGAATGTCATAGGAAACCATAACTAGGCCAACAACCCTTACTCCAATTCATATAATCCTGGATGGAAACAACATCCCAACATGCAAAATAAGGATATTTTAATTTTTAAAAAGTTAAATACAACTTTTTATTTAAAAAAAACGTGATATGTAAATACATAAGAATTAAGGGCCCGTTAAGTTTTATCCGTTTGGATAAACTGTGTTGACAGCTTTTTCAAAAAACTGTCGTTAAATTTAGTTTTTTCTCACCGGTTCTGGAAAAGTGCAGTGACAACTTTCTAGCTGCAGTCTGACGTTGTAAAAAAAAAGAAAAAAAAATTACACTAGTCACTGCAGTTTTTTGCAATATTAGCTTATTCTTCAGTAGTTTCACATGTGCTTCTTAGGGCCCGTTTGGGGCAGCTTATTGAGGGTGCGACAGCTTTTTCTTAATGCGTCTGAACGTTTGTTTCACGTATATGAATTGCGGTAGGATATCGCTCGACGCGGATTGACGCCGATCCTTCGTTATTTGAGGCTGCACTTCCGAGCCCGCTTTCTGCTTTTCGTTCGCGCGTATTACCCTCCAGTCCTCTATCTCACTCCTGTCCCAATCTTCTGCGTCCCGCTCTCCTGTATCCTCTCTAGGGATTTTCTCCCAGCTCATTCCGTTCGCTATCGAAGGCGGAAAGGAAGAGGATCGAACTATTTTGCCGATGCTCTACCTGTTTGGGTTCAAGAGCGGCAAACCCTCTTCCTCGAACGGCGGCGAAAAAGCTGACTTGAAGCGCCGCACAAGGTCAGGATCAGATTATAGGTTATCAGGCGGCCTCTTACAACAGTGTCAGCGTGGAGATGGAGGACAAGGAAATAGATAAAGCACTATTCGCTTATCTTAAGAAGAAGGGTTTTTGGCAAACAGAGCGAGCGCTGCAAGAAGAACAGAGCAGGCTTTCCCGGTATATGCTTACTTTCCCCTATCTGCAGTAGCTATTTTTTTTGTTTTTGATTTTATTGAGTTGAATAATGCTGGATTGTAGCAATTCATAGGGAATTTGATGAACCCATGATTGAACATATGCATTTTTCTACGGAGCTGAACTCCGGTGCAAAATCAGAAAGGGTTCATTTTCATGATTTACATGGACGCTATATATACGAAATGAAATAAAAATTCAATTTTTCATCAATCCAGCAATAACAAGAAATTGAAAAATGCATTTTTTTCACTTTGTTTCTCCATACAGTTCTGTTGCAAACAGTTTCACCAAACGGGCAGAATGATCATTTATCCAACAACAGCTGCCAATAAGCTGTTCTGAATAAACTCCGCCAAACAACAAGCCAGCTTATCGTGATAATCTACATATTATCAGATTATCAGGACAAGCAGATTATAAATAATCTACAGCCGTCCCAAACAGATCCTTAATAAAATACAACTATCCCAAACAGACCCTAATGGTATGTATATAAATATTTGATTTTTTCTAATAAATAAAAATAATTTGAAATAATTTTAAATGAGAAATGAGTGGGGTTTGAAGGCCAGCGAAGCCCATGATGATTGAGTTGGAAATTCCACACTGAGGATGAATAATTGGGAGATACATATAGCAAAATAATAATGCATTGTTACAGCTGGAAATTTCTCAATCCCTACCCACTCATTGCGGGGTTTTGGCAGCCGTTAAGCCTCCGTCACCTTTTAAAGTCTATGAAACTCAAGATTTATAATTATTTATTTTAATTTTTTGACTCAGATTTAGCATTAAAAGCATGAAAATCTCATTTTTTTTATATTTAGAAAAGGGGGTCATTTTAATACATTACACCCAATTCTTATGAATTATGTCACTGCAAATCTTCAAAAATGGTGAATACTTAATGGTTGGTCAATTTGATGCAATAGATGTTTAGTTGAGTTCAAATTTGGTTGCTTGACTGAGAATCGTTATTTGCAAAAATAGCTATAGAATTGTTACTAAAATATAATTTTGACAATTTCTTGCTAAATTTCTCCTTTTTTTTTTTACCTTATTTATTTTCTTTATTTTAATTTATAGTTTGATAAAAAAAAAATCTAATATGTTAAACTGTATATATAAATAAATACTATGATAATATACTTTAGATATAACTTCCAATATAAATTTTATATTCGTGAAAGCTCCCGGCTTGGCAAGAAAATTAGCCAATCATGTATAAAAAAGGGCAAAATATTACATCCGGACAACGGATGTAGAGTTACGTGCGGAGGTCAATCCATGCGAGACACGTGCAATCCCGCAATAACGCGCAATAACACGGGAATAACACTAGGAATATTTCTCGTGTTACTCCGCGACTAGCGGTGTTTTGGGCGGAATAAAGCGGGGAATATTCTCCATGTTATTTCGCGTTATTCATGTGTTATTGCGGTAGTATTGTAACACCGAGAATATTCCCCGAGTTATTCCACGTCATTCCCGTGTTGTTCCGCGTAGTATTGATCTGTTATTGTGGTGGTGTTACAATACCATCACAATAACACGGAATAACACGGGAATAACACGAATCAATATTCCCCATGTTATTCCGTGTTATTTCCCATATTATTCCGGCCAAAACACCGATGACCGCGGAATAACACGAGGAATATTCCTTCGTGTTATTCCATTGTTATTACGTGTTATTGCGGGATTCCACGTGTCTCACATAGATTGGCCTCAGCACGTAACTCTACGTTCGTAGTCCGGATGTAATATTTTGCCCATAAAATGGGCATTTACACAATTCTTATATATTTACACACCTAAACTTTCATATTTACACAACATTCAAATTTTCAATGTCGCATTAAAAATAACATTATAAAACAAATATGCATTTTCATGCGTATGTTCAAAACCCCATAGTGCCATTTATGTAAATATAAAAAGTTAGGTGTGAAATATATATAAATACGAAAGAATTGTGTGCTACTTATGTAAATGTTCCTTTTATTGGCTTGTTTGGCGAGCTAAGCCAAACAATATGCGAGCTTGTTTGAACTCAGTAAACTATATGACATAAATATATGTGAAATAAATCACTCATACAATTCCCAATAATCTATACACAATGACGAAATTAATATAAAACCCACATAAAAGACCCCCATACAAGTTATGGTCGATGAATGTAATGGATTATTAAGGATTAAATTAACACGCCTTCTGGAGTCATTTAGCTCATAGCTGATACATCAGGAGAAGATATTGCGTCCGGAGTCCAGACAAGCTGCATTCGGACAACAGACGTGATGCACGGGGAGGTCGGTTTTTTTTCTTTTTTCCCTCCACTTCTTCCGCTCCTTCGGTGCATCGCGTCTGTTGTTCGGACGCGGCTTGAATCAGGAGTCCGGATAGAATTATGTACCTCCTGATTCCTATGTATTTACATATCTAACAATTGAACGTTTGCTGTTTTACATTTATACCACCCAAATCTTTCGTATCACACCAAAAAAACACCACTATTTTTAACTTTCAAAAACATAAATACACCCTTTTCATGCATAAGATAAAACAACATATAAGTAAAAAATTAAAGTTTTGATGTTACATATGCAAATACATAGGAATTGAGTGGTGCATGTAAATCTTTCAAAACAAAAGAGAGTTTACCTATGAGCTGTATGATTCACAAAACCTGTCAATCTAATCCTACTCTACCCATTATGTTTATCGACCTTAACTAGTTCCATCGCATCAAATCACATGCTCAAAAGACTTTGAAATTGAGAAATTTACATACATAACACACAACACTAATGCATTTACATATCACACACCTAAACTTCCATATTTACATACATAGCATGTTGGTGCTTTAAATTTATGCAAGAAAATGTGTATTCGACCTTAAGGATTTGAGCATAATGTCAGAGACATTTAGTCCCACATCGGCTAGGTGTAGGGCCGAAAAGCAGTATATAAGTCCTGTGCTGCCCACCTCTCTTAAGAGCTCTTTTGGGAGTGTGACAATAAGGTGTGTAAATATGAAAGTTTAGTTGTGGAAATGTATAGACATAAGAATTGTCGGAAGCTTTCACTTGACGCCGTCATTCCCTGATTATTAGGCATCATCGCCGCGAATAAATACCAAGAGCGAATATTTAACCTTTAGAGAGATCTTCCCACCCTCCACGCACAACTTAGCACCACTCACCACCCAATAACCCGGAAGATCATCTAGACCTCTAGATATCTCAGATGTGTCAACAAACCTGGTGAGTTCCGGAACTCTGACCGGCGTCGGCATCCCACGGAGAAAGGCGGCGCAGTTCGCTTCAACCTTCGGCTTCGGGATCGGTAAAATTCCTGTACTAAATCTTGAGCTGATAAAATCATCTGAGATCGGACCTGATTTCGGGCCGTCCCATTCGGAATGGCGAAGTCTCATTGAAGCAACGTGGGAGAAGCCGAGACGAAGAAAGAGTACTTTCCTAAAGCTAATCTCCTTCACCTCGAGCCAGGCCTTGGTGACAATGGAGGCCAATTCGTCCAAGTGAGCGCCGCGGTACTCAACCGGAGCGGTGCAGACATGAAAGGGGAGAGCCCACCTGATTGGTTCAAAATAGGCTGTTTGGTTTGTGTCGAGGTCGCCGGTCACGTGAACGTCATCATCATAGAGTTTGAAGATGGTGGGGAGAGCGGAGAGGTGTTGGAGATGAATCGCTAAACAGTCGTTCCGTTTGCCTTCAAGGGAGAGACGAATTCCGGTCACTGGTCGTCTGCCTGAATCTACCTGTGAGAATTAAGAATGAATATGGCTCGTCAAAAGTTAAACTCAGAAGCTTGAAAAGGTTGCATGGTTCCAACTATGAGTGCATCATCTGCATTGAATATTGTGGGGATAACATGATGGGTCATTTACATACATACCGCCCAATTCCTATGTATTTACATATCTAATAATAAAATTTTACTTTTAGACATTTCCAGCATGCAAATCTTTCATATCACATAAAAAATACCATGATTTTAAGTTTACAACTTTTCATGTATAAGTAAGGTGGGAGGTATGGAATAATTGAAGTAATTAAGTAGGAATTGAGTGGCATGTAACATGGTACGAAATGGAATGGGCTCATTGATTCTACCTATGAACTTCATAATCATAATAAGAAAAAAGTTAGCTATCATAATGATATTAATCTAGGATATATATATATATTATATATATATATATATATATATATATATATATATATATATATTTCGGGTTTTCAGTTCAGTCCTTCAACCCAAAAAAAAAAAAAAAACTAAATTACTCATAATGTTAACTTTGCAGGTTTTTTAGATAAAAATTGGAACTTTTTTAAATGAATCTTACTACATGATAGCAGCCAAAATAGGGCAATTAATCCTAAAAAGTTCATAATTCTCAAGAGTTGACTCACAAAGAAAAACAAACACTATATGGTGTATCCAAAAGAGAGTTGGAAAAGACAAGATTAAAAAATAGCGCTTTGAAAAGGTTCCCCGTTAAGAAAAGCAAACAACGCCTCCTCTATGAAGGCGACGACAAATCACATGTATAAGTTCCGTGACTCGAGCGATTTGAGAAACAACTATTGGGATCGCCTGATCCGGTTACAATAAGCCCTATCTAAAACAATGAACGGGTTTAGGCCATACAAGACTTGATATGGTCGTGATTTGAGCCAGGGAAGAGGGATCATGACTCACAGTGACATGTTACAGTCGCAATTTGAGCTTGCAGGGAAGTCAAAGAATCGCATCGTATAGGAGATCCGCATCGCTCTTGATTGAAATTCATAATCGCGATCATAGTGCAAAGAAGCTGCCTCGATCTACGACTGACTGGAATCCCAATTGTGCGAGGTCAATAACAAGATTTCCTGTGCTGAAACAGAGTAGGAATTAAGATCGCGGCTCTCGGAGTTCCGCATGGCTTCCAATAGTTCTACATGCCAACCCGCATACAAGAATTCAGGTATCACAACATCTAGAGTACAGTGCATGCGAAACGCACATGCAAAAATTCCAGACCTCTCAATTTCAGCTTATAGGAGTTCCAAAATCGCATAGGAAGTAATGGCAAGCAAGAAAGTAGATAATTTGAAAAAGAAATTAGAGGAACAAGTTATCCAAATCAGGTTAGGAATGAAGGAGAATTTCTTGTCCAAGGAGGAGAGATACACTCTTTTGGAAGAAATGATGATAAAGATTACGGAGTCCCACACAAGCTCGACATCACTTGTAGCAGGATCGAGCGAAAGAATTAGAAGCGAACTCGAGCAACAACAAATGGAAGGAATAACACGACATCTGGACAGTTAGAACGAGGGTCAGCAGGAGGAATGGGATTGCGTGTGATTCAAGGTTGGAGAAGATCTATTCAAAGGATTTCAGTTCGAAATAGGAAACCATGGTCGGTGGGATCCTGGTCTAGGGTTACATCTGACAGCGTCAAAATGCCTTTTGTCCCAACAACTTTTCGAGCTAAAGGAGATTTAAGAGCCTATGAAACATCCAAGATTATTATAGGGCGAGCAAAATTTATGGAAGAAGGAAAATCAATAGATTTCAAAAGAGGGAGCCCAACCCTCGCTTCATGGATAGAATGAACTTTGGACGTTAAAACTGGGGATGAGATGAGACTTGTGCATATGGAAGCTGAAAATGCTGATAATTAAAGGAGTGGATACCTATGGGTGGGTTTATTGTGTGGAAAGATTCTTTTTTGTTAACGAACTAATAGGAGAGAAAAAATTAATAGTGGTGGCCTTGTGTTTAGAAGGGACAGCTCTAGCTTAGTATTAATAGAGGGAACAACGCCGCTAACTAGAACATGGGAGACATTTAGGGACAAATTGCTGGAGCGTTTTAAAAAAATACAAGAAGGAGATTTATACGAGTAACTTTGCACTGGTCTAAGAAGGGTCTGTCATGAAATATAGAGAGAGATTTGAAATATTATCTGGTCATTTGAGTGGGATATCAGAAGTAGTTTTGGAAGAAAACATCATAAGAGCGTTGAAGCTAGAGATTCGAATATCACTTCGTCTATTGAGACAAATGGATTGAGATAAACTATGGAATTAGAACAGTTGGTCGAAGAAAAAATGCAACGAAACGAGTTAATAAGAGCAATACAAGTGAAGTATCATACCGAAATGCTATGATCATGATGATACCAAAACTCACATAGTGGGATTCAAGGAGGCTTCATGGAATACGAATAATGGGCCATGGCCAGGGGCAACATTCACAGGCCTTATAGAGAAATAAATTCAAGAAAAGCAAGCTGACAAGTAATGTTTTCGATAAGATGAGAAGTTTGCTCCAAGATATCATTGCAAGGATCAGGCATTACAAGTTCTCTTAGTGTGTGAAGAGGAGACAATGTAAATTTCCTAAACTTTAATACATATTTATGTATGTATGTACGTACGCACGTACGTATCGGTTAAATGTCATAATCGCATAGATATATACATGAAAGGATCTATTTTCTTTAAATAAAAAAAAGTAAGATTAGTGATATTATCTCTGTTGTGATTTTTCGACAAATATTTTATATTAAATGTCGCCTACCTAATGCAACCCTCCACTTTCGAATCTGGGGCTTGGGACCTATAAATAGCCAACCCCACTTATCTGTTAAATTTTTGGGAGTTAAAGTAAATATTAAAGTTTAAGTGTTAGTGTTGACCTCATTTTTGATGAGGTCTTTTGCTTCTCTCTTTAGTACTTAGGGTCTAGCCGTAGGCTTTTCCTTTGACTAATCTTAGAGGACTAGAAATGGAACCCACCATTTAGAAATCCAAACACCTCTTGACTCCCTCCAAACCCCACAAGCTTGATTGTAGACCCCTAATCACCTAGAGGGTTGAAGTCAAATGTGGAGGCTCGAAGGATGAGTTCCCTATAGGACTTTTGGCCTTAGGAATACCCCGGGTGGCTCTGGTCTCAGTGAGGGTTGACTTGCACATACACTACACTCTCACACACATTCCAAGTCCTAAAACCACACTCTCACCCAACTTGACTTCCCGACTCATGTAGGTAATTCATATGGATGGTCCTTAACCCCTAAGCCCCTGGCTAAGAGGGTTAGAAACAACATAGTGAATGCCTTAAATGAGTCCTCTCATGGCTCATATGGGCTTAATATGGCTTCATGGCTCAACCAAAGTGATTCCATTCTACTCAAATTTGATCAATCTTCATTTTTCCAAAATTTCGCTTTTTGACCTCTGGGCCCTACACCCACTAAACCTACCAAATGCCCTTGGAACTACCCAAAATTTGCAAAATCACCTAAATTACCCAAAATTCCTCAAAATCAATCCTAAACATTTCCCCCCACTCAAATTGATCATCCATAGCCAAATATACCAAAGCTTTCAAAAATACCCCCAAATTTCCAAAAAATACCCAAAATGCCCTTCTTAGCCCAAAAATCCAAAAATTCAGAAAATTCCCAGAAAATTCCAAAAAATCCCAAATATTCCCAATTTCATTTTGTTCAACTACACCATGGGCCAATTTTTCCAATTTACCCCACTTTTACCAAAACCCCCAAATTTGACCTATTTAATGTCAAACCAAACCTCCCCAATTGACCTCAATTCTGGTCCAATTCAATTCTAAACTTCAATTCAATATCCTCAACATCAATTTAGATCAAATCAAAGTCCAATTTGATTGAAATTTGAGCCGAATTTCAATTTGAAGCCTAAGGCCCAGTTTTGGCCCATGACCTAAACCTAGCTCAAACCAATCCAATTCAACTCCAATTGGCCCCAAATCTTTCTAATGCCTTCCTAACACCCCCATAAACAAAAAACTAACTTGATTTGCCCAAAATTTGAACCTAAACTCCACCCAAACCTAACCCAAAACCAAAATCCCTTAAATTGACCTAAGCCCCAACCTAACCCAAATGGGCCCAAATCCCAAAATCAAAGCCCAACCAAAGTTGAAAACTCTTTTTGACATTCCCATAAAAATTTCTCAACATTAATTTTACATCAAATCCAACTTTAGCCCAACCTTAGCCCAAGTTAGCCCAATTTGGCCCACCTTGGCCCATTTACCAAAAAAGTCCAAATTTAACCCAATACAATTCAAAATCACTCTAAACTTGTTCCAAACCACTCATGCCACATGCCTAAACCAATTGCAACATTTATTTGACATAATCCTTCACAAAATTTTCATCCAAAAGCCCATTTTAAAATCCAAAAGCCCACTTCCTTAAATCACTTTAAAAGCCCATCCAAAACCATTTCAAAAGCCCAAGTTTTCAATCCAAAGCCCACATGACATTTCTTTCCATCATCCATTTAATCAAAATCACTCCTAAGTTTCAAAACCATCATTAAACCATTCCAAATCAAGTCTCATGCCAAATCACCCCTAAATGCCAAAAATTTCTAAAACCCACTTCCATGAAACTAAGCCAAGCCATCCCTAAGCCAAATGGAGCCATGGAACCATGCATGAGCCACATGCAAGCCTTGGGAGCCCCTTTACACATCACCATGCCATTAATTGCAAAAAGAGGAGCCTCTTTTAAACCCCCTTAAAAAGGTTTTAACCCTTTTAATGATACACCCTAACCCATGATTAATCTAAATATTCATGGATGGGGACTTCACCACCTTCTCTTGGCTGAACCCACTGATTTATCTCAGCCCAAAATCAGGCCTTGGGGAGGTGCACCAAGCCTAAAGCATGCATTTGACCAAACCAAGCCGAAAATGTGCCCTTCCCCCTTCCACTTTGATTCAACTCCTTTACACATGTCAAGCCTCAATTGACTGCACCATTGCCAACCCCTGACCCTTCTGAGCCAGATGGTGACCTAACCCTGCCGGCCAGCCGCCTGGGTCGCCGGAAAACACCATGGCCGAGAGCTCCATGTAAGCCAAAATTTTCAATTCTCCCTGGCTGAGCTGTCCCAACCTAAATGGACACCATGGCTGTTCTTCTCCTCCCCTGAGCAGCTGATCCCAGCCTCCAATTGCCCCTAGGAAGCCCTCCACCCACCTCTATTTAAACACCACCACCTCTCAGCCAAATGAGTTGATGAACCAGACCTTAAGAAAACTCTGCCAAAATTGCTCCAGGACCTTCTTTTAACCTGCGAGCAGTTGATCCCAAGTGTTCCTTTGCTCTAAACTCCATTAACGAGCTCAATTTCCGAGTCGAAAATCCACCCAAAAACCAGGACATCTCCGGAACCTCTACCAAATCCAAATTAAACTCACCCACACCTGCACAGGACCAAGAGAAGGAGTTCCCCAGTGAAAGCCCCCTCCCGAGGCCACCTAGTTGCTCCAGCCTCCAAGCTTTGAAATCGGGTCTGGTCACTTTCATACTTAGACAATTCCCCAAAGCCAGAGACTTCATCTGGAGCTTGCCTGGACTCAATCGAAGGTGACACAACTCGTCGGATAGTAGCTTCACTTCTCTGAGCAAAGGTATGAACTCATTCTTCCTCCCGAGCTTCCAGCAATTCTCCATTTTGTTTGGGTTAATGTCATAGCCTATAAACCATATGGATGTGTTCGTCTCCTCAAGACGAATCCATAAAGCATAAGGACACGAAAATCCTTTGAGAATCGAGAGAGATATTAGGGTTTGAGTGTGGACGGTCACGGGTGCACACCAGTCGTAGACGATGACCAGGAGCCGTTGGATCGCACTTGTATAGAGCGGACGGTCGAGATCAAGTCAGACGTCGCAACGGTACGTGAACCGCGGGCCCCTGGGGAGCTGAGTCAGATGGCGGCGCCGAATCACAGCGTGACGCGTGGGCTTTCGGAGCTGCCGAGGTTGACGCGGCGCCGCATGGATAAGTAGGAAATTAGGGTATTTTTGAATTATTTAAATGCCCTGAACTTCAAAAATTCATATATTAGCATAGAAAAATCACAAAAATAAAATAAAAATACCCTCTTACTCAGTTAACAGAGGAGAATAATGTGGAAAAGAAATTAAGTTAATTGGATGAGTATTTTATTTTTAATAATTTATTTACTATTTCCAATATTTTGATTCTCCATTTGCATAGATAATTCACCATGGTATGAGATCATATGACTTTTGAAGCCTCTGATCTTGGGAACATTCTCTGAATTTTTCAAGGTCAGAGGCCATCTCTGTGAAAAGTTATTGAATTTTCAAGTTCATGTCACTATTTTAGGTATTTTAATTCCAATAACTAGCATGTTGTAAAATAAATTCTAGGAAAATTTGGTGATGTTTCTTAGGACCAGAGGACCCTATGAAAAATATATTTTGAGTTAATTCATTCATAATAACCTTAATTAGCCTAAACCCCTAAAATTGAATTTGAATTAATTAGGGTTAACCACACATCAAATTGACTTGAAAATAATTCTCCATTACTCTTTAGGGTCAGAGGAACCTCATATAAAATTTTGAATCTAATTGGACTTGATTAACCCCACCAAATGGATTGATTAAGCCTCATCACCAAAATGGAACTTTAAAAATTCATAACTCCAAAATTACTTTTCAAAAATTCACATAAATGATTTTGGAGCTTCTCTGATATCATGGGAGTTCAGGAAAATTAAAATTGGAATTTTCTAAAAAAGTTGATTTTTCACAATATTTTAATATTTTAATAATTAAAAAAATAATAAAAATCACAAAAATATTAAAAAACATAAAAATGTCATATTTTGACTTCTAATCACTTAGGAACAAACCAAATATTTTTCCTTAGTCCCTAGGATAAGATATTGAATTTTAAAGGCTTAATGTAATTTTTGATATTAAAAAAATAAGTTTTTAACCTTTTTCACTAAAATAATTTTAATAAATCAAAGAAAAATCAGAAAATTATAAAATTTATTTCTTTAAACTCCTTGAGGTTAGAGAGATTTAAGAAAAATATAAAATCTATTTTTCAACTCAAAATAATTATAATAAATAAAATATAATTCAAAAAATCACAAATATTTGTCCAAGTGGTCCTCTGGTTATTAGGAACATCCCATAATTCTCTTAAGGATAGAAACCTTTCCTTGGTCATGTTGTTAAATTTTCTTTGAAAACCCTTATTTTCTACTAAAAATAATTATATAAATAAATTAAATTCAGAAAAATCACATTTTCTCCTCTAATGTCTTAATTGATATGTGAGTGAGGTGAAATAAAAATTTCAAATTCATTTGAGCTCAATTTAGTGAGTTATGAAATAAATAAGCTTAAAAGGGCATAAAAGTAATTAAAAATTTTAACCCTTAATTAAAACTTTAGGTTTAATCAAAATGGGGGGTAAAATATTTGATTCTAACTTTCTCTAGGATGATTGAAAATTAGGGAAATTAAGGGGTAGAAACACATCAAACACTTTGGAAATATCAAAATGAAACTATAATTAATTAAATGATTTAAATTTTGGAAAAAAATATATTTAAATTTGGATTATTAAAATAGGGATATTATTAAGAGGATATTTATTCTTTAATTTAAAAATCCCTAAATAAATCACTTTAACAATATTTAATTCTTAATTAAAAATTAAAATAATAATCCAAATTAACAATTAAAACTAAAATTAAAACTAAAATTAAATTAAATTAAATTAAAATTAAAATTAAAATTAAAATTAAAATTAAAATTAAACTAAAATTAAATTAAATTAAATTAAATTAAATTAAAATTAAACTAAAATTAAATTAAATTAAAATTAAATTAAATTAAATTAAAATTAAATTAAATTAAAATTAAAATTAAATTAAAATTAAATAAAATTAAATAAAATTAAATTAAATTAAAATCAAATCGAATTAAATTAAATTAAAATCATTTAACAACAAACTTAAATGAAATCATTAAGAGTTAAATCAAAACATATCAATAATTTCAACACCTCTTTCTATCTAAGTAAATTTAAAAACATGAACATCAATTTGAAATACCAAGATAATTGAAAATGTAAAGATTTAAATCTAAAATAATTTGAACACTATTCCAAACTTAAAATTATTAATTAAAACCTCATAATTAAACTAAATCACTTTAAACCATTAACTCAAACTTCAAATTAAGAATGATTAAAATTCTCAATAAACCAACTTGCCCTTAAAGGCTTTAATTATTATAACTCTTAAATAGAGTATTAAGTGAGATGTCACTTCATTCATTAGGTAATCAAATGCCCAAGTTCACTGAGCAAGAGACAAAGCTTAACTAAACTCCTGGATGATTAATTCACCTGTGCAACTAAATTTACTTGGACTCAAAATAATCTCGGAAGTATTGAAAGATGTTTAGGACTCGTCCTAAGCACTTTCTCAATATGATGAGATGTTTTAGAAGAACAATTGAACTTAATTGTTCTTTGGTGAAGAAAATCATCCATGAACAAAACACAAGAACCTAGACGTCATAGGAGATGACTAGCAATAGGACTAGGATCTTGGTAGACAACCAAAACCCTTCCCTTAGCTTTAACTAGGTATCTGTTGAAATGTCCAAATGTTCTAACATGTGTTTCAAGTGTAGCTTGGGATGACGGGAAGATCCTCCAGGCACGCTTTTATTTTATTGCAATTTACTTACATGCACTGTACTTTACTTCTTTTGCATGATAAATAAAACTGTTGCATGAAAACCAAAACCTTTAGGATAGTCCCTGAACTAAAACCAAAACTAAATTAAAAGTCATTGCAAGATAAAATTCATCGCCACAACATTCCAAAATATAAAACAACTCAAAATTTAATCACAAACAGAACAACAAAACTACAATCACAACTAAATTAAAACGTCTCATTGAATGATCGGGAATACCTCGGATGATGTAACCCACGTGTTGCTTACGGGATTTCCCACGGTCTAAATGAAAGTGTGGAACTCATTCAGTTGAGTTTAGCAAATTCATCTGGACTAAGTGAATTCGATGAAAATAACGGTGCCAGGATGACGGAACCGTGAGATCTTAATTGGTTCTGTTTAAACAACTTTAAGATTTGTTTTAATTAAAATATTAACAGTATTTGGACTTAAGATTTCTAAAGCAAAATACTTCTCTCATCTCCTGATTTATGACTTCTAAAACTAAACCTCTGCAACAACAAGGAGCTCGGAGCATGGTGGGCAGCTCGACCATCGTCATCAGCAAAACTCGGATCTACTTCAGCAAAACTTTCTTAGAATTAAATAACCAAGCCATAGGACTTCGAGGTAGTTTGCCTAGTACAACATAAATCCTCAACTCTTCGTT
Organism: Papilionanthe hookeriana x Papilionanthe teres; assembly: GCA_022702705.1. Lineage (NCBI taxonomy): Eukaryota > Viridiplantae > Streptophyta > Magnoliopsida > Asparagales > Orchidaceae > Papilionanthe > Papilionanthe hookeriana x Papilionanthe teres. Next base: position 26,724,227 of record CM040438.1, read on the forward strand.
AGGCATGTGCATAATCATGTTATACAAATTAAGCCCTAACCAGTCTTAGGATTCCGAGGTAGTTGTTTGGTACAACATAAATCCTCACATTTTCAAGGCTATTTGTATGATCATATCATACAAATATAAGTCCTAATTAATTAAAATTGGCAGGATTGCAACATTAAATAATTTTCTTAAACTCGAAGCCAAATAATAGGATAGTTTGGGAAGTTGCCAAGATTCTTCTTGGATCCTCAACTTCTCCTACTTCTCTCCCTTTGGACTCTTGAAATAAACTGTTCTAAATTTGAGCTAATCCCTATTGAAACTTCCAAAACTCAATCCTTTGAAACCATAAACTTTGAAATTCTTGAAAGCAAAACCACTAATCATTATCGAGAGTTTTCTTAAATGATTCCCGTCATTTAAGATGTAATTAACTATAGGGGCTTGCCCTTATAGGGAACTTTAAGAACCTGAGTAATATAAACCCCGCTTAATTCATTTATATTAAGCGGGGGAACTTGTCGGCTTATAAAATTGGTTCACGAGACCAAACGGATGTCACAAATCTTTTAGTTTATTTAATCGAGCCCCATCGTCAAACAGTGTGACTATTCCTCGGGAAAGATATACAGTTTGTGGTGCGGTGTTCGTTTATATAAACTATTTGGGATGTGAGATCGGTTTGATTTCATATCTTAAAATTTTCAAATTTAAAATTATTTTCAAAATCAAATACTACTTTCTAAATTATATATATATTTAAATTAAATTTAAAATTTAAAATTCGCCGACAATTTCTGTTAGGCGACCCCTATTCAAAAATACAACACTCAACCTAAAATATGGCGACAGTTAGACACGTTGATGCGAGAATAGTGAGTAGGACATAGACGATGTGTGTGATGGACATGAAAGTCGTGTTTGAAACCTAGGCCGAACGGGAATGAGCCTTTTTAGGGTCTGGTTGACCCTTTTAGAGGTGGTTGCCACCTTCTTTCAATATAAGAGCCCACTCCTAGTTATCATTGTTGGATATATAGCCTGTTCCGCCTACCACTCCCTCTGCGTAGCACTTCACGCAGAACCGCGTAGCGCTTGACACAGAACCTCGTAACGTCTCCCGCCTCTTCTCCGAGTCGCGCCTCGCATGAACCTGCTGGAAGCTTCCCGTGTGAAGCTTCCCGCCTCCCTGCCTAGCTAAAGAAGCTTTTTTTCTTATTATAAATAAGCAGCACTTAGGCCTGCTAATCCATCCCGTAATCACCTCTTTCCTGTGGCAGAAGAATATGAGCGGGGACCACATTGAGTTTGCTTCTTTCGGTTGAAGTAAAATAGGGAAAGAAAGTTCTTTGTTTTTTCTTTTCTTTTACTTGGCTTGATAGAGAGAGAGAAAGGAGGAGAGAGGAGGTAGAGAGAGGAAGAGATATAGAGATTTCTTGTAAACGTCAAGGAGCTCGACTGTGTAATTCATCAAAGTAATAAAATCTTCTGTAGTTCCGTGGACGTAGGCAATTTGCCGAACCATGTAAATTTGTGTATCGCCTTTTTATGGTGTAACTTTTCTCATTCTTGTTATTTCGCTTTATTGTCGTTTTCATAACAATTGGTATCAGAGCCTCGGTTTAGATCTGAGAAAAAACGATGGCCGGAGACGAAGTGAAGATTTCGGGGATCGAGAAGTTCGACGACACATATTTTTGTTACTGGAGGATGCAGATAGAGGACTACCTCTACGGGAAGAAACTTCATCTTCTGTTATAGGGAAAGCGACCGGAGAAGATAGACGAGGCCGATTGGAATAGTTGGATCGACAGGTTCTGAGAGTTATTTGATTGACTATGTCGAGATCAGTTGCACACATCATCAAAGAGATGAACACTGCGGATCTCATGGTGGCTTTGTCAGGTATGTATGAAAAGCCATCGGCAAATAATAATGTGCATCTGATGAAGAAGTCATTCAATTTGAAGTTGGCAGAGGGTACATCTGTTGTACAACATCTGAATGATTTTAATACTATCACAAATTAATTATCGTCTGTCGAAATTGAATTTGATGAAGAGATATGAGCGCTGATATTATTGGCTTCATTGCCAAATAGATGGAAAGCTATGAGGATGACAGTTAGCAATTCTGTAGGTAAATCTAAGCTGAAATAAGATGATATTCGTGATTTGATTTTGGTTGAAGAGGTGCACATAAAAGATTCTAACAAGGCCTCGGGTTCGAGTTCAGCACTGAATATTGATTTCAGAGGGAGAACACATGACAAAAACTCAAAAAGAGGAAGATTAAAATCAAAGCATAGAGGCAAGAGCAAGTCAAAACCTGGTCAGCAAGCAACCTGCTAGAATTGTGACAAAACTGGTAACATAAAGAGAAATAGCAAAAAACCTAAGACAGAGAACGTCAGTGCTAATGTTGTAACTGAAGAAGTGCAGGATGCATTATTGCTTGCAATACATAGCTTCATTGATAACTGCATACTGGACTCAGGGGCTTCATACATCTTCCCACTGGGAGTTAATGCAAAACTATGTTGCAGGTGACTTTGGGAAATTGTACCTGGTTGATGGAGCAGCTTTGAACTTGATGGGAATGAGATATGTTGAAATTGCACTCCCTAACAAAAAAATGGATCTTGCAAAAGGTCAGAAATATTCCTGAGCTAAAGAAGAATCTAATTTCTGTTGGGTAGCTCAATGAAGGAAGTCATACAGTAGTATTCTCAAATAGCACCTAGAAGGTTACTAAAGGAGCACTGGTACTGGCTCAGGGTGAGAAGACCAGTACGTTGTATATGACTACTGGTTTAATTAACAGTGTTGATATTACAATAGCAGAGAACACAACAGACGTGGCATTGCAGGCTTGGACACACGAGTCAGAGAGGTATGAAAGAGCTTCAATCCAGGGGCAAGTTATCAGAACTGAAGTCAGTTGATCTCAGCATGTGTGAAAGTTGCATTACGAGAAAATAGAAGAATGTCAGTTTGCTGAAAGTGACAGAGCGCTAAAGACAGGAAAACTAGAACTTATACACACCGATGTGTGGGGACTCCAGTGGCATCTCTTGGAGGCTCTCGCTACTACGTCACATCATAGATGACCACAACAGAAATGTATGAGTTTACTTACTGAAGCATAAATCTGATGTATTTACTGTGTTCAAAACTTGGAAGGCCAGAGACAGACCTAAAACTAAAATATTTGAGGTCCAATAATGGTGGTGAGTACATCAGTGGTGGGTTCAAGGAGTACTGTGTAACTCAGGATATCAAAATGGAGAAAAATATTCCGACACCACAACAAAATGGAGTTGCAGAGAGTATGAACATGACCATTAATGAACGTGTCAGGAGCATGAGGTTGCACGCCGGACTACATCCAACCTTCTGGGCAGATGCGATCAACACTACAGTTTACTTGATCAACAGGGAGTCATCCATCTCATTAGACTGTGATTGCCTGAGGAGGTCTCGAGTGGCAATGATGTAAAATTTTCTTATCTTAAAACTTTTGGATGTTTTTCTTATGTACTAATCAATCCTGGTGCTCGTAGCAAACTTGAGGCTAAGTCAAAGAAATGTTATTTTATTGGCTATGGAGACGAAGCATTTGGCTATCGTTTTTGGGATGATCAGAATCAGAAGATTATCAGAAGCAAGAATGTGATCTTTAATGAGAAGATGATGTACAAGGACAAGAATAGTACAAATTTTGAAGTAGCTCCTCAGAAATAAATGTTCGTAAGGTTTGATGATGTTCCAGAGGTCACAGTACATGATAGAGATGTGAATGATGAAGAGAGTGGGTCCGGGACACCCATTCCTATTATTCCACAGTCAGGTTCAGAGTCATTCACTACTCCAGTTATCCTTAGTAGAACAGTCAGAAGCAAACGTTTTCCACAGCGTTACTCACCAACTATGAACTACATCCTGCTGACACATAGTGGAAAATCACAGAGCTATGAAGAAACATTTGCAAATGAAAATTCTAGCAAGTGGGGGCTGAACATGAAGAAGGAGATTGATTCATTGCTGGGAAATCAGATATGAGAGCTAACAGAACTTCCACTAGGGAAAAAGGCACTGCATAACAAGTGGGTGTACCGGATGAAGACTGAGCTTGATGACAGTAAAAGTACAGGACTAGACTTATTGTAAAAGACTTTAAGCAGAGGCAGGGCATTGACAATTCTGAGATGTTTTCTCTTGTGGTTAAGCTCACAACCATCAGAATGGTGATGGCTATGGTTGTTGCTGAAGATCTATTTCTGGAGCAGTCAGATGTGAAGACAGTTTTTCTTCATGGAGATCTTGAAGAAGACATCTACATGCACTAGCCTGAGGGGTTCGTGGTACAGGGAAAAGAAGCTTCGGTTTGCAGATCGAAGAACTTGTATGGCTTGAAGCAAGCTCCTAGACAGTGGTACAAGAAGTTTGATAAATTCATGCTCAATGCATGGTATAGAAGATGTCAGAAAGATCACTGTTACTATGTCAGGTACTTTGACAACTCTTATATCATCCTACTGTTGTATGAGAATGATATGCTTATTAGAGGGGCCAACATTGATGAGATCAATAATCTGAAGAAGTAGATGTCAGAGCACTTTGTAATGAAGAATTTGGGGGAAAAAAAACAAATTCTTGGCATGAGAATTGTCAAAGACCGAGTCAGATGCACGTTGAGGATTTCACAGGATGAATATGTGAAAAAGATGCTTAGCAGGTTCAATATGGATAATGCCAAACTAGTTGGTACACCTTTGGGTAATCACTTCAGACCCATCAAGAATCAGTCACCCAAGTCAGAGGAGGAATAAGACTATATGAGTAAGGTTCCTTACACTTCTGTTATTGGTTCACTTATATATGCTATGGTCTGCACAAGACCGAATATTGCCTATGCAGTGGGAGTTGTGAGTAGATCAGATATTGCTCATGCAGTGAGAGTTGTGAGTAGATACATAAGTAATCCAGGGAATGAACATTGGGAAACTGTGAAGTGGATCCTGAGATATATAAGAGGTTCTTCAGAAACCTATTTGTGTTTCTCAGAAAAGAATCTAGAGGTACAAGACTACATTGATGCAGATTTGGCTGGAGGCATTGACAGCAGAAAGAGTACTATAGGTTATGTTTATACTCTTGGTGGTACTGCAATGTCATGGGACTCGAATCTATAGAAGACAGTTTTTTATCCACTACAAAAGCCGAATATGTTACAATATTAGATGTTGCTAAGGAGATGATATGGCTGCAGAGTTTCTTGAAGAAATTAAGAAAAAAGGTTCAGGAGGGCACTCTCTACAGTGGTAATCAGAGAGTCATATTCCTCAGAATTCCAGCATTTCAATCCAGGTCCAAACACATTCAAATCAGGTATCACTTCATACGGTCATTGTTAGATGAAGGAGAGTTACTACTTGAGAAAATCTATAGAAGCATAAACCCTGCAGATATGTTGACTAAGAGTGTTACTCTTAAAAAACTGAAATTGTGCTCGACTCAGTTGGTCTTTTATCGTGAAAACAGGAGTTTTGAGTTGCACAAATGAATGATATCATGTTTGAAGAAAAGGTGTTGAGTATGTTGTGCAGTTAGTGTCCCAGTCTCCAAATGAGAGATTTATTGGATTGAGCCTGTTCCGCCTGCCTCTCCCTTCGCGTCGCGCTTCAAGCGGAACCGCGTAACGCCTCTTGCCTCTTCTCCGCATCGCGCTTCACACGAAACCACAGGAAGCTTCCTGCCTTTTTTAGTGATTAGGGTTCAGGGTTCAGGATTCAGATTTTAAGATTTTAGGGTTAAGGGTTTTGGGTTTAGGGTTTTGGGTTTAAGGTTTTGGGTGGAGGGTTTAGGGTAGAGGGTTTAAGGTTTTTAGGTTTTTCAGTGTTTAGGGTTTTACGGCTTAGGGTTTAGTGTTTATGGTTTAGGGTTTACGGTTTATGGCTTTTTTGCTTATTATAAATAAGGAACACTTAGGCCTGCTAATCCATCCCAAAATCACCTCTTTCCTGTGGTAGAAGAATAGGAGCGGGGACCTCCTTAAGTTTGCTTCTTTCGGCTGAAGAAAAAAGTGGGAAGAAAGTTCTTTGTTTTTCTCTTTTCTTTTACCAGGCTTGAGAGAGAGACAAAAAGGAGGAGAGAGGACGTAGAGAGAGAGAGAGGAAGTGATGCACCAAAAATATGTTTGATTTTTCATATATAGATTATACTCATTTTTGGTGATATTGCACTTTAAGGAATTTATTTTTCATGTTTTGCTGCAGGTATGATGATTTTACGCAATTGGAGCAAAAAGAAGCAAAAAATGAATGAATTTGGAGCGAAAAGAAGCAAAAAAAAGGCTAGAATGGGTGCCGACGATGCATTTTTCTAGAGCATTCAGACAATTGAAGCGCGATAAGGTGCCGACGGTGCCCAATGTCGGTGGAAGCCAAATTCGATGTATTTGGATGACTTTCAGAGGGATTTTTGAGGCATCTTTTGGGGAAATCGTCCCTAGGCTGTTTTAACTTAATTTGGGCTCTAGAATTCAGTGTGTTTAGAGGAGTCTAGAGGAGAAGTTATGTGAGGGAAGTAAAGAGTTTGTAGTCTAGGGTTTGGTGTTTTGAATATTGTTTTGTGAGGAATTTTTCTCAAAAGAGTTGTAGGAGGAGATGGAAAATGAGATATTGCTTCTTCCCTTGTGTGTGTTGTGAAGAGAGGAGATTCAAAAGAACTTTAAGAGAATTGCTTGGGGAAGAAATTGAGATAAGTTGTATTTACTTCTTATTGTTTGTATGACGTTGTTTTTATATATAAAATTTTTGTTTTGTTATATCTTCCTCATGAATTCTGAGTAGATTTCTTTGTCTTGCACCTTGCAATGATAAATGGTGAAGTGATAGTTTTGATTGGATGTGTCATATGAAAGATAAGAAATTGTGATGATTTTTCACTTCGTTCTTCATTTACTTTTCGATTTGACCAATTAAATTGTTAAAATATGTTGTGAAACATAAGATCCGGAAGGGCTATGCTTTCTACAACAAAAGTGGAGATTACATTCAATGTCCATGAATGAGTGATGTAGTTCATGGGGGTTAGTGCAAATAAATATGGAAATATAGTTTATTGAGCGTAGAATTGAAGATTTTAGGGTGACAGACTATAATCTTCAATTTGGTCCTAATGTTTGGAAACTAAAGCGAGAGTTAGCCTTCAGGCGGAGGGAAGTGGGAGCTCTGGAGTGAGATCCAGTATCCTCCTAGCCTAACCATCAATTTAGGGACTAAACTTAGGATTAGCCAATGTTCTTTATAGCACTCGGAAAAGGATATAGAATGAGTATGCTCCTATTTGGCACAATATAAGAATCTGACTAATCATTATCGATTGCTCACCCTAATATAATTTGGGATGATACTTTCTCGAAACTTCAACCTTGCATTACAAAACTTATTATAGTAGTAGTTACTTTAATTTGGAGCATAGAAAATAATTTAGTAATTTTAAAATATTTAGCATCGTTAAACTTTAGCATCTTGGTAATAAATTAAGTGCATTGCAAATTGAATATTGAATTTCTGTGCTACGCTTTCAAGTTTGTTTCCTCCCTATGGGATCGATAATCAGGACTCCACTAGAGCCCTGTATTACTTGAATGATACAGATACTTGCGTATAGATCGACTGCTACCTTATTAAACTGATTATATTTTGTGACTGAATTGAAACTATTTGTAAAAAATTATTACTTAGTATCTACAACCGCCGCATTAAGTTTTTGACACTGTTACCGGAGAGACTATAGTAAATTGAGTAGTAATTAAAAACCATTAAAATTTGTATTTATGTATGCGTAGTTTTGGATCTGAATGTTTAATACCTTACGATTCAGAGTTAGAACGCACCATTAGAAAAATTCGAAAACAACAAAAAAATCTAAAAATTTGAACAAAATGGTGAACAATCTCGATAATCAAAGAAATGGAAATGAACATCAACCTAGACCTTTAAGAGATTATGTGAACCCTACAACAGATGAAATTCACTTGATTATTCAAAATTCTGATGTAGCTGCTAATTCATTTGAGCTTAAACCTGTTATTATCCAAATGATTCAAAATAATCAATTTTGTGGAACACCAAATGAAGATTCTAATTTACATCTTGCTAGTGTAGTTCAAACATTTTATGATGGCCAATTGTTTCCACAATTCTTCATTTAGCCAAAAAAAACATCAAACCTCTGTAAGAGTGATTTTAGCATAGAAGTAAAGAACAAGAAAAATACAGCAAAATCATTGCACACTATTAAAACTTAAGATTATATTATGCAAACTATGCAATCCAGCCTAGAAAATAAAAATAAATAAATAAAAATATCATGTGAGCACATTCAGAAAATGAAAAATAAAAAAAATTGTGTAAATACAACTTAGAATTTTAAATCCCAAATAATCCCGCGCAAACATCTTCACTAACCTACAAGGCTCTAAAAGTGGCGAACATCTTATAATGCAAAATATATTAGTTAATTACAAGAAAAAAAAGAGTTCATCGAAGGCATTTACCAAAAAATAACAGAGCATTAAAAAACAACACGATGGAAAAGATACAAAGAGTTCATTTGGGTCGCCTTGCATGAAGCATGGAATAAATAGAAGAGAACCAATAGATTTGATTGATAGTTTTGGAAATGTTGTAAGTCAGCATAAGTTGATATCTTATCATATAAAACTAATAATTAAAATCAAGATCAACGTCAACTTTGAAGAGAGAAATTTAAAAAAAAAAAAAAAAGAAAATTTAAGAACTTTGAGAAAGAAAGCAACAGCATGTCCCACATAATACAAAGAAATGTTATTAATGTCGTAATAATTTGTTTATTTCAAGAATCAAGCCAGCATGCATTGGAAGCCAAGACTCTTATAAACATTAGAATCTGATTTATATAAGTATCAAACCAACATATCATGCTAAAAAGCACTTGTATACGAACCTGACCACAGTATATATGGTAAAGGAAGACGGGTAGTTCATAACAATGTGTTTGAAGAACTTAAAAGCCATCAGAGGGATATGAACTGCAATATGTGTCATCGCATTGAATACATAAGCCATTAACGAAGAGATTAAAGGCCCGATTTCATCCTGAAAAAAAAGAAAAAAAGCTAGGTAAACAATTAGAACGAATGAAAGAAAAAAAAAAAAAAAAATGAGAGCAAAGCTTTATCCTAAACAGACACGAATAATGTCAGTCAAAGTGCAAAATTGCAAATAGCAATGAATGGCAAACGAAATATTTTAATAGCTTTTGAATATTATTATTCCAAGCCTAACTCAAAAACTTAAAGAAAATATGTTCTTAAAGAAAAAAAATTAGTAATCAGGTAGACTAATTATTGTAGAAATACAAGAAGCACAAAAAAGGAAAGTAAAACCAGCTCCACAAATGCATAAGCAGTTATGTTTTATCTGAAACTCTCAATGCCTATATTGCTGACAAAATATGAAGAAAATTGCAAAGCATCCAGAAAGAAGAAACAGATTTTCTTTGTTAATTCATAAATCATTAGTTCAATAAATGGTTTATCATGCTAAATAGAATAACTATGACGAAGTTGTATGAAAGATGGAAGAAAAAACAATATGATTAGGAGCCAAAGAAAACTTGTAAGCATCGCAGCTCAAAGCAACATATCCAGAAAACTCATAAATCTAGCTAATTATGTAATCGGATCATAACTAAATATAGCATAGATGTGGACGACAACTGAAAAAAGATTAAAAATTAAATAATTACCTCTTTCAGGGAAGGAAAGATAACTGTCTTTGAGATTTGATAAAGCATGATTAAATTCATTAGCACCTGGATCTATCAGAATTTGAGAAGAACTATCACAAAAATTTTTATCAAAATATTTTCCTCCCTAAAAAACTGCTTAGCTTAAAAATGTGTCAGTTTGAAGGGGAATCAATATATGAAGCTTAAGAAAGATTTAAAGAGTTCTTTAGGAACTGTCCACATCATGTTTTACTAGATTGGTTAATAATTTAAATATTTTATAATGGATTAGTGGGATATCTTAGATCGATCATTGACGCTGATGTTGGTGGATCGTTAATGTCAAAACCCTTTGATAAGACATATTATTTAATTGAAGAGATGACTACTAATAACTTTCAATTGCCCTCTGAGCGGGTAAATCAAAAAGAGTAGCTAGTATTCATGATTCTGAACTTATATCAATGTTGGCTTCCCAAATTGCTGCGATTTCGAAGAAAGTACATCAATTCGGAATGAAATATTGTCAAACGCCTCAGGTGTTAGAGGAAAATTCATTGAGATAGATAGTAATGAGATTTTGAATGTTACAAATAATAGACCCAATAATCCTTAATCCAATTATTATAATCCCGATTGAAAAAACCATCAAAACTTAAACTAAAATAATAACACTGCTACTGTTAATCCGCAGTAGAGAAAAAATTATGTTAACCCATTGGGGAATTCAAACAACCAGAAAATCATTAGTTATAAACCTTCTTACCCTCCAGGTTTTAATAGTAATCCACAAGTTAAGAAAAAGAATTTGTCTATGGAATAGTTGATATTAAACATGGGTAGTCAATTACAAAGTCAAGGGAACCAATTACAAAGTCAGGGAGCTGCTATTAAAAATATTGAAAATCAATTATGACATATTGCTACTGCACTTAGTAATAAACCTTCAGGAACTTTCCCTAGTAATGTTGATATTAACCCAAAAAATCAAAATAAAGAGCAAATAAAGGCTATACAGTTGAGAAGTGGAAAAGAATTGAAATTAAGAGTTCAAAAAAAAGTTGAAATTGAAAAAGAGGAAACTGAAAAAGGTAATGAGAATATATATCCAGATTTAGAATATCCACTTAAACTGATAAAAATTACCATTAAAAAACCACCACCTCCATTTCCTCAAAGATTGAAGCAACAAAAGAGAAACAATTCTCAAAGTTCATTGAAATTATTAAAAAATTAACAGTAAATATTCATTTTGTTGAAGCCTTAGAACAAATATCCAATTATGTGAAGTATATGAAGGATATATTAAATAAGAAAATGAAGTTTACGGATAATGAAACTGTTGCACTCAGTGAAGAGTGTAACACCATTAACAGAAAAAGCTTCTTGAAAAACTCAAAGATCCTGGTAGCTTCACTATACCTTGTGCTATTAGAGAAATTTTTTTTAGAAGAGCCTTATGTGATATAGAAGCCAACATTAATCTCATACCTCTATCAAATTTTAAAAGGTTGGGAAAATGAGAAATTTCTCCTACTTTAGTAACTCTTCAATTAGTTGATCGTTCTATTACTTATCCTAAAGGAGTTGTTGAAGAGTTTTAGTGAAGGTTTATAAATTTATCTTCCCTGTGAATTTTATTGTTTTAGATATGGAAGAAGATAAATAAATTCCTATAATTTTGGAAAGACCATTCCTTGCTACTCGAAGAACTATGATAGATGTCAAAAATGAGAATTAACTATGAGAGTTAATAATCAAGAAGTGACATTCAATATATTAAAAGCGATAAAGTATCCATCAACAAAAAAAGATAAATGCTTTCAAATAGACATTTGTGATTATTTAAAAAATGAGCATTTTAAGGAGAAATATGAAGAGAAACTTAGAGCAAGAAAATTTTAAAAGTGAGGAAGAAAATAAAATAGAAGTAAAATATGTTGAGATAGATAATGAGAAAATGTATTATGTTCATAAAAGATTTTAGATGTTGGACATTACAACACCACTTGAACTTGAGTTGAAAATACTTTTGAACCCTTTGAAGTTTGTGTTCTTAGGAGAATTATTTACATTATCAGTTATTGTATCAGCATATTTGAATGATTTGCAAGAGCAGAAATTACTAGATACATTGACAAGATATAAAAAAAACTTTTTGTTGGACATTAGCTGATATTAATGGAATCAGTCATTCGATCTGTATGCATAGAATTTTATTGGATGAACAACATAAACCTAAAATTGATCCGCAAATGAGATTAAATTCATTGATGAAGAAAGTAGTAAAAAAGAAAATTTTGAAATTATTGGATGCTGGAATTATATATATTCTATTTCAGATAGTGCGTGGTTATGTCCGATCCATTATGTTCCTAAGAAAGGAGTGACAGTTGAGACTGATGAAAGAAATGAATTTATCACTATGAGACAAATCACTGGTTGGTGAATCTTGTATTGATTATAGAAAACTAAATGTCGCCACTAGGAAAGATCATTTTTCTTTACCTTTTCTAAACTAAATGTTGGATAAGCCTGTTGGGCATAAATATTTTTGTTTTTTAGATGAATATATTGACTATAATCAAATATCAATTGCTCCTGAGGTTCAAGAAAATACCACATTTACTAGCCCTTATGGAACATTTACTTTTTGACGAATGCCCTTTGGATTATGTAACGCACCTGCAACATTTCAAAGATGTATGATGTCAATTTTCAGTAATATGATTGATAATTAAATAAAAGTTTTTATGAATGATTTTTTCGTATTTGAAACTTTATTTACGCTTGCTTAAATAATTTGGAAAAAGTTTGAGTTATGCAAAAAAACAAATTTAGTTTTAAATTAGGAGAAATGTCAATTTATGATTGTAGGAGGAATTGTGTTTGGGCATAAAATTTCTGAATATGGCATCGAAGTAAACATGCAAAGATTCAAATCATCGCGAGACTACCACCTCCAACTACTGTGAGATGGGTGAGAAGTTTTTTAAGACATGCTGGGTTGTACAGACGTTATATTAAAGATATTTCAAAAATTACTAAGTCTCTGTGCCAAATTTTAGAAAAAGATAAGAAATTTGACTTTAATAAAGAATGTTATTTGCTTTTGAACTACTGAAGAAAAATTAATCACTGCCCCTATAATAGTTTTACCTGATTGGGAGAAACCATTTGAACTTATGTGTGATACTAGTGATTATGCAATTTGAACTATTTTAGGATAAATGTATGATAAAATTTTCAAAGTTATATACTATGCGAGTAAAACTTTTAATGATGCTCAAATTAATTATACCACCACTGAAAGAGAGTTATTAACAATAATATATGATTTTGAAAAATTTAGGTCGTACTTAATTAGAACTAAATGTATAGTGCATACAGACCATTCTGATATCAAGTGCTTAATGCAAAAGAATGATGCTAAACCTAGATTAATCAGATGACTACTTCTAATGCAAGAATTTGACTTCGTTATAGTGGATAGAAAAGGATCTGACAATCAAATAGCTGATCATTTATCTAAGCTGAAACGACATAAACTATCTGATTTTGAAGATGAAATCATAGAAACTTTTCCTGATGAACTTTATAATATTAAGAAATCGACTTTACCGTGGTATGCTGATATTGTTAATTATATTGTAAGTGATATTTTACCACCTGAATTATCAAAACAATAACCAAAAAAATGTGTATGATGCCAAATTTTATTTTTGGAATGACCCTTAATAATAAAAACAATGTAAGGGTCTAGTTATTAGGAGATGTGTGTCTTATGAAGAACTTGAATCAATTATTCAGAGATGTCATGATTTTGAATTTGAGGGATATTTTGGAACTGACAAAACTACACATAAAATTTTACAATTTGGATTCTATTGATCCACTCTTTTTAGGGATGTTAATAGATATATTAAAACATGTGATCAATGTCAGCAAGTAGTCATATTTCTAGAAGAAATGAAATGTCACTAAATTTTACATTGGAAGTTGAAATCTTTAATGTTTGGGGATTAGAGAATTTTTATTCCTTCATTTGGGAACATATATATATTGGTTGCAGTTGATTATATATCGAAATTGATTGAAGTCATAGCTTTACCCACAAGTGACGCTCGAAGTGTTTCAAAATTTTTAGTGAAAAATATTTTTACGAGATATGGAATGCCGAGAGTTATAATTAATGATGATGGATCCCATTTTAGAAATCATTTGATTCAGTGATTAACTGGAAAATATAATATTATATATAGAATCTCAACTTCTTATCATCCCCAGATTATATATTTGTCGGCATATATTTAGATTTGTGGTGTTGTATTTTTGAAAAGAGGTCGCCTACAGAAATTGTCGGCGAATTTTTAATTTAATTTAAATAAATAATTTGAAAAGTAGTATTTGATTTTGAAAATAATTTTAAATTTGAAAATTTTAAGATATGAAATCAAACCGATCTCACATCTCGAATAGTTTATATAAACGAGCGCCGCACCACGAGCCGTGTATCTATCCCGAAGAATAGACACACTTGCTTGATGATGGGGCTCGATTAAATAAACTAGAAAGGTTTGTGACATCCGTTTGGTATGCGAACCAATTTTATAAGCCGACGAGTTCCACTAGCTAATATAAATGAATTAAGCGGGGTTTATATTACACAGGTTCTTAAAGTTCTCTATAAGAGCGAAGCCACTATAGTTAATTACATCTTAAGTGACGGGAATCACCTAAGAAAACTCTCGATAATAATCGGTAGTTACGCTCTCAAGAATTTCGAGGTTTAAGTTTTCGATGGATTGAATTTTGGGAATTTCAATAGGGAATGGATCGAGTTTGGAACATTTTATTTTGGGAATTCGAAGGAAGAAAGGTAGGAGAAATCACAGATTCGAAGCGAACTTCGCTAATTTCCCGACTATCCTATTGTTTGGTTTGAATTTAGGAAAGTCCTAATGTTTATTTAATGTTTTGATCTTGCCAATTTTAATTAATTAGGACTTATATTTGTATGATAAAATCATACGAATAGCCTCGAAGATGTGAGGGTTTATGTCGTACCGAACGATCACCTCGGAGTCCTAAGACCGGTTAGGGCTTAATTTATATGACATGATCATGCAAATGCCTAACGAAGAGTTGAGGATTTATGTTGCACCAGGAAAACTACCTCGAAGTCCTATGAGTTGATTGTTTAAACTAAAGAAAAGTTTTGCTGAAGCAGATTCATGTTTCTGTGATGACGATGGTCGTCTTGCCCATTAAGCTCCAAGCTCCTTGTTGTTGCGAGAGGTTTAGTTTTAGAAGTCATAAATCGGGAGATGAGAGAAGTGTTTGGTTTTAGAGAAAGTCTTAATTTCCATGTGTCTTTAATATTTTAATTAAAACGAGGTCTTAGAGTTGATTAAACGAGACCGATTAAGATCCCGCGGTTCCGTCGTCCGGCACAGTTATTTTCATCGAATTCACTTAGTCCGGATGAATTTGCTAAACTCGATTAAATGAGTTCCGCACTTTCATTTAGACCGTGGGAAATCCCGTTAGCAACACGTGGGTTACATCATCCGAGGTATTCCCGATCATTCGATGAGACGTTTTGATTTAGTTGTAGTTATAGTTTTGTTGTTCGTTTGTGATTAAATTTTGAGTTGTCTTATATTTTGAAATGTTGTGGCGGTGAATTTTATCTTGTAGTGTCTTTTAATTTAGTTATGGGTTTCGAGTTTTGGTTTACGTCCTAAAGGTGTAGGTTTTCATGCAATTGTTGTTTATCGTACAAGAAAGGTAAAGTGCAACACGAGTAAATGAATTGCAGTAAGATAAATTGCAATAAAATAAAAGCGTACTCGGAGGGTCTTCCCGTCATTCAAGCTGCACTTAAAATACAATTTAGAGCATTTAAGCATTTATAGCAATTTCCTAGGTAAAGCTAAGGGAAAGGTTATGGTTTTCTACCAAAAATCATAATCCCATAGCTAGTCATTCCTATGACGTCTAGGTCTTCGATTTTGGTTTTAAGGACGATTTCCTTCACCAAAGAACAACTAAGCTCGATTTGTTCTTAAGGACATTCCATCATATTGAGGAAGTGTTTAAGACGAATCTTAAACATCTTTTCTACATTTCGGAATTGTCACTAAGTCCAGAATGAATTCATTGTGCGGGTGAATTAATCATCCGGGGTGTTTAAGTTAAGTTTTATTTCTTGCTCGATGAATTAGGATGTTTGAATATCCTTATGAGTGAAGTGACATTTCACTTGATACTCCATTTAGGAGTTATAATAGTAAAAGCTCCTAAGGGCAAAATGATATTTAATGATTTGTGATTGAATTTAAGTTCAAATTAATGATTTAAGTTTGGAATAGTGTTCGAGTTATTTTAGATTTATTTTGAATTCTTTATGACTTAGGTGATGTTATATTTAATTCAATTTAACTTAACTTAATTTAATTTAATGTGGTTTAATTTAATTTCATTTAATTTTAAGTTAATTTAATATAATATGATTTAGCTTAATTTAATTTAATTTAATTTAATATGTTTTAATTTAAATTAAATTAATTTAATTTAATTTAATTTGATTTAATTTAATTTGTTTTAATTTTAATTTAATTTAATTTAATTTAATTTAATTTAATTTAATTTAATTTAATTTAATTTAATTTAAAATTTTTTATTTTAATTAAATTTTTTTTATTTTAAAAGGGTTTGTTTTAAATAATTTAACCTTAAGTTAATTTAATGATTAAGTCCTTTAGTATTTTAAATCTTAAACTTGGATTATCATTTTAATTAGGGATTAAATATTATTGAGATGATTAATTTAGGGATTCTTAAATTAAAGAATAAATCTCTTTCTAATGATATCCCTATTTCAATAATTCCAATTTTATTATTCTTCCAAATTTAATTATTTATTTTAATTAAAGTTTATTTTAATTATTTTTGAATTGTTTAATAAGTTTCTACCCTTTAATTATTTAAATTTCAATCATCCAAATCAGATTAGGATCAAATATTTTACTCTTTAATTTTATTAAGCCTAAAGTTTTAATTAAGGGTTGAAATTTTAATTACCATTTTGCCCTTCAAGCTTAATGATTTCATAACTCACTAAATTGAGCTCAAATGAATTTGGAATTTTTATGTGACCTTACTCATATGCCAATAAAGACATTAGAGGAGTAAATGTGATTTTTCTATATTTAATTTATTTATGTAATTATTTTTGGTGGAAAATTTAATAATATGACCAAGGGAAAGTTTCTGTCCTTAAGAAAATTATGGGACATTCCTAATGACCAGAGGACCACTTGGACCAATTTTTGTGATTTTTTAAATTATATTTTATTTATTAAAATTATTTTAAATTCTGGAGTATTAATTAATTTAAAAATAGAATATAAGTTGAAAAATGAATTTTATAATTTTTAAAATTCTCTCTGATAGCAAGGATTCCAGAGAACCAAATTTTACAATTTTCTGATTTTTCCTTAATTTATTGGAATTATTTTAGTGGAAATGCTAGAAAATGTATTTTTTAGTTTTAAAAAATTACCCCAAGGCTTTAAAATTTAATATCTCAACCTAGAGACATAAGAAAAATATGGGGTTTGTTCCTAAGTGGTTAGAATTCAAAATGTGATATTTTGGTGAATTTTATTATTTTTGTAATTTTTATTATTTTTTAATTATTAAAATATTAAAATAATGATAAAAAATCAACTTTTTTAGAAAATTGCAATTTTAATTTTCTTAAATTCCCCTGATATCAGAGAAGCTCCAAAACCAATTTGGTGAATTTTTGAAAAGTATTTTGAAAGTTATGAATTTTTAAGTTTAATTTTGGCTAAATGGCTTAATCAACCCATTTGATAGGGTTAACCAAACCCAATTGACTTCAAACTTTTATGGTGAGTTCCTCTAATCCTAAAGGTCAGTGGAGAATTGATTTCAAGTCAATTTGATCTATGGTTAACTCTAATTAATTAAATTTCAATTTTGGGTATTTAGGCCAATTAGGGTTAATCTGAGTGAATTAACTCAAGTCCTATTTCTCCTAGGGTTCTCTGGTCATAAGGAACATCACCAAATTTTCCTAGAATTTATTTCACAACATGCTAATTTTTGGAATTAAAATACTCAAAACAACAACATGCATTTGAAAAATCAATAACTTTTCACAGAGATGGCTCTCGACCTTGGAAAATTCGGGGAATGTTCCCAAGTTCAGAGGCTTCAAAGCCCTATGGTCTCATGCCATGGTGAATTGTATGAATGCATGGAGAATTAAAACAATGCAGGGAGTAAATAATTAATTAAAAATAAAATACTGGACAAAATTAATTAATTTCGTTTCCACATATTTCTCCTCTGTTCACTGAGCAAGAGGGTATTTTTATTTTATTTTTGTGATTTTTCTACACAAAGATATGGATTTTTGAAGTTCTAGTATTTAAATAAATAAGAAAATACCCTATTTATCTACTTATCCACGCGGCGCTGACTCAACCTCGGCGGCTCCGAATCGACACGCGTTGCTCCCTGGTTCGGCGCCGCCATCTGACTCGGCTGTCCAGGGCCCCGCGGTTCACGTACTATCTGCCGGTCCGACGCAATCCAAGCCGTCCATCCGATACACGCGCGATCCAGACGGTTCTCGGTCATCGTCTACGGCCGGTGCGATCCCGTGACCGTCCACACTCTAACCCTAAGAGCTCGCTCGATTCTCGACGGATTTTCGTGTTCTTATGCTCCATGGATTCGTCTTGAAGAGACGAACACATCCATACGGTGAACATGCTATGAAATCAAGCCAATCAAAATGGAGAATTGGCCGAAGCTCGGGCAGAAGAGGGAGTTCATACCTTTGCTCAGAGAAGTGAAGCTTCGATCTGAGAGTTTTGTCACCTTCGATTGGGTCCAAGCAAGCTCCAGATGAAGTCCCTTGGCTTGGTGAATTGTCTAGCTATGAAAGTGACCACAACCGATCACAAAGCTTGGAGGCTGGAGCAACTGGGTGGCCTGGAGATGGGGCTTTCAGTGGGAAACTTCTCCTCTTAGTCCAGTGAAGGTGTAGGACCAATCAATTTGGGGATTGGCTCACTGTGAAGAAGTGTCCTGGTTTTTGGGCTGAAGTTTGAACTCAAAATTGGGCTCAGCTGGAGGGAATTGGGGCTGGAATTCAGTGGGGATCAAGTGCTCTATGTGTGGAGAGTGATCTGGAATGATTTTGGCAGAGTTTCCTTAGGATTTGGTTCAACACCTCCTTTGGCCGAGAGGGTGAGGGGTTTAAATAGGAGAGGCTGGAGGGCCTCCCAGGGGGAGTTGAGGGCTGGGATCAGCTGCTTAGGTGAGGAGAAGAACAGCTGCAATGGCCATTGGGCATGGGGCAGCTCAGCAGGTGAGAATTCCAAGTTTGGGCTCACATGTGAGCTCTCGGCCTGGTGGTTTCCGGCGGCTGTGGTGGTTGGCCGGCCAGGATCAGGTCACCCTCAAGGTCAGGGAGGTCAGGGCTGGGGTTTAGTGTAGGCAATTGGCAAATGTCATGTGTCAAAAGCTTGATTTAAAGTGGAATGGGAGAAGGCCAATTTTGGCTTGATTTGGGTCAACCCATCCTTTTGGGCTAGGTGCACCTCCCCATGGCTAGTTTGAGGTCTGAAGAGAAAGTGGTTTAGGTCGGCTTGATTAGTGGGGAAAGGTCACCATCCAAGTACGATTAAGATCAAACATGGTTTAGGGAAGTCATGAACATGGTTAATCACCTTTAGGAATTAAGGAAAGAGTCTCCTCCTTTTGCCCAAAATGGCATGGTGACATGTAAAGAGGCTCTCATGGCTTCCATGTGGCTCATGCATGGCTTCATGGCTTGCCTTTGGCTTGGAAAAAGCTAAGTCGACTTTCATGAAAGAGGTTTTTATGAACTTTGGTAATTTAGGAGTGATTTGATGGAATTTGGCACATGGCTTGATTTGGAACCATTTGATGATTGATTTGAACTTAGGGATGATTTTAATTAAAGGGATGATGAGAAGGAATTGTCATGTGGGCTTTGGCATGAAGTTTGGGCTTTTAGGAAGGTTTAAGAAAGTGGGCTTTTGGTTTGGAAATAGATTTATGGATGGAAAATTTGTGAAGGATTGGGCCAAACAAATGTTGGTTTTAGCTCATGGATGTGTCATGAGTGATTTGAAGCAAGTTGGGAGTGATTTGGGTTTGAATTGGGTTGAATTTGGGCTTCCTTGGTGAATGGGCCAATATAGGTCAAATTGGGCTAAATTGGGCCAATGTTGGGCTAATGTTGAAATTGGTGTAAAAGTAATGTTGAGAAATGTTTGTAGGGCTGTTTCAAAGGGGTTTCAACTTTGGTTGGGTTTGGATTTTGGGGTTTGGGCCTATTTGGGCTAGGTTTAGGTTTAGGTCAAAATTGGGCCTTTTGATTTTGGGTTGAATTTGAGTGGGGTTTGGGTCTAAATTTTGGGCAAATCATGTTAGTGTTTTGTTTATGGGGATGTTAAGGAAGGTTTAGAAAAGATTTGGGGTTAATTGGAGTTGAATTGGGTGAGTTTGGGCTAAGTTTGGGTCATGGGTCCAAATTGGGCTTTAAGGCCAAAAGTGAAATGTCAATCAAATTGAACTTGGATTTGGTCTAGATTGGTGTTGGGGATGTTGAATTGAAGTTTAGAATTGAATTGGACTAGAATTTGGGTCAATTGGGTAGGTTTGGTTTGACATTGGGTTCACTTTGGGTTAAAATGGGTCAAATTGGGGATTTTGATAAAAGTGGGGTAAATTGACAAAATTGGCCCATAGTGTAGTTGAACAAAATGAAATTGGGAATATTTGGGATTTTCTGGAATTTTTTGGGAATTTTCTGAATTTTTGGATTTTTTGGCCAAGAGGGGTATTTTGGGTATTTGGAGGGTATTGGGAGGTATTTTTGGAATTTTTGGTATTTTTGGGTATGGATGATCAATTTGATTGGTGAGGCAATGTTTAGGATCGATTTTGGAGAATTTTGGGTAATTTAGGTGATTTTGCAAATTTTGGAGGGTTTCAAGGGTATTGGGTAGGCTAAGCGGGTGTAGGGTCCCGGGAGTCAAAAATTGAAATTTTGGAAAATTGAAGCTTGGGTGAATGTAAGTGGAATGAAATCATTTTGGTTGAGCCATGAAGCCACATCAAGCCCACATGAGCCATGAAGGGACTCATTTGAGGCATCCATCTATGTTGTTCCTAACCCTCTTAGCCGAGGGCTTAGGGGTTAAGGACCATCCATGTGAATCACCTTCATGAGTCAGGAGGTCAAATTGGGTATGGGTGTGTTTTTAAGTGGTGTGTGAAAGTGTAGTGTATAGGTGTAGTGTGTGTGTAAGTCAGCCCTTCACCAGACCAGGCCACCCAGGACAATCCTAAGGCCAAAGAATCCTATAGGAACTCATCCTTTAAACTTCCACATTTAATGTCAACCCTCTAGGTGATTAGGGGTCTACAATCAGTTTTGTGGAGTTTGCAGGGAGTTAAGAAGTGGTTTGAATTTCTAAGTGGTGGGTCCCAATTCTAATCCTCTAGGATAATCAAAGGCAAAGCTTAAGGCTAGATCCTAAGTACTAAAGAGAAGAAGAGAAGACCTCATCAAAAATGAGGTCAACAAATGGACCCCCAATAGGTGTGGTGTGCTAACCAAGCACACCGCGCGTATTGGCGTTGACCGAAAAGATCAACAAAACCAACAAAGATGTCCAAGTGACAAACTTAGGACGAAGTAGAAGAGTTTCTGCTGGGGAGTGTCAAGTATATCTCTGAGACTGGAGATTCCTGAACTCTCGCTGGAGAAAGGAAAAGGAGGTGAATCCCAAATCACATGATCTGGGGGAATTCAATTTAGGTTTTCGTTTTGTTTTAGTTTAAGTTTTGATGTGTAAGTTTAGATTTTGAGTTTCAATTTAGATTGAAGTTTGGTTTAAAATCAATTTGAGAAAATTTAAATTTGAAATTTGGATTTGAAATGAGAATTGAAACCTAAGTTCCAATCTCGGGATTGCAAGGAAAACCGGAATCGGGGTACCAGCCACAGAATGAGAATCGGAGTTTAAGTGTTGATTGAAGGGGATGAGAATCAGAATTTAGGTACTAATCTCGAAAGTTTAAAGAGAACTGGAATCGGGTTCTAGTCTCGAAGGTTTATAGAGAACCGGAATGCGGTTCCGATCTCGCGAGTTTAATGAGAAATGGAAACTGGTTCCATTCTCAAGGTCTAAAGAGAAATGGAAACCGGTTCTAATCTCAAAGGTTCAATGAGAATTGGAAACTGGTTCCAATCTCGAAGGTCTAAATAGAAATGGAAACTGGTTCCAATCTCGAAGGTCCAAGGAGAAATGGAGCCGGTTCCGATCTCGAGGTTTAATGAGAATCGGAAATTGGTTCCAATCTCGAAGGTTTAATGAGAATTGGAAACTGGTTCCAATCTCGAAGGTTTAAAGAGAAATGGAAACTTGTTCCAATCTCAAAGGTCTAAAGAGAAATGGAAACTGGTTCCAATCTCAAAGGTTTAAAGAGAATTGGAAACTAGTTCCAATCTCGAAGGTTTAATGAGAATCGGAAATGGATTCCAATCTCAGAAGTTTAATGAGAATTGGAAATGGATTCCAATCTCGAAAGTTTAATGAGAACTGGAACGAGGTTCCAATCTCGGAAGTTTAATGAGAATTGGAAATGGATTCCAATCTCGAAAGTTTAATGAGAACTGGAACGAGGTTCCAATCTCAGAAGTTTAATGAGAATTGGAATTGGATTCCAATCTCGAAAGGTTTAATGAGAATTGGAAATGGATTCCAATCTCGAAAGTTTAATGAGAATTGGAAATGGATTCCAATCTCGGAAGGTTTAATGAGAATTGGAAATGGATTCCAATCTCGAAATTTTAATGAGAATTGGAATTGGATTCCAATCTCGAAAGGTTTAATGAGAATTGGAAATGGATTCCAATCTCGGAAGTTTAATGAGAATTGGAATTGGATTCCAATCTCGAAAGGTTTAATGAGAATTGGAAATGGATTCCAATCTCGGAAGTTTAATGAGAATTGGAATTGGATTCCAATCTCGAAAGGTTTAATGAGAATTGGAAATGGATTCCAATCTCGAAAGGTCTAATGAGAATTGGAAATGGATTCCAATCTCGAAAGGTCTAATGAGAATTGGAAATGGATTCCAATCTCGAAAGGTTTAATGAGAATTGGAAATGGATTCCAATCTCGAAAGGTTTAATTGTGTGAAGAGGGACCTACTCTCATGCCATCAGAACCAAATCAGAGAAAACTTATGGCTCCGTGTCAATAGACCTAGTCGATCTCCATACAGGGAGAAAGGTAGGCCACAAAAGTCGAAATGATTTCGATGTGATGAAAAAAAGGTTTAGGGTTCTGAAATTGAAGTGTGGGTCTCTTGTGAGGAAGAGTTGTCCCGACAGAGAATTTCAAAGCTTCTTGAGATAAATTCCGATTTGGATTTGATTTGAAATGTTGGAAAAGATGAATTTAGAGTGGGATCCGATTTGAGATTCATTTTCATTTTGTTTGTCCTTTAACTTTCAAAATTTTTTTAGCCGTGTACTTAATGTTCATGTGAATTTTATTTAGCGTTCACGTGGATTTTGAAGTTATTTTTATGTTTGGATTTTTTTAAGGAAAAATAATTCTCATTTATTATTTATATTTTTATATTTTTTTTTATTTTTTTTTTATTATTATTTTTTTTCTTTTCTGTTCTTTGTTCGAAGTTCGTTTAACTTTAATGGCGTTTCCCAGTCAATTTGCACAAAAGAGGTGAAGGCCAAAATTGTGACATGGTCACTTTCATTCCAATCATGTTGAAGATACATCATACAACTCGATCCGGAATACATCTCATACAATCCATATAGACTCAAAACGGACTATGTATGATCTTTGTCGATCCATCCAAAAAGGTATCTGTCAAAAATCCATGTCTGAATAGTGAGGTACATGGTCAATAACATCACCTTCCAAGCCATCCTTGGCAAGGATGCCGTATGGATGTACGTTGGAGGTGTGATATTTTCCACGCAACTCACAGCTCGTAAGGTCGGAGGCTCTCTAGCTCCGGGTCTGGCTGGAAGTGGTAAGGTGCTTTCCGTCGTCCATCCTTCGAAAGTAACGGAGATCCGCTTCACTCGGTACTCCTGAGTATGCAATGTTTAGCGACATCTGCTCCGTTGCCCTTCGATATCATGACGGAACCTACCGGCGATGGTATCTTTCTCGGCCCTCGGAACTCACCCGGGCTCGCTATCCGGAGGTCGGATCCGAACATGATATTACACTCATTCGAAAAGAAGCGTGCGAAGGTCCGACAAAGTCGTGATGATGCTATGTGCGGGGGAATGCGATCACCCTTATTGTAAATGTTAATGATGCAAGCTGTTGGGTATGCAATCTGCTGGCAGTACCCCCATGTTATCATCCTTTTTACCATCCTTTTAATGACTAATGGCATTGGATCCACCTGGCCATGACGGAGTATCCCCGGTGGGTTTCCCTTCCTGTCTTCTGCGAAGTTGTAGCAACATCCACATTGTATTGTAATTCTCCCCTTCCCTGGCATCCATCTCCGGGGTTCTGAGTAAGTGTTTTCTCTTAAGCGACCTGCTCGGCCCATCTTTTTTAAATCCCGGATGCGATCCACGATTTGTTGTTGCTCGTATTCCGAGAACACGTCCGTATGTAACTCGAGGCCTTCTAGTATATTGATCCTCCTGCCTCTGATTCTCTCGAAGTATTCAAAAGTTTTCTTCTGGATATTCTGTATTCTTTCTAGCTCGTATTCTGGGATAATTTGCAAATGGCGAGGCCTAGTGACGTATTGTGGGATATATGGTTCAATCCCTTCACGTTCTCCTGCATACCTCGGCTCCTCGGGGATGGTGTCCGTCGGGACATCCTCCGGGTTGCTCCACAACAAGGTTATGCATTACCGGTGGCTTCGTCGCGGTGGCGCCGTAGCCTTCTTTCTTCGTTCTTCTTGAGATTTTTCCGGTTTCTTCGTCATCCTCGGAGCCGGCCTTCTTTCTCACGGTTCTCGGTGAGCTGGTGTCCTCGAAGTGTACGTGCCGGCGTAGCAATTGCCTCGTCGTGCTTTGGTCCGTTGCTAATTTAGTTAACATCTTGCGGATACGGCGATTTTTGTTTCTTCGTTGAGTTGCTCGTGAGAGTAGCTCTTCGTACTTCCTGAATTTACGTGGGCGCGGCGGCCGACAAGCTGCCCCTCTGTCGTAGCGACTACGGACTTGATTCTCTTGTCCTCTTCGGTGTTTATTTTTCTTTTCTTACTTGCTTTGGATTGGTGGCTCGGGCTACCCACTTTCATTACTTGTCCCACGGCGGGCGGTTCCTCTCGTCGATCGGGACCCGGTCACTTTCCTCGTATTGCGGGCCCGGCGGTGCGAAGTCCGAGTCAATCTCTATTATCGCTCCATCTTTCACCCTCTTTTCATCGAGTGCAAGGCTTACGCCATTTCTAAAGTTCGGGACCAACCGCCCGTTCGACATTTCCACTGCGAAAAGACAAGGAAAAGGATCAGGGGCTGTACTAAGAACAAGAACATTAAGAAAATGTTTATTAAAGACAAATTTTTTTTATTTTTATA
Organism: Papilionanthe hookeriana x Papilionanthe teres; assembly: GCA_022702705.1. NCBI lineage: Eukaryota > Viridiplantae > Streptophyta > Magnoliopsida > Asparagales > Orchidaceae > Papilionanthe > Papilionanthe hookeriana x Papilionanthe teres. The sequence continues at coordinate 26,749,667 of CM040438.1, forward strand.
TTTTTTAAATTCAACAGGAATGAAGTAGGAAAAGATCAGGAAAGAGATTTTGATTTGGAAGAGAGAAAACAAGGAAAACTTTATTATCATGATTTTATTTATTTTAGCACATTTTTTATTATTTTGGGTTCGGACCCAGTCACAAGTAATTACTTCACCCGTGCTTCTAGGGATGGAAAATTCATTCCTTCGAAACATCGAGTAGCGTAATACTTTTCAAGTATCGTCCATTGATCGGAAGCATATGTCGTTCTCCTTGGCGGTTCACTGGGCTGGTAGGAGCCTCTCCGAGTAGACGCTTCAACTACGAATGGTCCCTCCCAAGTGGGTTCAAATTTTCCTCCTATCTTGCGGTGTGCGAGAATAGGTCTTTTGAGAACGAGAACTAAGTCACCAACTTTGAAGGTTCTTGGGCGGACCAGTTTGTCATGGGCTTGAACCATCTTAGCTTGGTATAGTTCTAAATTCTGCTGCGCTGCAAGTCTTTTCCCTTCCAGGCCTTCCAATTCCTCTAGTCGTAATTTGGCATTCTCTTCTGTCGTGATTTTGTTTGCAACTGCAATCCTAAGTGAAGGAAGCTGGACTTCTAAAGGTAACACTGCCTCGGACCCATACACCAGAGCGTAAGGTGTAGCTTGAGTAGGAGTTACGAAGGTTGTCCGTAGAGCCCATAAGGCTTCTAACAATTTCTCGTGCCAATTTCTCTTATTGTCGTCTAAAGTCTTCTTTAAAATTTGAACGAGAGTTTTATTAAAAGCCTCAGCCGGGCCGTTTGCTCTTGGGTAGTAAATTGTTGAATACCGCCGGTCGATTCCGTGTCTCCGACAAAATTGTTGATTTGCGTACTTCGAATGCGGACCCATTATCCGAGATGATCTCGCGCGGCACTCCGAAACGGTAGACAACTTGGTTCTTGAAAAATTGTAGCACGTGATGTGCTTTCACTTCTCCGAGTGGAGCTGCCTCCGCCCACTTAGAAAAGTAGTCCGTAGCCGCAAGAATGAAGCGATGTCCTTTTGAAGATGGTGGTTCTATTGGACCCACTATATCCGGTGCCCCAACATTCGAATGGCCACGACGCAATTGTCGGATGTAGCACATTTGGAGGTTGGTGTAGAACCACTCCGTGCACTTGGCACGTGGTGACGGCTCTTGGCGATTTTCATGCGGTCGGTCATCATCGAGGGCCGGTAGTACCCTAGTCTTTTAATTTTCATTTTCATCTTTGGACTCGGTCGGTGAGCGCCACGGAGTCTCGAATGCACCTCTTTAACGATTTCACGGGCCTCGGACCCGCTTAGGCACCTTAGCCACATTTGATCAAAAGACCTTCGTATAATGTATTGTTTATTAATGCGTAGGACGAGTTCTTTTCTTGATCCGGTGGGCTAACGACCTATCGTCCGGTAGTTCTCTCTGTTTGCGGGTAGTCTATTAATGGTTGTCGCCGATCTTCCGTGTTTTTACATCACTCGCTGCAATTGATCCTTTTTCCTTTTCGGTTGTGTATTGTGTCTATGTCGAGGCTGTGATAGGACTCGACGTCCGTGAACCGACACTTCCATCGATTCATCTTGCAAACGGGAAAATTCTTTTGCGAGACGGATCTTAGAGTTGATTAAACGAGAACCGATTAAGATCCCACGGTTCCGTCATCACGCATCAGATTATTTTCATCGAATTCACTTAGTCCGGATGAATTTGCTAAACTCGATTAAATGAGTTCCGCACTTTCATTTAGACCGTGGGAAATCCCGTTAGCAACACGTGGGTTACATCATCCGAGGTATTCCCGATCATTCAATGAGATGTTTTGATTTAGTTGTAGTTATAGTTTTGTTGTTCTGTTTGTGATTAAATTTTGAGTTGTCTTATATTTTGAAATGTTGTGGCGGTGAATTTTATCTTGTAGTGTCTTTTAATTCAGTTATGGGTTTCAGTTTTGGTTTTGTCCTAAAGGTGTAGGTTTTCATGCAACCTGTTGTTTATCATGCAAGAAAGGTAAAGTGCAACACGAGTAAATGAATTGCGGTAAGATAAATTGCAATAAAATAAAAGCGTACTCGGAGGGTCTTCCCGTCATTCAAGCTGCACTTAAAATACAATTTAGAGCATTTAAGCATTTATAACAATTTCCTAGGTAAAGCTAAGGGAAAGGTTATGGTTTTCTACCAAAAATCCTAATCCTATAGTGTCGGCATATGTTTAGGTTATGTGTTTTATTTTGAAAAGGGGGTCGCCTACAGAAATTGTCGGCGAATTTTAATTTAATTTAAATAAATAATTTGAAAAGTAGTATTTGATTTTGAAAATAATTTTAAATTTCAAAATTTTAAGATATGAAATCAATCGATCTCACATCCCGAATAGTTTATATAAACGAGCGCCGCACCACAAACCGTGTATCTATCCCGAAGAATAGACACACTCGCTTGATGATGGGGCTCGATTAAATAAACTAGAAATGTTTGTGACATCCGTTTGGTACTGCGAACCAATTTTATAAGCCAATGAGTTCCCACGCTTAATATAAATGAATTAAGCGGGGTTTATATTACTCAGGTTCTTAAAGTTCCCTATAAGGGCAAGCCCCTATAGTTAATTACATCTTAAATGACGGGAATCATTTAAGAAAACTCTCGATAATAATCGGTAGTTCCGCTCTCAAGAATTTCAAAGTTTAAGTTTTCGAGGATTGAATTTTGGAATTTCGATAGGGAATGGATCAAATTTGGAACATTTTATTTTGGGAATTCAAAGGAGGAAAGGTAGGAGAAATCACGGATTCGAAGCGAACTTCGGTAATTTCCCGACTATCCTATTGTTTGGCTTCGAATTTAGGAAAACCACTAATGTTTATTTAGTATTTTGATCCTGCCAATTTTAATTAGTTAGGACTTATATTTGTATGATAAAATCATACAAATAGCCTCGAAGATGTGAGGGTTTATATCGTATCGGACGACTACCTCGGAAATCCTAAGACCGGTTAGGGCTTAATTTACATGATACGATCATGCAAATGCCTAACGAAGAGTTGAGGATTTATGTTGCACTAGGCAAACTACCTCGAAGTCCTATGGCTTGGTTGTTTAAACTAAAGAATAGTTTTGCTGATGTCGACACAGGTTTTGCTGTTGACGATGGCCGTGCTGCCCACCATGCTCCGAGCTCCTTGTTGTTGCAGAGGTTTAGTTGTAGAAGGTGAAAAATCAAGAGATGAGGGAAGTGTTTGGTTTTAGAGAAAGTCTTAATTTTCGTGTGTTTTTAATATTTTAATTAAAACAGATCTTAAAGTTGATTAAACGGAACCGATTAAGATCCCACGGTTCCGTCATCCCGCACCGTTATTTTCATCGAATTCACTTAGTCCGGATGAATTTGCTAAACTCAACTAAATGAGTTCCGCACTTTCATTTAGACCGTGGGAAATCCCGTTAGCAACACGTGGGTTACATCATCCGAGGTATTCCCGATCATTCAATGAGACGTTTTAATTTAGTTGTAGTTGTAGTTTTGTTGTTCTATTTGTGATTAAATTTTGAGTTGTTTTATATTTTGAATGTTGTGGCGGTGAATTTTATCTTGTAGTGTCTTTAAATTTAGTTATGGGTTTCGGTTTGGTTTCGGTCCTAAAGGTGTAGGTTTTCATGCAACTGTTGTTTATCATGCAAGAAAGGTAAGTGCGATGCGATTAAATAAATTGCAGTAAAGTAAATTGCAATAAAATAAAAGCGTACCTGGAGGGCCTTCCCGTCATCCCAAGCTGCACTTAAAACACAGTTAGAATATTTAAGCATTTAAAGTAATTTCCTAGGTAAAACTACAGGAAGGGTTATGGTTTTCTACCAAAATCCTAATCCTATAGCTAGTCATTCCTATGACGTCTAGGTCCTTATATTTTAGTTTGAGGACGATTTTCTTCATCAAAGAACAACTAAGTTCAATTGTTCTTATAAATATCCTATCATATTGAGGAAGTCCTTAAGACGAATCTTAAACATCTTTTCAATATCTCTAGGATTGTTTTAAGTCCAAATAAATTTAATTACACAAATGAATTAATCGTCCGAGAGTTTAAGTTTTGTTGTCTTGCTCAGTGAACTAGGACATTTGAATATCCTATGAGTGAAGTAACATTTCTTTTAACGCTCCTTTTAAGAGTTGTGACATCATGAGCTTTCGAGGGCGAATGGATGTTCAAGTGGGTTGTGATTTAATTTTAGTTAATGGATTTAAGTTTGGAATAGTGTTCAAGTTGTTTTAGATTTATTTTGAATTCTTTATGTCTTTATATTTGATTTAATTTAATTTAATTTAACTTAATTTAATTTAATGTGGTTTAATTTAATTTAACTTAAGTTAATTTAATATAATATGATTTAGCTTAATTTAATTTAATTTAATTTAATTTAATTTAATTTAATTTAGTTTTAATTTAATTTAATTTAATTTAATTTAATTTAATTTAATTTAATTTAATTTAATTTAATTTAATTTAATTTAATTTAATTTAATATAATTTAATTTAATTTAATTTAATTTAATTTAATTTAATTTAATTTAATTTAATTTAATTTAATTTAATATAATTTAATTTAATTTAACATAATATAATTTAATTTAATTTAATTTAATTTAATTTAATTTAATTTAATTTAATTTAATTTAATTTGATTTAATTTAGTTTAATTTAATTTTTAATTTTTAATTTAATTTTTAATTTTAAAGGGATTTGTTTTAAATAATTTAACTTTAATTTAATTTAATGATTAAGCCTTTTAGCATTTTAAATCTTAAACTTGGATTGTCATTTTAATTAAGAATTAAATATTGTTGGGATGATTAATTTAGGGATTTTTAAATTAAAGAACAAATCTCCTCCTAATAATATCCCTATTTTAATAATTCCAATTTTATTATTCTTCCAAATTTAACTAATTATTTAATTAAGATTTATTTCAATTATTTTAAATTGTTTAGTAGGTTTCTACCCTTTAAGTATCTAAATTTCAATCATCCAAATCAAATTAAAATCAAATATTTTACCTATTAATTTCATTAAGCCTAAAGTCTTAATTAAAGGGTTAAGATTTTAATTACCATTTTGCCCTTCAAGCCTAATAATTTCATAACTCACTAAATTGAGCTCAAATGAATTTGAAATTTTTATGTGACCTCACTCATATATCAATAAAGACATTAGAGGAGAAAATGTGATTTTTCTATATTTAATTTGTTTATGTAATTATTTTTTGTGGAAAATAAGGACTTCCAAGGAAAATTTAATAATATGATCAAGGGAAAGTTTCTGTCCTTAAGAAAATTATGGGACATTCCTAATGACTAGAGGACCACTTGGACCAATTTTTGTGATTTTTTGAATTATATTTTATTTATTAGAATTATTTTAAGCTCTGGAGTATTAATTAATTTAAAAATAGAATATAAGTTGAAAAATGAATTTTATAATTTTTAAAATTCTCTCTGATATCAAGGATTCCAGAGAACCAAATTTTACAATTTTCTGATTTTTCTTTGATTTATTATAATTATTTTAGTGAAAATGCTAGAAAATACATTTTTTAATTTTAAAATTACCCTAGGGCTTTAAAATTTAATATCTCATTAAATAGACCTGAGAAAAATATGGGGTTTGTTCCTAAGTGATTAAATTTCAAAATATGACATTTTGGTGAATTTTATTATTTTTGTGATTTTTATTATTTTTTAATTATTAAAATATTAAAATAATACTAAAAAATTAACTTTTTTAGAAAATTGAATTTTAATTTTCTTAAATTCCCTTGATATCAGAGAGGCTCCAAAACCAATTTGGTGAAATTTTGAAAGGTATTTTGAAAGTTATGAATTTTTAAAGTTTAAAATGACTAAATGGCTTAATCAACCCATTTAGTAGGGCTAACCAAGTCCAATTGACTTGAAATTTTTATGGTGGGTTCCTCCGATCCTAAAGGTCAGTGAAGAATTGATTTCAAGTCAATTTGATGTATGGTTAGCTCTAATTAATTAGGGGTCTATTTTGGATGTTTAAGCCGATTAGGGTTATCTTAAGTGAATTAACTCAAGTCCTATTTTTCCTAGGGTTCTCCAGTCATAAGGAACATCACCAAATTTTCCTAGAATTTATTTCACAACATGCTAATTTTTTAAATTAAAATACTCAAAATAGCAACATGCATTTGAAAAATCAATAACTTTTCACAGAGATGGCCTCGACCTTGGAAAATTCGGGGAATGTTCCCAAGTTCAGAGGCTTCAAAAGCCCTATGGTCTCATGCCATGGTGAATTGTATGAATGCATGGAGAATTAAAACAATGCAGGGAGTAAATAATTAATTAAAAATAAAATACTGGATAAAATTAATTAATTTCTTTTCCACATTATTCTCCTCTATTCACTGAGCAAGAGGGTATTTTTATTTTATTTTTGTGATTTTTCTACACAAAGATATAGATTTTTAAAGTTCTGGTATTTAAATAAATCAGAAAAATCCCTAATTTCCTACTTATCCACGCGGCGCCGTGTCAACCTCGGCAGCTCCGAAGGGGTACGTGTCGCACTGTGATTGGGCGCCGCCATCTGAGTCAGCCGTCCCGGGACCCGCGATTCACGTATCATTCCCTATTCCGGCGCAATCTGAACCGTCCGCTCGATACACGCGCGATCCAACGGCTCCTGGTCATCGTCTACGACTGGTGTGCACCCGTGACCGTCAACCTTCTAACCCTAATTTCTCACTCGATTCTCAACGGATTTTCGTGTTCTTATGCTCTATGGATTCGTCTTGAAGAGACGAACACATCCATACGGTAAACATGCATTGAAATTGATTCAAATTAAATGGAGAATCTCCGTAAGCTCGGGAAGAAGAATGAATTCATACCTTTGCTCGCAGAAGTGAAGCTTCGATCCGAGAGTTGTGTCACCTTCGATTGGGTCCAAGTAAGCTTCGGATGAAGTTCCTTGGCTTCGGTGAATTGTCTAGCTATGAAAGTGACCACAGCCCGATCACAAAGCTTGGAGGCCGGAGCAACCGGGTGGCCTCGGAGATGGGGCTTTCGGTGGGAAACTTCTCCTCTTGGTCCAGTGAAGGTGTAGGACCAATCAATTTGGAGATTGGCTCACTGTGAAGAAGTGTCCTGGTTTTTTGGCTAAAGTTTGAGCTCAAAATTGAGCTCAGCTGGAGGGAATTGGGGCTGGAATTCAGTGGGGATCAAGTGCTCTATGTGTGGAGAGTGATCTGGAATGATTTTGGCAGAGTTTCCTTAAGGTTTGGTTCAGCACCTCCTTTGGCCGAGAGGGTGAGGGGTTTAAATAGGCGTGGCTGGAGACTCTCCCAGGGGGAGTTGAGGGCTGGGATCGGCCGCTCTTGGCATGTGAAGAACGGCCATGGTGGCCATTTGGAGCGAGGCGGCTCGGCAGGTGAGAATTCCAAGTTTGGGCTCACATGTGAGCTCTCGGCCCGATGGTTTCCGTGGCTGTGGTGGCTGGCCGGCCAGGGTCGAGTCACCCTCAAGCTCAGGTGGGTCAGGGCTGGAGGCTTGTGCAGTCAATTGGGCCTTGCCATGTGTAAAGGGGGTGGCTTGGAATGGAATGGGGAAGAGGCCATTTTGGCTTCAATTTGGTCAACCCATTGGTTTGGGTTGGGTGCACCTCCCCATGGCCTGATTTTGGGCTGAGAGGATCAGTTGGGTCGGCCAAGAGAGGATGGTGTGGTCTCTATCCAAATAGTTTAAGTTAATTTTGGGTTATAGTGTTGCATTAAAGAGGTTAAAATGGCTTAAGGAAGGCTAAGGAAAGGACTCCCTCCACTTGCCATTAATGGCTTGGTGACAAGTCAAACCCCCCATGGCTTCATGTGGCTTGTATATGGCTTGCATGGCTTGTCTTTGGCTTGGGAAAAGTTGAGTCAATTTCATGGAAATGGATTTAAGAAAATTTTGGCATTTTAGGAGTGATTTGGCATGAGGCTTGATTTGGAATTATTTGATGATGTGATTAGAACTTAGGGAATGGCTTTGATTAAGTGGATGGCAAATGGAAATGTCATGTGGGCTTTAGGGTAGATTTTGGGCTCTTTGAAATGGTTTTAGATGGGCTTTTAAAATGGTTTAGGAAAGTGGGCTTTTGAATTTTAAAATGGATTTTGGGATGAAATTTTGGTAAAGGCTTGGGCCAAATAATTGTTGGGTTTGGTTTAGGGATGTGTCATGAGTGGTTTGAAACAAATTTGAGGTGATTTGGGTTTGAATTGGGTTGGATATGGGCCTTTTGGTAAAGAGGCTAAGGTGGGCCAAAATGGGCTACCATGGGCCAAAGTTGGGCTAGAGTTGAAATTGATGTAAAATTAATGTTGGGAAATGTTTATGGGAGTGTTTCAAAGAGGTTTTGGCTTAGGTTAGGTTTTGATTTTGAGGTTTGGGTCTATTTGGGCTAGGTTTAGGTTTAGGTCAAAATTGGGCTTTTTGATTTTGGGTTGAATTTGAGTGGGGTTTGGGTCTAAATTTTGGGCAAATCATGTTAGTGTTTTGTTTATGGGGATGTTAAGGAGGGTTTAGAAAAGATTTGGGGTTAATTGGAGTTGAATTGGGTGAGTTTGGGCTAAGTTTGGGTCATGGGTCCAAATTGGGCTTTAAGGCCAAAAGTGAAATTGGATCCCAATGCCAATCAAATTGGGTTTGGATTAGGTCTAGATTGGTGTAGGGGATGTTGAATTGAAGTTTAGAATTGAATTGGACCAGAATTTGGGTCAATTGGGTAGGTTAGGTTTGACATTGGGTTCACTTTGGGTTAAAATGGGTCAAATTGGGGGTTTTCTGATAAAAGTGGGGTAAATTGGCAAAATTGGCCCATGGTGTAGTTGAACAAAATGAAATTGGGAATATTTGGGATTTTTTGGAATTTTCTAGGAATTTTCTGAATTTTTGGATTTTTTGGCTAAGAGGGGTATTTTGGGTATTTGGAGGGTATTGGGGGGTATTTTTGGAATTTTTGGTATTTTGGTTATGGATGATCAATTTGAGTGGGGAGGAAATGTTTAGGATTGGTCTTGAGGAATTTTGGGTACTTTAGGTGATTTTGGAAATTTTGGGTAGTTTCAAGGGCATTTGGTAGGTTAGGCGGGTGTAGGGTCCCTGGGGTCAAAAAATCGAAAATTTGGAAAATTGAAGATTGGGTGAATATAAGTGGAATAAAATCATTTTGGTTGAGCCATGAAGCCACATCAAGCCCATATGAGCCATGAAGGGACTCATTTGAGGCATTCACTATGTTGTTCCTAACCCTCTTAGCCAAGGGCTTAGGGTTAAGGACCATCCATGTGAATCACTTACATGAGTCAGGAGGTCAAGTTAGGTATAGGTGTGGTTTTAGGAGGTGTATGGAAGTGTAGTGTATGAGTGTAGTGTGTGTGTAAGTCAGCCCCTTCACTAGCACTGAGCCACCTGCAGGCGGTCCTAAGGCCAAAGAGTCCTATAGGAACTCATCCTTTAAACTTCCACACTCGATTTCAACCCTCTAGGTGATTAGGGGTCTACGATCAAGTTTGTGGAGTTTGCGGGGAGTTAAGAAGTGGTTTGAAATTCTAGATGGTGGATCCCAATTCTAGTCCTCTAAGATAGTCAAAGGAAAAGCCTAAGGCTAGATCCTAAGTACTAAAGAGAAGAAGAGAAGACCTCATCAAAAATGAGGTCAACAAATGGACCCCCAATAGGTGTGGTGAGCTGACGGAGCACACCGCGCGTATTGGCGTTGACCGAAAAGATCAACAAAACCAATCACGGATGTCCAAGTGACAAACTTAGGACGAAGTAGAAGAGTTTCCGCTGGGGAGTGTCAAGTATATCTCTAAGACTGGAAATCCCTGAACTCTCGCTGGGGAAAGGAAAAGGAGGTGAATTCCAAATCACAAGATCCGGGGAAATTTCAATTTAAACTTTGTTTCAGTTTAAGTTTTGAAGTGTGAATTCAGATTTCAACTCGAGTTTCAATTTAGATTGAAGTTTTGTTAAGATTAATTTTGAAGGGATTTGATTTGAAATGAAAATTGAAATTTTGCGGTTTTAGATGTAACATCCTCAACCTCAAAAGAAAATTGAATTGATTGGATTGAATCATTACAATGAGGAGAGATCTCAGATCAATGTGGTATTGGATGTAAAATCCTTAACCTCAAGAGCTCGATTTGGTGTGCTTCATTGCAATAGGAAGAGAATCTAAAGCAATGCGGTATTGGATGTAAAATCCTCAACCTCAAGAATTTGATTTTTGATGCATTTCAGTGCAATAGGGAAAGAATCCTAAAGCAGTGCAGTCTCGGATGTAAAATCCTCAACTTCAAGAATTTGATTTTGATGTATTTCAGTGCAATAAGGAAAGAATCCTAAAGCAGTGCGGTATCGGATGTAAAATCCTCAACCTCAAAAAGTTGATTTTGATGTATTTCAGTGCAATAAGGAAAGAATCCTAAAGCAGTGCGGTATCGGATGTAAAATCCTCAACCTCAAAAAGTTGATTTTGATGTATTTCGAGTGCAATAGGAAAGAATCCTAAAGCAAGTGCGGTATCGGATGTAAAATCCTCAACCTCAAGAATTTGATTTTGATGTATTTCAGAGTGCAATAGGGAAAGAATCCTAAAGCGAAGTGTGGTATCGGATATAAAATCCTCAACCTCAAGAATTTGATTTTGATGTATTTCAAGGTCAATAGGGAAAGAATCCTAAAGCGAGTGCGGTATCGGATATAAAATCCTCAACCTCAAGAATTTGATTTTGATGTATTTCGAAGTGCAATAGGGAAAGAATCCTAAAGCAAATGCGGTATCGGATGTAAAATCCTCAACCTCAAGAATTTGATTTTGATGTATTTCAAGTGCAATATGGAAAGAATCCTAAAGCAGTGCGGTATCGAATATAAAATCCTCAACCTCAAGAATTTGATTTTGATGTATTTCGAGTGCAATAGGGAAAGAATCCTAAAGCAGTGCGGTATCGGATGTAAAATCCTCAACCTCAAGAATTTGATTTTGATGTATTTCAGTGCAATAGGGAAAGAATCCTAAAGCAGTGCGGTATCGGATGTAAAATCCTCACCCTCAAGAAGTTGATTTTGATGGGTAATTGACTTTGCAACGATTTGTAGTGTTGATTTGAAAAGTGTGGAATTTTGGTGTTTCGAGAATTTCATGAAAGTTGTAAAAGACTTTCATGGAAGGAAATAGATTAGGAGGGAATATGTAGATGTTACATATCCCATTCAGAAGATTTGATTGAAAGTTGATGGTTTGGATTGAATGTGATTCCTCGCCATCAGATTCGATCCGTGTCAATGGGATCAACCGCTTCCTACCCAGACAAGGGAGGGAGTAGAACAGGTTGGATTTCAGATTTGGAAGGGTAAGTTTGAATTTGACTGAGGTTTGATGTGAGATCTGGAAAGATCGAATTTGAAATTTGATTGAGATTTTGTGGTCATTTTGTTTGTCTTTTATCGATTCAAATTTTATTTTATCGTGAATTTGGAGCTTATCATTTTTTTAGATTTTAAGGAAAGTTTTCTTTTATTCTTTTTGTTTCTTTTCTGTTCTTTGTTCGAAGTTCATTTAACTTTTAATGACGTTTCCCAGTCAATTTGCACAAAAGAGGTGAAGGCCCAAAATTGTGACATAGTCACTTTCATTCCAATCATGCTGAAGATACATCGTACAACTCGATCTGGAATACATCTCATATAATCCATATAGACTCAAAACGGACTATGTATGATCTTTGTCGATTCATCCAAAAGGGTATCTGTCAAAAATCCATGTCTGAATAGTGAGGTACATGGTCAATAACATCACCTTCCAAGCCATCCTTGGCAAGGAAGCCGTATGGATGTACGTTGGAGGTGTGATATTTTCCATGTAACTCACAGCTCGTAAGGCCGGAGGCTCTCTAACTCCGGGTCTCGGCCGGAAGTGGTAAGGTGCTTTCTCGTCGTCCATCCTTCGAAAGTAACCGAGATCCGCTTCACCGGTACTCCCGGTATACAATGCTTAGCGACATCCGCTTCCGTTGCCCTTCGCATCATGACGGAACCTACCGGTAATGGTATCTTTATCGGCCCTCGGAACTCACCGGGCTCGCTATCCGGAGGTCGGATCCGAACATGATATTACACTCGTTCGTAAAAGAAACTGTAGCGTAGTGTCCGACAAAGTCGTGGTGATCTATGTGCGGGGTATACAATCACCCTTCTTGTAAATGTTGATGATGCAACTGTTGGGTATGCAATCGCCGGCAATACCCCCCATGTTATCATTCTTTTTACCATCCTTTTAATGACTAATGGCATTGGATCCACTCGGCCATGACGGAGTATCCCCGTGGGTTTTCTTTCCCGTCTTCTCGCGAAGTTATAGCAAGATCCACATTGTATTGTAATTCTCCCCTTCCCCGGCATCCATCTCCGGGTTCCGAGTAAGTGTTTTCTCTTAAGCGACCCGCTCGGCCCATCTTTTTTAAATCCCGGATGCAGTCCACGATTTCGTCGTTGTTCATATTCTGAGAACACGTCTGTATGTAGCTCGAGGCCTTCAAGTATATTGATCCTCCTGCCTCTGATTCTCTCGAAGTATTCAAAAGTTTTCTTCTGGACATTCTGTATTCTTTCTAACTCGTATTCTGGAATAATTTGCAAATGACGAGGCCTAGTGACGTACTGTGGGATATATGGCTCAATCCCTTCACGTTCTCCCCGCATACCTCGGCTCCTCGGGGATGATGTCCGTCGGGACATCCTCCGGGGTTGCTTCTGCAACAAGGTCATGCATTACCGGTGGCTTCATCTGGTAGCGTAATAGCCTTCTTTCTTCTGTTCCTCTTGAGATTTCTCTGGTCTCTTCTGTCGTCCTGGGAGCTGGTCTCCTTTTTTCAGGTTCCTGGCGAACCGGTATCCTCGAAGTATATGTACTGGCAGTAGCAACTTCCTCGTCGCGCTGGTCCGCTGCTAATTTAGTTAGCATCTTGCGGATACGGCGATTTTTGTTTCTCCGTTGAGTTGCTGTGAGAGTAGCTCTTCGTACTTCCTGAGTTTCGCGGGCGCGGCGCCGACAAGTCCGCCCTCTACCGTAGCGACTACGGATTTGATTCTCTTGTCTTCTTCGGTGTCCGTTTTTCTTTCCTCGTCGTCTGGATTGGTGGCTTGGGCCACCCACTTTCATTACTCGTCCGATCGGGCAATTCCTCTCGGTCAATCGGGACCCGATCACTTTCCTCGTATCGTGTGCCCGTTGGTGCGAAGTCCGAGTCAATCTCTATTATCGCTCCATCTTTCACCCTCTTTTCATCGAGTGCAAGGCTTACGCCATTTCTAAAGTTCGAGACCAACCGCCCGCTCGACATTTCCCTGCGAAAAGACAAGGAAAAGGATCAGGGGCTGTACTAAGAACAAGAACATTAAGAAAATGTTTATTAAAGACAATTTTTATTACTTTCATATTTTTAAATTCAACAGGAATGAAGTGGGAAAAGATCAGGAAAGAGATTTTGACTTGGAAGAGAGAAAACAAAGAAAACTTTATTATCATGATTTTATTTATTTTAGCACATTTTTTGTTATTTTTGGGTTCGGACTCCGATCATAAGTAATTACTTCACCCGTGCTTCTAGGGATGGAAAATTCACTCCTTCGAAACATCGTGTAGCGTAATACTTTTTCAAGTATCGTCCATTGATCGGAAGCATATGTCGTTCTCCTCGGCAGCTCACTAGCCGGTAGGAGCCTCCCGAGTAGATCGCCTCAACAACAAACAGCCCTTCCCAAGTAGGTTCAAATTTTCCTCCTATCTTGCGGTGTGCAAGGATAGGTCTCTTGAGAACGAGAACTAAGTCACCAACTTTGAAGGTTCTTGGGCGGACCAGTCCGTCATGGGCTTGAACCATCTTAGCTTGGTATAGTTCTAAATTCTGCCGCGCCGCAAGTCTTTTCCCTTCCAGAGCTTTCCAATTCTTCTAGTCGTAATCCGGCATTCTCTTCGTCGTGAGTTTGTTTGCAACCGCAATCCCGAGTGAAGGAAGCCGGACTTCTAAGGGTAACACCGCCTCGGACCCATACACCGGAGCGTAAGGTGTAGCTTCGAGTAGGAGTTCTGAAGGTTGTCCGGTAGGCCCATAAGGCTTCTAACAACTTCTCGTGCCAATTTCTCTTATTATCGTCCAAGGTTTTCTTTAAAATTTGAACGAGAGTTTTATTAAAAGCCTCAGCAAGGCCGTTTTCTCTTGGGTAGTAAATTGTTGAATATCGCCAGTCGATTCCGTGTCTCCTGACAAAATTGTTGATTTGCGTGCTTCTGAATGCTGACCCATTATCCGAGATGATCCTGCGCGGCACCCCGAAACGGTAGACAACTTGGTTCTTAAAAAACTGTAGCACGTGGTGTGCCTTCACTTCTCTGAGTGGAACTGCTCCGCCCACTTGGAAAAGTAATCCGTAGCCGCAAGAATGAAGCGATGTCCTTTCGACGACGGTGGTTCTATTGGACCCACTATATCCGTGCCCCAACATTCAAATGGCCACGATGCAATTGTCGGATGTAGCACATTTGGAGGTTGGTGTAGAACCACTCCGTGCACTCGGCACCGAGTGACGGCTCTCGGCGATTTTCATGCGCTCGGTCATCATCGAGGGCCGTAGTACCCTAGTCTTTTAATTTTCATTTTCATCTTTGGACCCGACCGGTGAGCGCCACGCAGTCCCGAATGTATCTCTTTATCAATTTCACGGGCCTCGGACCCGCTTAGGCATCTTAGCTACATTCGATCAAAAGACCTTCCGTATAATGTGTTGTTTATTAATGCATAGGACGTAGTTCTTTTCGATCCGATGGGCTAACGACCTATCATCCGGTAGTTTTCCTGTTTGCATGTAATCTATTAATGGTTGTCGCCAATCTTCTGTGTTTTCTGTCATCGCTGCAATTGATCCTTTTTCTTTTTCTGATTTGTGTATCGTGTCTATGTCGAGCTGTGATAGGACCTGACGTCCGTGAACTGACACTTCCACTGATTCATCTTGCAAACAGGCAAATTCTTTTGCGAGACGGGCTAGCGCATCCGCTAAAGCGTTTTCTTTTCTGGGAATTTTGTAGATTGTCACATTCGGAATTTGTTCCAACAGCTGTATGGCATACTGGAAGTATTGCTCGAGTCTTGGTTTTAAAATTTTGTATTGTCCGGCGATATGTTGAATGATTAATTGCAAATCCCCGTAGATGTTGATGTCTGTTATACCCATTTGAATAGTTAATTCCAGTCCTGTTATGAGGGCTTCGTATTCTGCTTCGTTATTCGTACACGGCTCGTCAAGTGGTAGGAGTATCTTAACATCCCCCGCTCCGTGTTATAAAGATTAATCCGATCCCCGCCTTACCGGGCACTATCACTTGCGATTCTTCGTCTTTGTGTGTCGAAGATGCTCCGTCGAAATATAATTCCCAACGTCGATCATCGTGGTCTTCTAGGTTCATTATTTGTTCATCCGGCAAGTCGTCATCGAGAGGCGATTCTGCCGCAAAGGGTGTGCCGCGAGGAAGTCTCGCTAGGACTTGTCCCTTTACGGCACGAAGAGGCACGAAAGTTATATCAAATTGCAATAATACCATCGACCATCCGGCAAGTCCGTCGGAAAGCGTTGGGCGGGTCATCAAGTATTGCAATGGATTAAATTTCGAAATCAAGTCGACCTTATGAGAAAGCATGTAATGCCCGAGCTTTTGAGCAGCGAAGATCGTGGCCAAACAATGTTTTTCAATTGCGGGATACCTTATTTCCGTCGGCGAGAACGACGGCTTAGGTAATAAAGAGCATTTTCTTTACCCTCATCATTGACCCGGCTAACAGGCTCCGAGAGAGTCGTCTAAAGCCGCGGTATAAAGTATTAGCGGTCTACCCGAGATCGGGGCCGCTAAGACAGGAGGTGTCATTAAGTATTGTTTAATGTCCTCGAAGGCCCTCCGGCATTTCTCTTCCCAAATAAATTTGGCGTCCTTTTTAACTAATGCCGAGAAAGGCCGACACCTACTCGACAAGTTTGAGATAAAGCGTCGAAGATATGCCGCCTTCCCTTGAAAAGATCGTAGTTGTTTTAAGGTTCGGGAGGCGGCATTTCTAAGATGGCTTTAATCTTTTCCGGGTCGATTTCAATTCCACGATGTCGGACAACGAATCCTAAGAATTTCCCGGAGGTGACGCCGAAGGCGCATTTTAAGGGATTCATCTTAAGGTTAAATTGTCTTAATCGTTCGAAAACAATTCTCAAATCATACAGTGGTTTTCCTTTACTTTGCTTTTGATGACCACATCATCCACGTAGCATTCGACTTGATTGTGGATGAGATCATCAAAAATTCTTGTCATCGCTCTCTCGGTAGGTCGCTCCCGCGTTCTTCAATCCGAATGGCATCACCGTGTAGCAATATACTCCGATCGGCGTTCGAATGCCGTAAGTTTTTCATCTATCGGAGCCATTTTTATCCGGTTGTATCCCCGAAGATCCATCCATGAATGAGAATATTTCATGTGTCGAAGCGATGTCGATCATTAATTCGGGATCGGTAGAGGAATTCATCTTTTCGGACATGCCTTGTTTAAATCTCTCGAAATCCACACAAATTCCGATCCGACCATTCTTCTTCTCGACCGGTACCACGTTGGCTAACCAAGTCGGGTATTGTTCTTCACGGACAAATTTAGCGTCTATTAGCTTTTTAACTTCGACTATGACTTGTTGTTCGATTTCTAGACGCATTCTTCTCGGGACCTTGTCCGACCGGGACGTGCGGTGATCCACTCCTAGCTTATGGACTCGCGACCTCTGGACCTAAACCTGGAATCTCATCGTAGCTCCAAGCAAAACAGTCTTTGAATTCCATTAATAACTTGATTATTTCTTCGGTGTCTTCTTTATTGAGTAAGGAGCTAACAAAGGTAGGTCTAGGTTCTTCGCTAGTACCTAAATTAACTTCCGTTAACTCATCTATTGTAGATTTGATTTCTTCTTCGAATTCTGGTGGAGCATCTCCAATTTGTAAGTCTTCGAGTTCTTCTGTAGTTTCCATGCAGCTTTCATTAGACTCGCAAGTGACAACCAAGCAAAATTCAGCATCGTCAACTCGATCCTACCGTGCCGAATCCGAGACCATGTTTTGAATTGGGTGGACGACCGAGTTATTCCATAAATTTTCAAAATGTTGTGATCGACCCTCTCGTCCATTGTCGAGGTAAGAAACCTCGCCGAATTAAATTTTGAACACAGGGAGAGTACCACTCAAAAGGCAATTCCATTAATTCGATGAAGTAGCATCTTCAAACTGTACATTATTTTCGCTTTGGAGGAAGGAGCACCACGGTAGAATTTGATGGGCTTTGCACCACCGCTACGTACCTCTTTGACCTCCATACCCTCGATCTTATTAGAATGGATCGGGGTCGTGGTCATAGTATGTACATAGTGGTTAATCTTCTCGTACATTGATTTATATTCTTCGTTTCTTTCATCTTCGAGAGAGATTCTGAATTGCGGTTTCTTCCGACTTATTGTCGCTGCTTCTTGCTTGATTTCTTTTTCTTCTTCAGAACTGTCTTCCCAATCGACATTGATGGCTGGTTTCCTCTGTCCAATCGTCCTAATGCCTCTGCCACGACCTCGTCCCCGGCCTCGACCTCGGATGCGAGTTGTGGAGAAACCTTCACCATCTCTCCGTAAGGGAGTGGTGAGGGACTGTTGGACTATAATTTCAGGTTCTTCGTTGTCCCAAATTTCCTTTGCTTCATTTGTTATGGTATCTCCTGGAGAAGATTGTTTTCTTCGGAGGTGCATAATAAGCCGCATCTTCATGGATTCCGATTTCATGTACGGAGAACGGTTGTAAGTCACCTTTAATACACCGTTCCCCTCCATCATAGTATTTAATGCATTGATGTAGAGATGATGGTACCATCCTCGTTTTCATGTATCCATGGTCGGCCCGGAGAGCGTTGAATGACGTTTCGAATCGATTATGTGAAATTTCGCGGTTGTCTTTGCTAAGTCACCGGTCTTCATTAGCAGATGTTATTGATCCGAGGGCTCTTTCTCCTTTCTCGGTTGAATCCTCTTAATAACATTTTGTCCGCCTCGAGCTCGCGAGCATCAATTTCCAAGTATGCTAGCGTTCGAAGATTCATTATATTGATTGATGCTCCCGGATCCACCAATACTCGGAGAGTGTAAACTTCCCAATTGTAATCGAAATGTACAATGGCTCGGTAGTGGTCCGTCGTCCCAAGTAATAGGTCGTCGTCCGTGAAGGTAACACCTCGTCGTTCTTTTAACGAGCAAACCTCATCTAAGGAATCTCCGGCCATTTGAGCTAAGCAAATTTCTGGATCAAGTAAGGCCTCGATCGAGCTTCTCTCATTTCTTTTGATAAGATGAGAGCGTCGTAGATGCTCAGTTTGGCTGGTAGTTTCCTAAGATGGGCTAGCACGTTGTAATCCACCTTGTTTCCATATGCCTCGTTTTCTTCTCGAATGGGTATCTCTTCTGCCGAGGTTGATTCTTCCTGAACAACCACCTGCTTTCCTTTGTCTTTTGGACCCATTCTCGGAGGTAGAACTCTTCCACTTCTTAAGTTGACTTCTGTGATTTCTTCTGAATTTAGCATTGAGTTTGCAGGTGTCTCTTCCTGAATCGGGACGACAGGTTCTTCAGGATTAGCTTCGGAGTCTGAAGGCTCTAACTCTATTGTGATTGGAGCTCCTCGAAACTCGCAAATAGACTCGTTGCTTGTTGAACTCTCATAGCCTCCTTGGTGGATGTCTTCTTTGTCGTTGTGATCGTCGAGATTGTGTATGATTTGAGAATTGTTATTTGTATCGGAATCGACGTCCGGATTAGGTTGATTGTCGCTAGTTACGTAATCGTTAGAAACGATCAAAACGTAGCCAACGCCATAACCCTCATCATTATAAGATCCCACCGGAGTGAGCAAATAATCATACAGAGTCAGGGGTTCGAGGGATTTCTCCCCCGAATCGGAAACAACTATCCTAGGATAAGCAGCCCCTAGTCTAGCCTTAGGTGCCTCGGTCTTCTCTTCTTCGTCAGCTTTCTTCTTTTCTTCAACCGTCTCTTGTTGAGGTGGTTCTTCTATCGCAAGTGATAGCGCCGGCTTGACAGTTTTTGAACTTTGAATTGAAGCTTGCACCGAAGCGGTTTGGATGCGATCCAAAACCTTCTTCGAAGACTTTGTCCAAGCGGTAGTCCATCCGTCATCAGTCGCATAGGGATCTATCGGAACAACGAAATCCGTCGAGATAACATCGACGGAACCTCCTTTCTGGGGTTCCTTCATGTATTCTTTCGGGATCGTTATATTCCCTTTCCGAAGGTTGTCGTTGAGCCAACTTTTGAAGGTAATACAATCTTCTATCTTGTGTCCAAGCATCCGGTGGTAAGGGCAAAAGTTGGGATCACCTTTCTTGTCGACTTCTTCTGGTCTCTTAGGTTCTGGTAGTTGGAAATCTGGAGTCTTCATCAGAGCTACGGAACATTTTCGGCATCGCCTCATTCTTCGAACGGATACTCCCCGCTCGAAGCTCCCTTAACGTACGTTGCGGACGAGGCGGTTGTTCATACCGTTGAGATGACCGATAGCCGGGTCGGGGTTGCTCGGTAATTCCGTTGAGGTTGCTCGCGGCCGTTCGACAATATTTGTATCGGTTGCTTGCCTTTGTCGATCGCCGCAACGATCCCGGACTTCTTTCAAAAGTTTTCACGGGCTTCGTTTATCCGTTTTATCGGTGAAACTTAATTGCTTCGCCTCCTCTTGCAAGCTTCCGGCCTTGCTTAACAACTTCTCGAAAGTCTTAATAGTAAATCCTTGAGGAGAAGTGCTATCGGGCCATGGATGCTTTTTAGTAAAATGCCGATCGCATCGTCGTTCTTAGTAATCGTGGCTCACACTTCATACTTAGGTTCCTCCATCGAAGTATGTATCTACCAAGGTTTCATTCGGCTTCGCTTCTCTACCACTAAATCACCTATAGTGATGTGGTGCCGAGCTCCGACAAATCGCTCGATGAAGAGGTTCTCTAATTCCGAAAATGTCTTCACCGAACCGTTTAGTAATTCCGCATACCAATCAAAGGCGATCCCTGACGAGCCGCCGACAAATTGTCGGAAGAGTAAAGCATCACTTCCGCCGGCATTGCAACAATCGGCACGAAAATGTGCAACATGCCGCCGAGGGTTTCCGGCTCCATCAAAGGTCTTGAACAAAGGTGGTACAAAGCCCTTCGGATATTGGACGACGTCGAATTCTTCGGGGTAAGGTCTACCCGTCCGAATGGATGTCCCGCTCTTTGATTGTGCTAAGGCTTCTCGCACTCCGCTCGTTCTACCAAGCTCTTGATATCCTTTTCTGGAATCATACTTTGTGTTGCATCCTTCTTTAATTGATCATCCCCGTTGACGGATGTAATCTCCTTTCCTCCGTCTACAATGTGAATAACTTCCGGGGGTGTTTCTCTTTGGGGTTGAACCTGACTCTGGAGAGTGGCTAGGGCTACAGCCATCTCTTCCATCCTTTTCGCCATCTGGGCGATCGTATCATCTTTCTCTTGAAGCTGCCTCCTCATTACTTCCGGCTCCTCTCTTTCTGCAGCTGCAGGAGCACCTTGTGAAGCTGATGAAGCTCGTGTTTCTACCATGTTAATTTCCGCATACTCATCATCCATGAACTCGACGAGTCAACTTCATCTCCGAATTTCTCCTCTCTTTCCCTTGCTAGTCGCCGAATATCAGTTCTTAACTTTTCCATAGCATCTTCTAGAGGTCTTTTCTGTATATCCTTGCAGGTGTCATGTGATAATTATCGAGTTTCTTTTTCATGAGTCCCCTCTATTGCGGTAGCACTTTCTTCGGACTCAAGTCTCCTGACGAGACTTTCCTTTTCTGGTCGTTGTTTCGGTCTTAACTGGCCGGTAGTGGGACACCATACCATCCTTCTAGCAGCAGAAGGCCTAGGACCGGATGGTCCGTCGACTCGAATGTCGGAAGGTGGTATCCTCCCCGATCCGTAAACCCGAAACAACAACGAGGTGGGCTAGCCTTCATTTTCTTATTTGGTTCTTCTGCAGCGATAGCAGATTCTACTCGCGGCCCAAGACGAGATTTGGCTGGCACCCGCCCTATCCTTCTTAAAATTTCCGACACAGGGCATCTTTCCTTCTTCGCTAACTTTTCAATCACAGTCTGTAATCGGGTAAGTGGTGTAACCCTAGCCCTCTTCTTTCTGTTGTCGCTATAGTATGCGGGTCGAGGTAACGTAGAAGCAATCCTGCGGACATTTTCCTCGTCAGCTGCGGCGGAAAGGGGATGGAATCTGCTCCCTTCCAAAAGGGGTGTATACTCAGATAATGTTATGTATTCAGGTAGTGGTGTGTATTCGGGAATTTCTTCTAGGAAAGCGACTTCAGCAGCCTCGGCCTTCCCGGCAATCTTCCCGCCTCGATTCTCCTTCGAGTCCGTGTTAGGGTGGAACCCTCGAGCTGGACCCAATTTCAAAAATAGAAGGTCTTGTACGGAAATCCGTACCCTACACGGTAACATGCTCTTTGCAAACTCGAACTTCCTTCCCCTTCGGCTCGCGGGAGCCGGGGTAGGTGCGAGACGACTAGACCAGTGGGGGTAGAGATAACAGTCCTTCTATGGACAGCGGTACTCCTCTCAGCTGGAACCCTTTGCAGAGGAGGAAATTCTTGAGTTGATTTAAGGTTGAATTCAATCATGGGTTTCTCAGCTTCTGACATTTTGTCCATCAGTGCGAAAAGGGTAACGTCGCCGATCTTGACATTTGTATTCTCGAATCCTTGTCCAAACCGGATGATCCCATTGTCTGGCAGACTCATCCTTGTAAACGACGAAGTCCAATCCATTGGTGAAGGAGAAAATCAGCTTTGGGGCTTCCATTTCTGCAAGGTAGATTCCGATTGTCGGTCCCAAGTTGTGCTCCTTCTCATCGGACGAAAAGAAAGGAATCGAAAAGAGTCCGAACACATTCTTGTTCATGTATATTTATTAAAAGAGTCGTTCATTAGAAGGTTTGTTTATTTAGAACGGAATGTTCAAAGGTGTAGAGAAGGTAATGAATCTGATTCAGAGTTGGAAAGAAAAGAAAGTCTTATGCAAGACTTCTCGACTCGAAGGTTCACTCCTAAACTAACACCTATTGGGGGTCCACCCCACCTCAGAAATGAGGTAAAAGGATCTCGGAACCTCTCTGTTTAGGGGTGTCTAAACAGTGGCTCCTAAATCTGAGAGAATGTTGGCTATACTCGTTCAAGGTAGAAATGAACATAGTATTTCAATCGGAAAGAAGGGTAATTTGATCCATTAGGGACATGGATACACTACCGATTTTTGAAAGCAGAACTATTTGATTAAAACGGAGAGAGGAACTATTCCCCAGCGGAGTCGCCAGAAATTGTCGGCATATGTTTAGGTTATGTGTTTTATTTTGAAAAGGGGTCGCCTACGTAAATTGTCGGCGAATTTTAATTTAATTTAAATAAATAATTTGAAAAGTAGTATTTGATTTTGAAAATAATTTTAAATTTGAAAATTTTAAGATATGAAATCAAACTCGATCTCACATCCCGAATAGTTTATATAAACGAGCGCCGCACCACAAACCGTGTATCTATCCCGAAGAATAGACACACTCGCTCGATGATGGGGCTCGATTAAATAAACTAGAAATGTTTGTGACATCCGTTTGGTCTCGCGAACCAATTTTATAAGCCGACAAGTTCCCCTGCTTAATATAAATGAATTAAGTAGGGTTTATATTACCTGGGTTCTTAAAGTTCCCTATAAGGGCAAGCCCCTATAGTTAATTACATCTTAAATGACGGGAATCATTTAAGAAAACTCTCGATAATAATCAGTAGTTCTGCTCTCAAGAATTTCAAAGTTTAAGTTTTCAAGGGATTGAATTTTGGAATTTCAATAGGGAATGGATCAAATTTGGAACATTTTATTTTGGGAATTCAAAGGAGGAAAGGTAGGAGAAATCACAGATTCGAAGCGAACTTCGGTAATTTCCCGACTATCCTATTGTTTGGCTTGAATTTAGGAAAGCCCTAATGTTTATTTAGTATTTTGATCCTGCCAATTTTAATTAGTTAGGACTTATATTTGTATGATAAAATCATACAAATAGCCTCGAAGATGTGAGGGTTTATATCGTATCGGACGACTACTCCTGAAATCCTAAGACCGGTTAGGGCTTAATTTACATGATACGATCATGCAAATGCCTAACGAAGAGTTGAGGATTTATGTTGCACTAGGCAAACTACCTCGAAGTCCTATGGCTTGGTTGTTTAAACTAAAGAATAGTTTTGCTGATGTCGACACAAGTTTTGCTATTGACGATGGCCGTGCTGCCCACCATGCTCCGAGCTCCTTGTTGTTGCAGAGGTTTAGTTGTAGAAGGTGAAAAATCAAGAGATGAGGGAAGTGTTTGGTTTTAGAGAAAGTCTTAATTTCCGTGTGTTTTTAATATTTTAATTAAAACAGATCTTAAAGTTGATTAAACGTAACCGATTAAGATCCCACCGTTCCGTCATCCCAGCACCGTTATTTTCATCGAATTCACTTAGTCCGTATGAATTTACTAAACTCAACTAAATGAGTTCCTCACTTTCATTTAGACCGTGGAAATCCCGTTAGCAACACGTGGGTTACATCATCCGAGGTATTCCCGATCATTCAATGAGACGTTTTAATTTAGTTGTAGTTGTAGTTTTGTTGTTCTGTTTGTGATTAAATTTTGAGTTGTTTTATATTTTGAATGTTGTGGCGGTGAATTTTATCTTGTAGTGTCTTTTAAATTAGTTATGGGTTTCAGCTTTGGTTTCTATCCTAAAGGTGTAGGTTTTCATGCAACCGTTGTTTATCATGCAAGAAAGGTAAGTGCGATGCGATTAAATAAATTGCAAGTAAAGTAAATTGCAATAAAATAAAAGCGTACCCGAGGGCCTTCCCGTCATCCCAAGCTGCACTTAAAACACAGTTAGAATATTTAAGCATTTAAAGTAATTTCCTAGGTAAAACTACAGGAAGGGTTATGGTTTTCTACCAAAATCCTAATCCTATAGCTAGTCATTCCTATGACGTCTAGGTCCTTGTATTTTAGTTTGAGGACGATTTTCTTCATTAAAGAACAACTAAGTTCAATTGTTCTTATAAATATCCTATCATATTGAGGAAGTCCTTAAGACGAATCTTAAACATCTTTTCAATATCTCTAGGATTGTTTTAAGTCCAAATGAATTTAATTACACAAATGAATTAATCGTCCGAGAGTTTAAGTTTTGTTGTCTTCGCTCGAATGAACTGTGACATTCGAATATCCTATGAGTGAAGTAACATTTCTTTTAACGCTCCTTTTAAGAGTTGTGACATCATGAGCTTTCGAGGGCGAATCGATGTTCAAGTGGGTCATGGATTTAATTTTAGTTAATGGATTTAAGTTTGGAATAGTGTTCAAGTTGTTTTAGATTTATTTTGAATTCTTTATGTCTTTATATTTGATTTAATTTAATTTAATTTAACTTAATTTAATTTAATGTGGTTTAATTTAATTTAACTTAAGTTAATTTAATATAATATGATTTAGCTTAATTTAATTTAATTTAATTTAATTTAGTTTTAATTTAATTTAATTTAATTTAATTTAATTTAATTTAATTTAATTTAATTTAATTTAATTTAATTTAATTTAATTTAATTTAATTTAATTTAATTTAATTTAATATAATTTAATTTAATTTAACATAACATAATTTAATTTAATTTAATTTAATTTAATTTAATTTAATTTAATTTAATTTAATTTAATTTAATTTGATTTAATTTAGTTTAATTTAATTTTTAATTTTTAATTTAATTTTTAATTTTAAAGGGATTTGTTTTAAATAATTTAACTTTAATTTAATTTAATGATTAAGCCTTTTAGCATTTTAAATCTTAAACTTGGATTATCATTTTAATTAAGAATTAAATATTGTTGGGATGATTAATTTAGGGATTTTTAAATTAAAGAACAAATCTCCTCCTAATAATATCCCTATTTTAATAATTCCAATTTTATTATTCTTCCAAATTTAACTAATTATTTAATTAAGATTTATTTCAATTATTTTAAATTGTTTAGTAGGTTTCTACCCTTTAAGTATCTAAATTTCAATCATCCAAATCAAATTAAAATCAAATATTTTACCTATTAATTTCATTAAGCCTAAAGTCTTAATTAAAGGGTTAAGATTTTAATTACCATTTTGCTCCTTCAAGCCTAATAATTTCATAACTCACTAAATTGAGCTCAAATGAATTTGAAATTTTTATGTGACCTCACTCATATGTCAATAAAGACATTAGAGGAGAAAATGTGATTTTTCTATATTTAATTTGTTTATGTAATTATTTTTGGTGGAAAATAAGGACTTCCAAGGAAAATTTAATAATATGACCAAGGGAAAGTTTCTGTCCTTAAGAAAATTATGGGACATTTCTAATGACTCAGAGGACCACTTGGACCAATTTTTGTGATTTTTTGAATTATATTTTATTTATTAGAATTATTTTAAGCTCTGGAGTATTAATTAATTTAAAAATAGAATATAAGTTGAAAAATGAATTTTATAATTTTTAAAATTCTCTCTGATATCAAGGATTCCAGAGAACCAAATTTTACAATTTTCTAATTTTTCTTTGATTTATTATAATTATTTGATTTCTGGGATCGATAACCATGACTCCGCTACAGCTCTATATTACTTGAATGATACGTATACTTGCATATAGATCAGCAGCTACATTATTAAACTGATTATATTTTGTGACTAAACTGAAACTACTTATAAAAACTTATTACTTAGTATCTGCAGCCGCCGTATCAGGAAGAGAAATAGAGATTACTTATAAACGTCGAGGAGCTCGACGGTGTAATTCTTCAAAGTAATAAAATCCTCTGTACTCCGTGGATTTACGCAATTTGCCGAACTACGTAAATTTGTATCGCCTTTTTCTGATGTAATTTTTCTCGTTCATATTATTTCGCTTTATTGTCGTCGTTTTCATATCATAAGGTTATTTATTTTCTTTGCGGTGTTTAGGTTGGGAGATTTTGTCGTGTGTTTTTTTCGGAACAGTTGTTGGCGTCTCTATTTTCTATTCTAGGATTGTTCCAAGAATCTGAGTGGTGTTATGACTGTATCTCGCTACCTAGGTAGTGATTTATCTTTCCTCCACCCTTTCCCTCCCTTGCTGCAGCTGCACACCTGCTATTTTCCTGCAATCCATCCCACTTCCCTACTTTCTACCACCCCATACAATAAGTATCTGTAGTCTTCCTATAGTATTCATGTTGTCCATCCCACCTCCCTACTTGTTACCGCCCGAGATAGCAAGTAGCTGATGTTTCCCTATTGTACCCACCACTTGCTCCACTTCCCTATCTTGTCGTTTGATTTGTTTTCTCAACTCCCCTATGTGTGCTCTTGTTGATGCCTCTAGTTGCAGGTGTTTTTCTAAATGGAGGTGGATGCTTGCTTTGCTTATGACGTCTCTCCACCTTCAATGCTAAGGTCTAAATATTACCCAACGAAGAATAAGGTTGTAGCTGTGTAACATTGTCTATGGAGGGCTTTAAGCCTCTTAAGTATCTGAGTATGGTATGTTCCTCAAGCTATGTCAGCTTAAGCTACTGAATTTTTATCGTGAAATCATCCACTAATAACTCCTCTTGATGTAAGTGATGTGGCTTAAAGAACATGTCCTAGCTGTAATATGGGGGTAGATACTTTCCTCTGTATTTTCATCTTTTCTCAAGTAGCGATCTTATACCAACTTATTTGTTTCTCTCTTGAGCTTCTCCTACCGCATAGAGGAACTCTTCTTCAGCTTAATGGCAGCAAGTTGTCCTCTCCTATCAATTGGCACATCCTTGTATTCAAAGATCCTCTCGACTGTCTACAACCACTCAATGAAGTCATTCAAATTTATTCTCCTCTCAAAATTGGGCACATCTACTTTCACTCCTAGTTCTCTTTGCCCTCCAACTGCCACTTCATCCTAATGCTAAATCCCAAAGTGTCGTGGGCTACCTTCCACTTCACTTGAATCATCCTACGGAAGGGATTCAAATTTTTCTCCCTCTTCTCTAATCTCTTTATCACTACATATTAATCTTTGGAAAAACTTGTCATTTTCTGGTTGAATTAGTATATAAAGGATATTGGGCGATAAAGAAATTTAACTTTAATTTGAAAGATGCTGGTGAGAAAAGACAGTTGCAATTGAATGAATTGGAAGAAATTAGAAATTAATCATATGATAATGATGGAATATTCAAGGAGAGAAGAAATATATGGCATGATCAGATTGTTAAAAAAGAATTTGAACCAAGACAAAAAAATTTTTATTATACAATACAATATTAAAATTATTTCTTGCGAAACTAAAATCTATATGGACAGGACTTTTCACTGTCATAAAAACTTATAAATTTGGAGCTGTGATTATCAAAGACTCTAAATCTGGAAGAATATTCAAAGTTAATAGACAAAGATTAAAACCATATTTTGAAGGCAATAAACTTAATTTTAAAGAGGTTTTAATGTTGGATCAACCTGAATAATTGGAAGTTATGTCGGGCTGACGATGTTAAACCAAGCATTTTGGGGAGGCAACCCAAAGTTAGTAAGTGTTTGTTTTGTTTGATGTGTTATTTGTGTTTTTTTGTTACTTAATTAAGTCTTATTATTTCTTAAATATCATTAACAACATTTGAGAAATGAATCAAATCGATGTTTGGAAAGAATTCGGTCAAAGTGAAGTTTGACAAAATTTGAACTAGCGCCGAACGGGGCTGTTATCAGCGCCGGACCATGCCACTGTTCAGAAAACAGTTTCTCATTTTTAAATTCAAATTTTGGCAGTTCTAGGCTGCAATTCTTCCACTTGAACTCCAAAAAACTGCCTCTATACACAAGAACTACCAGAGGAACGAAGAGGAAATCCGAAATCTCGTCCAAATGGATTTCGACTCTATAGAAACTTTAAGATTTCAAGTTTTCAACTGTAGAAAGTTCGTCAATTTTGAAGTGCAAGTCTATTCAACAAGAATATCTCAAATCTAAGGTTGATTAAAGAGCGAGGCTTTGTGAATTGAGGTACGAATTCTCCTACGACTAGAATTGATGAAATTATTGTTCAGAGACGTTGAGAAGTATTGTGTTATACTACTACCGCCATAGTTATCCCGGTTGTGAAGGAGTTTTATACAAATCTTCATGGAATCAACCAATGATCAGTTTATGTGTGAGGTAGGTTTGTCACATTTACTTCTGCAAAGATTAATGATTTATACATGATTGAGAATGTGTCGATCTGCCACTATTCAAACTTTACCCCAACAAAGGATAACATGAATAATATATATAGATATCTGACAGATGAAAGTGATGAATGAAATATAAGAGATTACAGGTATGTAAGTCTCTCGACCACACTTTTAAATCTTACGTTGAAGCACTTACATTATTTCATATCTGCAAAATTGCTCCCAACTATAAAAATCAGTCAAGTAACGAAGAAGTGTGCTTATTGTATTCAAATGGGGATGCCTATTGATGTTGGTTCAATAATTATTAAGTCTATTTTGGGATTGACCGTTCATTGATCAAAGTATGGGCTTGGAAATCCTTCCACCATATTTTTCCTCTGCATTCAATCACAAGTGCCATATGAGAATTAAGAAAGAGTACTTCTACCTTGGAAGCCTATAGACCCAACAAATGCATATAGTAACCAGGCAGTTGGTGATATGAATGACATGAGTATCATTTAAGATCAACCATCTCAGAGGAAAACTCCTATTCCTCCTTACTTTCTTGAAAGTTCACAGATCATCTTGAAGAAAATTAAGAAATTGGAGAAGGAAGTGCAACACCTGATGAATGCAATCAACAATCTATATGACTTGTTTGATCATCTGGATTAGAGAATGAAAGAGCACTTTGATCATTCTGGGTATCTCAAAGGAAGTTTGACACGGTTGATGAAAAGGAAAGGTTGGATTGAGGAAGATTCTACTGAAGATTTCCCTTTTCGTCCATTCTACAATTTGTTCGTTCACGCTCAATCAATTGCAGATCCTAGAGTTGATAATAGTTCTGAGGAAGAATGAAGACTTGATTATTGTATTTTTGTGTTTATGTATTTGATTGCTTTGCTTTGCTTTCCTTGGATGTTATATTTGAACTTGCTTTCTTGTTTAATTTTCAGCGTTATTGTGTTGTGGTTGTGAGCGACACTGAATTTTAGAATTTTATGGCTTGACAATGTGTAATGTTTAGTGTTATTTTTATGTGTTTGTAACTTGGATTTTATATATGAAAGTGATGTTTTGTGTCATTATTATTAAGAAATATCATTTTTCATGGCTTTAGAATGTTATTAAATGCTTAATTAGACTAATTAGACGTCAGAGCGGGCTTGAAAAGATCAAAATTGCAAAAGAAAGTCAGAAGCCCAGTTTTCGAATTAGTGCTGAATGGTGCTGTCACCAGCATTAGACTGCACCAAAAGACAGAGAGTTTGGCCATAAGAGCAAAAAAATGCGTTGAACGACACGGTCGCTAGCACCAGACAGTGCTAGACCAAAAAAAAGGCCTAAAACTCCAAATTTTCATGATTTAACCCTGGGTCCTGCCATTTTTGCCCAAACCATCATCTTCTACCTCCAGCCAAGGCTAATTTTTGCACCTAGGGCTCACTAGCATTTGGATTTGAAGCGATTTCGTGGCCGAAAAGGTTTGGATTTCAACTTCTCTTTGTAAGTGCTACACTTTAACTTAAAATTTTTCGATTTTGACAGTGGAAATCTCCTACCTTAGGAAGATTTGAAATTTTGACTTTTTTAGAGAAGTTTTGGAGATTTTTCATGGATTTTGAGCTCTTATCTTTTTAAATTTACCTTAGAGTTCATTACATTGCAATTTTAAAATTGATTTGGATAAATTTGATATTTTTAGACAAATGGCTGCAAGAATTTCAAAGGGGAAGAGAAAATTTGATTTTGATGAAAGCAAATTTGTGAGTTTCAAGGCTTATTCATGCTTAAGTAATTTTCTTAGCAATAAGAAATGTATTTAAGAGAAATTCTTCTAAAATCCTAGAGGTATGCTTGAAGAACGTATTGTGAATCGTCAATGAGGGATTTTTTGTTATTTCACTGCTGAAGCTATGCTGGGGATTGTTAGAGAATTTTATGTAAATTTGTATTATCCTACGAGTGAATACATACTGGTTAGATGACAAATGGTTGAATTCACCCCTGCTCGCATTAATGCATTTTATCAGTTAAGAGCACATTTTTCATGTGAACTCGAAAATTTTCCTATTACGAATGAACCATTGGATATGATTTTGAACTCTTTGAATGATGGAAAAGGGGAATGGAAGGTTAAACAAAGGTAAAAAGTTAACTTCCCCCTTTCTACTTTGAATCATGTATCAAAAGTCTGACACTATTTTATTTCTGCAAGACTTTTTCCTACCAACCATCACAGCGAGGTTACTGTAGATAGTGTTGTTCTGAATTACAGTATTCAGAATATGAAGAATATCAATATTGGGGCAATTATTCACAAAAGTATTTTGAAGAGTTTAAAAAGAGAGACTACAAGTGGACTGGGACACCCCAACCTGATTCATGTTCTGTGTATAGATCCCCGATAAATATATGTGCGCCAAAAACTTGACTCCACACCGAATATATGTGCAAATTATGATTTTATAATATGAGATATTACACAAGTATATGTATCATTTATCAAGTAGTATAGGACTTTCTGATTAAGCCTCGAGATATCGAACCCACAAGGAAAATGTAAAATCTTTAAAGAAATCAAAAAATTATCTTTTTACTTTTTTTATGGCTTTTGAAAGTATGTGTTGATTTTGAAAAGTTTTGAAAGTTGATATGTCTTTTGAAATTTCCTTAATAAAATGTTAAGGAAGAAATAAAAATTATGATAACTAATAACACTGTATGTAAAATACTATTAACTAGAATATCTTTTTCTTTCCTTTTAGGAAGTAGTAATAATTATTAAAGTATTGTTGTGGAAGTATTTGAATTTTATTGTGACAGATAGAAGCAAATGTGTTATTTACCCTTATTTGGTTCTATAAAGAACATATGTTAATTTGAAATTTTTATCATTTTGAACATGGTTAGGCAGGGAAGATACTAGTCTCTCACTATAGAGTTCCCTCGATTCCCACCACCTGGGGGCTAACTTCTCATAACAAAACTCAAAACTTCAAACCAAATTAAGGGATTTTAGCTCGTCACTCTAAAATTCTTTAATTTCACTCTCTTCCATAAAAATATCTTCTAATATTACATTCAATTATATGGACTACAATTCTCACCCATATAATTGCATGAGATTCTTACTAACTTTTATGAGACAATACCGCATTAGATCTTACATAATCTCAATAAATTCTACAACTTAACAGGCTAAATTAAGAAGTAAACAAAGTTTTTAGAATCAATCTTCATAACTTCTTCCAACTTTTAAACACTTATACTTTCCACAACAATTCTCTATAAATTAATTACTTCTCCATTTAAGAAAGAAAAAGATAAAGCAAACTACTCAGAATGCATTGAGGAAATACAAAAACACATTAATTTGAAATTAAAAACATAAGAAAAACAACAAACAGAAACAAGTATTAATTGAAAAAAAAACTAAATGTAAGAACAAAAGTAAACACTTATCTGAAAATTCTCTCCACAAGACTCAGGAAGTTCCTCTGAAACTTTAACTCTTCACTAAACTACTCCTCAAAACGGATCTCCCAACTCCGATGACTCAGAATAACTTCAGAGTTCAATAAAAACTAAACTAAAAAGAAAGAAAAGAAGTGGGAAGAAGAAGACTTAACTCCGACCTTTTTCTCCTTTCTACTCTCTACTCCTACTCCTACTTAAAACTAAAATAAAAAGTCTGTAAAAATGCAATGGAAGAACCCTTCAAAATGCAAAGGAAAGGCTCCTTAATCTTTCCTAAGACTCTCTTTAAATAGTAAACCAAAAGGTGCCTTGGTGTCTCTTCAAAATGTGTCAAGATTCAATGTATCTACCAAAAAATGCACCCCTTCATTCAAACTTGCCGCCCAAAGGAAGTTATGGAAGTTACCACCAAGAGTTGCATCTCATCCCCTTTGAAATTGGCACCAAATTTATTTGAATTTCGATTTTTAACTGTGGCGGTTAAGCTCCGGCCCAGCGGCGCTTAGCCGCTAGTGCCAAATTTTCATTTTTCATTTTTTTTTGCTCCAAATTTGATCCAATTTTGCTCCTTTCATCATGACCATCCATTTTCATCATACCTGCAAGAAAAACACAAAATACCTTCCATTAAAGTGCAATATCATTAAAATGGAATAGTGCAATTTAGAAAAAATTTCAGTAATTAAAACCAACTTAAAGTTTAAAAAGTTCTTAAGTAAAGAAAAATGACAAATATAAGTTTTTATCTAATTCAGAAATATTTGTAGATTCTTCAAAATATAGGACTTAAACACTTATTTTTCTCACTTAAAAATATTTATTTGAAAATAATTTTACTTATTATATTATAATCTTAAGCTTTAGATTTTCTCTAAATTTAGATCTTAAACTTTAGGTATGAAACCAATTTTTTATTAGGCCCTTAAATCCTCAAGCTTCTCCTCCATTTCCATATACTATTTTTCACTTTTTCTTTTCTTTTTTCTTTTTTTTTATTTATTTTATTTTTTTTATAAGGCAAGGATTACTATATCTGGATAGGCCTTTAATGATTTTGAATTCCACCCTTCCATTTAAAATAAAGGTCAGATATACATCTTTCACTTAAAAATCATAATAATAATATTTAAAAATTACTCTTTAATAAAAGAAATTTAAGCTTTGAAGAATAAAAGTCAAATCTTCTTTTTATCCAAAAATGTAAAATTTCTTACTAAAGATAGTTTAACTTTATTTAACACATCTTTATTAAGAAAATTTTAACTTTCTTCAAAATTGAACTCAAAATTTCTTCAAAATCAATCAACTTAAAATTTCTTCAAAATTGTCCTAAAACTTGCCTAACACATTTTTATACCAAAACCAACATTCATTTGGTCAAAATCTTGACCTAAAACCCTTTTTAAACTCATTTGGACCAAAAGGCCCAATTTTGGCCCATAAGCCCAAATCCCCTTCAAATTGAACCCTATGGCCCATAAAATTTCCCAAACCAATTTTCAATCAAATTTCAACATATCTAAATCCATTTTCAATCAATTCCAATTCAATTTGGTCATCCCACAACCAATTTTAAAAATCCAAATCATCATATGCATGTTAAAAGCCCATCTCCCTCGTGCATTTTGAAAAGCCCATGAAATTAAATTTTAAAAGCCCAAAATTGAGCCCACATGTCATAATTTCCTATTAATATTATCCCATGGCATTTTAATCATCACAACATGGCATTACATGAAGCATTCCATACATGTACATGACTCTTTAACTAAATTAAGTATTATAGCATAATTTCCAAAATCCATAAAAAACCATTAATTCATTTTGCATGAAACCATCTCATGGCCTCATACATAGCATGGCATGACCCATGGACTCTTCCATGACATGCCAAAGTCAATATTTGCCAAATTTGGCAAGGGGAAGTGACCTCTCCTTCACCCCTTTCACTTCCATTTTCCTTTCTTCCAAACCATCAAATCCAACTACCAAACTCCCAAACCAGCCACCAAACCTCACCCAAACCTCCTTGAGGACCTTGAGACCAGCTCAAACCACTATGGGCAAAGACTTAGCCAAGGAACCAAGGGGCTAACCCAAGTTTAGCCCATTTAACCCAAACTCCAAATGTCCACCAAATCTTCACCCTAAAGCCATCAAATACTCAAATTGATTCCACCACTCAACCTCATCCCTGAACTTTTGCCTGACCTGGCCTTGGCCGGCCGGCCATCCCAGTCGCCGGAAAACACCAGGCCGAGAGGCTTAGGTGAATTCAAAAATTCAAAATCAATTTGCCGAGCTGTCCCATTCCAATTGGACTCCATGGCTCTTCTTCTTCTCCCCTAGGCAGCTGATCTCAGCCCTTAATTGCCCCTGGGAAGCCCTCCAGCCTTGCCTATTTAAGCACCGTACTTCTCGACCATGAAGGCTGCTGAACCTGATCTTCAAGAAACTCTGCCAAAATCACTCCAGAGCTCCTTCTAGCCAAGAGAAGCTCATCCCCACTGTCCTCCTGCCTTGAATTCCCCTAGTTTAGCCCAATTTCTCGCTCAAAAATCGGGCCGAAACGAGACACTCCCCAATTCTCCACCAAACTCAAATTAACTCCTCTCACACCTTCACCAGAGGTAGAGAAGGAGTTCCCCAGTGAAAGCCCCCTCTCCAGGCCACCCAGTTGCTCTAGCCTCCAAGTTTTGCAACGGTATGGATCATTCCTTCCTCCCGAGCTTCCAGTAATTCTCCATTTCATCTCAGTTAATTTCATGGCATGTTAACCATATGGATGTGTTCGTCTTCTCAAGATGAATCCATAGAGCATAAGAACTCAAAAATCCATTGAGAATCAGGAGAGATATTAGGGCTAGAAGGTCGACGGTCACGGGTGCACACCAGTCGGGGACGATGACCAGATGCCGTTGGATCGAGCGTGTATCGAACGAGCGGCTCAGATGGCGTCGGATGAGGAGATGGAACGTGAACCGCGGACCGCGTGGTAGTTGAGTCGGATGGCGGCGCCGAACTAGAAGACGACGTGTGGAGTTCGATCCGCCGTAGGTTGACGCGGCGCCGACGTGGATAAGTAGGAAAATAGGATTTTTTTGATTTATTTAAGTAGCCAGAATTTAAAAAATTCATATCTTTACATAGAAAAATCCAAAAAATAAAAGAAAAATACCCTCTTGCTCAGTGAATAGAGGAAAATAATGTGGAAAAATAATTGAGTTAATTTGATGAGTATTTTATTTTTAATTAATTATTTACTCATTTCGGTATTTTAATTCTCCATTTGCATAGACATTTCACCATGGCATGAGACCATAGGGCTTTTGAAGCCTCTAACTTGGGGAACATTCCCTAAATTTTTCAAGGTTAGAGGCCATCCCTATGACAAGTTATGCATTTTTTAAGTTCGTGACACTGTATTTGATATTTTAATTCCAAAAATTAGCATGTTGCTTAAAATATTCTAGGAAAATTTGGTGAAGTTCCTTAGAACCAGAGGACCCTAGGATAATTATGGTTTGAATTAATTCATTAAGGATAACCCTAATTGGCCTAAATACTCAAAATTGAATTTTAATTAATTAAGATTAATCACACATTTAATGAACTTGAAATCAACTCTCCACTGATCCTAAGATTAATCACACATTTAAAGAACTTGAAATCAACTCTCCATTGATCTTTAGGATCAGAGGGACCACACATAAAAATTTGAAGTCGATTGAAAATGTTTAACCCCACTAAATGGATTAATTAAACCACATAATCAAAATTAAACTTTAAAAATTCATAACTCCAAAAATACATTTTAAAATCTCACCAAATTTATTTAGGGACTTCTCTGATATCAGTGGAGTCTAAGAAAAATAAAATTGGAATTTTATAAAAACTTTCATTTTTAAGCATATTTTAATATTTTAATAATTAAAAAATAATAAAAATCACAAAAATAATAAAAATCATAAAAATGTCACATTTTATCCCCTAATCACTCAGGAATAAACAAAATATTTTTCCCAAGTCTCTAGGTTAAGATATTTAATTTTAAAGCCTTAAAATAATTTTTGAATTAAAAATTGTATTTTCCAACCTTTTCACTAAATTAATTCTAATAAATCAAAGAAAAATCCTAAAAATATAAAATTTGTTTCTCTGAACTCCTTGAGGTCAAAGAAATTTATGAAAAATATAAAATCCATTTTTTAACTTTTATTTTATTTTATAATTAATTAACACTCCAAAACTTAAAATAATTATAATAAATAAAATATAATTCAAAAAATCACCAAAATTGGTCCAAGTGGTCCTCTGGTCATTAGCAACATTTAATAATTTTTTTAAGGACAGAAACTTTACATTGGTCATATTGGTGAATTTTCTTTGAAAACCCCTATTTTCTATTAAAAAATAATTATATAAATAAATTAAATTCAGAAAAATCACATTTTCTCCTCTAATGTCTTAATTGACATGTGAGTGAAGTGGCATAAAAATTTTAAGTTCATGTAAGCTTAATTTAATGAGTTATAAAATAAATAAGCTTAAAGGGGCATAAAGATAATTAAAAGATTTTAACCCCTAATTAAAATTTTAGGTTTAATCAAAGTGGGGGTAAAATATCTGATTTTTAACCTTCTCTTGGATGATTGAAACTTTGGGAAATCAAAGGGTAAGAACCCATTAATCACTTCAATAAACCTAATGAAACTATAATTAATTAAATAATGTAAATCTTGGAAGATTAATTAAAATTGGATTATTAAAATAGGGATATAATTTAAGAGGACTTTAATTCTTTAATTTAAAGAAAATCCCTAAATAAATCACTTAATAATATAAGTGGAATTAACATATTTGAAACTAATTTAAAAATCATTTCAAAAAAAACTTAAATCAAATTTGCAAATTTTAAATAATTTTAAGACAACTCACCTTAAAACATAATGTAAAAATTAAATTAATTAATATAATTAATCCAAATTAAATCAGTAAAAATTTAATAAATAATTTGAACACTTATTTTGACCTAAGTTGATCTAAAATTTAAATTAACATAAATTTTGATATCACTTATAAAAGGTTTAACTTAAATGAATCAAACACCTTTCTAAACTTAAAATCATTGATTAAAATTTCATGATTAAGTCACATTAAAGTAAATCATCAACTTTAACTTCAAATCATTAAAATCTTTAACAAATTAGCTTGCCATTTAAAGCTTTAAATTATTATAACTATTAAATGAAGCGTTAAGTGAAAAGTCACTACACTCATAAGATAATCAAATATCTTAAGTTCACTGAGCAAGGGAATAAAACTTAACTAAACCTTTGGATGATTAACTCACCAGTACGATAAAATTCAATTGGACTCGAAATAATCCCAGAAGTATTGAAAATATGTTTAGGACCGGTCCTAAACACTTCCTCAATATGATGGGATATTTTAGAAGAACAATTGAACTTAATTGTTCTTTGGTGAAGAAAATCATCCTTAACAAAACACATAAGACCTAAACGTCATAGGAATTGACTAGCAGTAGGATTAGGGTTTTGGTAGACAACCAGAACCTTTCCTTAGCTTTATCTAGGTGTTTTCTTGCAAATATATAAATGCTCTTACATGTGTTTTAAGTGCAGCTTGGAATGATGTGAAGACCCTGCCAGGTATGCTTTTATTTTACTACAATTTATTTACCTGCGCTGTATTTTACTTTCCTTCCTTGCAAAACTTGCATGTTAAGCAAGAATGTCACCCTGCATGAAAACTGAAACCTTTAGGATAGCCACAAAACTGAAACCAAAACTAAATTAAAAGTCACTACAAGATAAAATCCACCGCCACAATATTTAAAATATAAAACAACTCAAAATTTAATCACAAAGAGAACAACAAAACTACAACTTTAATTAAATTAAAACGTCTTGTTGGATGATCGGGAATACCTCGGATGATGTAACCTACGTGTTTCTAACGGGATTTCCCACGATCTAAATGAAAGTGTGGAACTCATTCAATTAAGTTTAGCAAATTCATCTCGACTAAGTGAATCCGATAAAAATAACGATGCCGGAAGGATGGAACCGTGGGATCTTAATCGGTGTTGTTATAATCAACTTTAAGATTTCCCTAATAAAAAATTAAAGAAATTTGGATTTTAAGACTTCTCTAAACCAAAACACTTCTCTCATCCTTTGATTTATGACTTCTAAAACTAAACCTCTGCAACAACAAGGAGCTTGGAGCATAGTGGGCAGCACGGTCATCGTCGTCAGCAACACTTGTGTCTACTTCAACTAAACTATTCTTAGATTTAAATGACCAAGCCGTAGGATTTTGAGGTAGTTTGCCTAATGTAACATAAATCCTCAGCTTTTCGTTAGGCATTTGCATGATCATATTGTGCAAATTAAGCCCTAACCGATTTTAGGACCCCGAGGTAGTTGTTCGGTACAACATAAATCCTCACATCTTCCAGGCTATTTGTGTGATCATGTCATACAAATATAAGTCCTAATTAACTAAATATTGGCAAGATTGAAACATTAAATAACATCTTCTCAATTTGAAGCCAAACAATAGGATTGTTTGGGAAGTTGCCAAGATTCTTCTTTGATCTCCAGCTTTTCCTACCTCTCTTCCATTGGACTCCAAAATAAACTGTTCCAAATTTGAGCTAACCCCTTTTGAAATTCCAAAATTCAATCCTTTGAAAACCTTAAACAATGAAATTCTTGAGAGCAAAACCACTGATCATTATCGAGAGTTCTCTTAAATGATTCCCGTCATTTAAGATGTAATTAACTATAGGGGCTTGCCCTTATAGGGAACTTTAAGAACCCAGGTAATATAAACCCTGCTTAATTTCCTTATATTAAGTAGGGGAACTTGTTGGCTTATAAAACTGGTTCGCAGACCAAACAGATGTCACAAATTTTTTAGTTTATTTAATCGAGCCCTATCATCAAGCAGTGTGTCTATTCTACGGGATAGATACACAGTCTGTGGTGTGGTGCTCGTTTATATAAACTATTTGGGATGTGAGATCGGTTTGATTTCATTTCTTAAAATTTTTAAACTTAGAATTATTTTCAAAATCAAATACTACTTTCCAAATTATATATATATTTAAATTTAAAATTTTGCCGACAAACATTGCTATGTGTGGGATGTAATTTGACTATTTTTATTTATGCTCAAATGCATCTATGTTGGATTTATGTTTTGTGGTAGTTATGATATTTGTGATAAAATTTATGATGTGTATGTGGTAGTAAATATATGAATAGTTATAACATATTGTGATTTTAGTAGTGTATAATTTAATTCCAAAAACTGTTAGGAAAATTTAGAACACTATTAGAAACCACTATCTAAATTGCATGTTTAAACTTTTCAAAACTGGCTACCATATATTTTCTAGTAGTGTTGTGATTTTTGTTATGTTATGTTTGTGTGTTATCGCTTTGAAAACCTCTACTACTTTAGAAGTCGTTTTAAAATTCTATGTTATATAAAAAAAAACTGAAAAACTGAATTTGATTTTTGTTTGCTCCTGTTTTTCAATTGTTATACTTGCATGTTTAAGTTATGAAGATTTCTGCAAGCATGTTATTTTAGTTTTTAATTCTTACCCATGTATCATTTATTATACTTAAATGTTTTATCCTGATTAAAATTTTAAAGTTGGGGGGGGAGAATTTAAAATAACAATTTTTAAAAACTAAAATTTTATTTGTTCTCAAATGAACTAAAAATTTAATTTTGATTGAAAAAAAATCATGTATATGAAGTTGTATTATGGAAGTAAAATTTTGAATATAGAAATGAGTAAGAAAATTTAGTTAAAATCTATAGTAATGATGAAAAATTTTAGGTTAAAAATTTCTTAGAAAAGAAATGTTGAATATTTGGTAACTATCTTTAGTAGGAAAAGTTATATTTTTTGAAAAATAGAAGGAGTAGACTTTTATTTTTTATGCTTAAGTTTCTTTTATTGAAAATATTTTTCAAAACTTATATTATATTTTTATGTTAAAGATATATATCTATCTTATGCTTTAGGAAAGGAATGGTGGAATTCAAAAACATTAAAGACCTATCCAGATACAATAATCATTGTCTTATAAAAAAAATAAGAACAAAAGAAAAAAAGTAAAAAAAAAAAAAAGAGTATATGAAAAGAAGGAAGGAGAAGCTTAAGAATTTAAGGGCCTAATCAAAAATTGATTCCACAGATGATCTTTTTAGAGTATAAGAATTGATGAAAATCTTGAAGCTTATAAATATAATATATTGAGTATAATTATTTTAATAAAGATTTTAAGTAAAGAAAATAAAATGCCTAAGCTTAAATTTTGAAGAATCTGTAAGTATTTTTGAATAAGATAGGAACTAGTATTTTTCATTAAACTTTACTTAAAAATTTTCTAAACTTTAAATTGGTCTCATTTACTAAAATTTTTTCTAAATTAGACTACTATATTTCTAGAACAAAAATTTAAAAACTCCTAAAGAAACTCATCACATAATTTAGTTGTATGATTTTTATATGATTATAGAGTCACATGAAGACGAGTAATACTTTAAGTTTGGGGGATTTTAATACAACTAAAATATAGCATTTTTAAGAGCATATTTATACATATTTTTGATGATCTTGCACTTTAATGAAATATAATTTCATGTTTTACTTACATGTATGATTTAAAATGAATGATTATGATGAAAGAAGCAAAAAAAGGATCAAATCTGGAGCAAAAATGACCTCTGGCACCTATACGCCAAAGTCTGGCTCATAAGCGCGACAGTTAAAATTGATGAATTAAATCAAATTTGATGTCATTTTCAAGGGGTGTTTAAGGCAATCTTTGGTTTAAACTTCCTTAAATTCCTTTTGGCGGCAAATTCGAATGAAGAGATGTGTCCTTTGGTAGATACATTGAATCTGGACATGATTTGAAGAGACACTTAAGCACCTTTTGAAAAATTATAAAAGTGATGTCTTGTAATCAGAAAAGAGTCTTCGTGTGAGTATTTTTAGAGTCTTCTGGAGACTTTCTAAAATTGTAGACTTTGTAGAGAGTTTTAAAGGAGAAAGAGTTGGTGTTGAAGCCTTCTTCTCACCAATTTTCTTTCATCCATTAATCTAGTTTGTATTTGAGTTTGAAGTCTGTATTGGAGTCTACAGAGTTAGGGGTCCCACTCTAAGGAGTCATTTAGTGTAAAGTAAAGTTTCAAAGGAACTTGAAGAGTCTTGTGGAAAGGATTTTTAAATAAGTTTTTATCTTTCTTTCTACATTTGGTTTTAATGTAATACTTGTTGTATTTTCACTATGATTTCTACTTTCAAATCAAATTGTGTGTGTATTTTCTCCATGAGTTCTCAGTAGTTTTCTTTATCTTTTTCCTTTTAAATGATGAAGTAATTAAATTATGGAAGGAAGTTGTGTGAAGTATAGGTGTTTAACATTATAATAAGTTGTGATGATTCAACGACCTTGCACTTCATTTACATCTTGATTTGGCCAATTAAGTTGTTAAAATTTATTGTGAAAACATGTAAGAACCAATGTGGTATTATCTTAATCAACAATTGGAGAGAATCTCATTAAATTATATGGGTAAGAATTGTAGTCCATATAGTTTAGTGCAAATAAATAGGAAGATATACTTTTAATGGTGAGTAAAATTAGAGGACTTTAGAGTGACAGGCTAAAGCCCCCAATTTGGTTTGATATTTTAAATTTTGTTATGAGATGTTAGCCCCCAGGTAGAGGGAAAAGAGAGAACTCTAGAGTGAGAGCTAGTATCTTCCATACCTAACCCATCTACAAGATTT
This sequence comes from Papilionanthe hookeriana x Papilionanthe teres, assembly GCA_022702705.1. Lineage (NCBI taxonomy): Eukaryota > Viridiplantae > Streptophyta > Magnoliopsida > Asparagales > Orchidaceae > Papilionanthe > Papilionanthe hookeriana x Papilionanthe teres. The sequence goes on from CM040438.1 coordinate 26,791,438, forward strand.
CAAAACTTTAAATTAAACTATGTTCTTTATAGAACCAAGTAAGGGTAAATAATATAAATGCTCCTATTTGGCACAACAAATTTAGATACTTCTACAACAAAATTTCATAATTATTACTGATTCATTGAAAGAGGAAAATGATATTTTATTATAATTTTCTTTCATATCATTTAAGAGTCTTTATAATTTTATTACTCAACTTTATCTTTAAAAAATATCAAAAAGAATTTAAACTTTCTATCTATAAAGCATAACTTACAAAATAATTTTGAAAAGTAAAAAGTTATTTTTCTGCCATCTTTAAATATTTAGAACATTTCCCTGTGGGTTCGATATCTCGGGGCTTAATCAAAAAATCTTATATTACTTGATAAATAATACGTATACTTGCGTAGAATCTCATATTTTAAATAATTAAAACTGATCTTTTATTTAATTCAAAATCAAGTTCTTGGTGCTATTGTAAAGAAAGAGAAATTATTGAAGAGGAGAAATATAAAGTGTAATTTCATATCTAAAATGTAAGCATAAATATTCGGGAATCACAACCTCCTCATTGTCGACTAATTAATTTTTATATTGAAATTGATTGTTTTACTTTTCTTCAAACTAAAAAAAAAAGAATGATGCTACCATTTATTTTATAATAAACCAAATATCTCCAAAGCATTTTAAATGCAATACAGGAGTACAATACATTACACTTAGATTACATTTATTTAATATTGCATTACTTTTTCTTCCAACCAAGTAACCCCTTAATAATGGAAGTTTTAGAGGTTGTGGCATAATTCTATTAATTTTTTTATCATAATATCCTAATCCAAAGTTTTATTAATTAATTATTTATTTATTTATTTATGCTCGCTAGTTTTACACTTGTTATTGAATGAGAAAAAAAATATGAGATGAGCAAACATGCCTTTTTTGTGTGTGTAAAAATAAAAAATAATAAATAGATTTTTAAATGATTAAAACAAAATACTATTTAATGTGTCATCAAAATAATTTTTATCATCAGACACGAAACTCGATGCATTTTGAGAAAGAAATACTTTAAGTTTAAATTCAAAATAATCTTAGCCATGTTTTCAACAATTTTATAATCAAGTATGAGCATCTCTAGAAGAAGAATCTTTGGATGTTGAAAGGGATCTAATTCAAATTGAAATAACCCTAGATCAAACATTTAAAGTGTTGTTAAATATTTTGGTGCATCAATTGGAAGCTAAAATGTCTCGAAATTTTACAGACTTATAGTCAAATCGAGCGGCTTATCGATGGGAATCAACTCTTGGTTCATGTTCATTATCTAAAATAATTCTGTGCATACAGATTGAAGGACTAATTTCTTTAATATCTGCTAAGGTCCAGCCAAAAGTTTTCTTATATTTTTTTAATGTGTCCAAAAGTTTTTGCTCTTGTGATTCATTTAATTCTGCTAATATAATAACTGGTAAAGTTGAAGAGTTACCTAAATAAGCATACTTCAAATGAGTAGGTAAAATTTTTAATTCAAGTTCAGGGGGTTTAATAATTGACGGAATTATACTATTTTCTGCATTTTATGTATTATCCAACAATTCAAATCCTTCTTGTATATAATCTAATTCCTCGTTGTTTGTTTCTTCAATTAATTCAGTATTTTCTATTTCTAGTTTTTCTTCAAAATACTCCTTAAAATGTTCATTTTGCAAGATGTTCAAGAATTTCCATTCGAAAACATTCATCATCTTTTTCTATAGCAGGATATTTCATTGATTTTGCAATGTTGAAAGTTACTTTTTGATCGTTTACTCTCATAGTTAATTCTCCTTTTTGAACATCAATCATAGTTTTTCCAGTAGTTAAGAAGGGTCTTCCTAATATTATGGGTATTTCTTTATCTTCCTTTATATCTAGAACAATAAAATCAACTTGGAAGATAAATTTATTCACTTTCACTAACACATCTTCTATAACTCCCTTAGGATATGTGACTGAACGATCAGTTAACTAAAAAGTTACTGAAGTAGGTGAGACTTCTCCTAATTCTAATCTTTTAAAGATTGATAGAGGCATTAGATTTATGCTAGCTCCTAAATCACATAAAGCTTTTCCATAAATTTTTTCTCCAATAGCGCAAGGTATAGTGAAACTATCGGGATCTTTTAATTTTTCAGGAAGCTTTTTCTGAATAATGGCACTACACTCTTCGCTAAGTGCAACAGTTTCATTGTCTGTGAATTTTCCTTTTTTATTTAAAATATCTTTCATAAATTTCACATAATTGGGCATTTGTTCCAATGCTTCTACGAAAGGAATGTTTACCGTTAATTTCTTCAGAATTTCAAGAAATTTAGAAGATTGCTTATCCTTTTTATGTTTCCTTAGTCGCTGAGGAAATGGTGGTGGTGGTTTTTCTACAGAAATTTTCATAGGTATCAATGGATATTCTAAATTTTTATCTTTCTGATTCTTCTCTTTTTCGATTTCCACCTCCTCATTCTGACTTTCCATTTCTTTCTGCATTCTCGTTTCTAACTCTTTTCCACTTCATAACTGTATCACTTTAATTTGTTATTTTCCTTGATCTTTAGGATTTATTTCCACATTACTAGGAAAAGTTCCAGGAATTCTATTATTAAGCGCAGTAGCGATATGTCCATGTTGAGTTTCAATATTTTTAATTGTTGTTCCTTGATTTTGTAATTGGTTTCCTTGAATTTGTAATCGATTACCTTGATTTTGCAAATGTTGACTCCATATTTAATATTAATTTTTCCATAGATAACTTCTTATCCTTAAATTGAGGGTTATTATTATTAAATCCAGGTTGATAAGAAAGTTTATAATTAGAATTTCCTTGGTTAGATGGATTTCCTACTGTGTTTACTGAGTTGTTCATCCATTGTTGATTAGCAGAATTGTTATTTCAATTAAAATTTGGATGATTCTTCCACCCAGGGTTATAATAATTTGCATAAGGATTATTGGGTCTATTATTAATAGCATTTATTGTTTCATATGAAGATTGAGCATTTATAAGTTGTCCAGATAATTTTTCTTCTGTTATATTTGGAGAATAATTCATTCCAAAATGATCAAATTTCTTGGATATAGCAGCAATTTGAAAAGCTAACATAGATATTGCATCAGAATCATGTATACTGGCTATTTTTTTAGGATTTAACCTTTCAGAAGGCCATTGAAAATTATTAGTAGACATTTCTTCAATTAATGAATAAGCTTCATCAAATGATTTTGACATTAATGAACCTCCAGCAGCAGCATCAATGATCGATCTAAGAGATCCTACTAATCCATTATAAAAAGTTTGTATAATTAACCAATCTGGTAATGCATGATGTGGACATTTCCTAAGAAGATCTTTAAATCTCTCTCAAGCTTAATATATTGATTCTCCGTCAAACTGACTAAAAGAAGTTATGTCATTTCTAAGCTTTGCAGTTTTTGAAGGAGGAAAATATTTGGATAGAAATTTTTGTGATAATTCTCCCCAAGTTTTAATTGATCTAGGTGCTAATGAATTTAACCACATCTTAGCCTTATCCCTTAAAGAAAAAGGAAATATCCTAAGTCTAACAGCATCATTAGATACTCCGTCATATCTAAAAGTAGCACATAGTTCTAAAAAACTCGCAAGATGTAAATTAGGATCTTCGTTTGGTAAACCACTAAATTGATTATTTTGTACCATTTGGATAATTACAAGTTTAAGCTCGAATGAGTTAGCCGCTACATCAGGGTTTTGGATAGTTAAGTGAATTTCAACTACTGTAGGGTTAGCGTAATCTCTCAAAGGTCTTGGTTGGTTTATATTTTCAATTTCTGGATTATTTGTCATTTGATTTAAATTTATGATTTCTTTTTTCTGTTTTCTAATTCTTTTAATAGTGCGCTCTAATTCTAAATCGTAAGGTATTAAACTTTCGGTTCCAAATTTACGCATACACAACTAAAAATAATAATAATACAGTTCGTTACTCTTGTAATTATATTTATTTAATTTTTTTTATCTGAATAATTACTCTCGATCCCCGGCAACGGCACCAAAAACTTGATCCCTGGCTGCAAATATAAGAATTCAGCCTCGGGGGAGAGCAGGGTAGAAATTGAAGGATGTATATAATTGTTAAGCTTAATTAAGTTATAGATGTTTTTCAAAGTAAAATAGCAATTGTATTCTCTCCCTTTTTATCAACGCAAGTATATGTATCGTTCAAGTAATAAAGGGCTCTATTGGACTCCTAGATATCGATCCCACAGGGAAGTTAGAGACTTAAATACTAATTATAGCAAAGTCGATTACTAATCTAATTTAGTATAATATACAAAAAATGAAGAACGCTTATACTTAAAACTATTACTTAAGTACAAAATATATAAGTCAATTTAGAAGAGTATATTTCTCCTTATTAAGAGGATTAAGTGAATGAATAATTAAATGAGTTTAGAATTATATTGTGCCAAATAGGAGCATTCATATTTATTACCCTTTGGTCCAGGTGCAAAGAATATTGACTAATCCTATGTTTAGTTATCGAATCATGCGGTTAGCTTGGAGGATACTTGTCGCCACTTGTAGCTCCCACGTTCCCCTCGCTCGAGGGCTAACATCTACACTTCGGCTCCCAAACAATAGGACCGAATTGAAGATTTCGATCTATCACACTAAAATGTCCAATTCTTCGCCCGATAATTAATATTTCCCTATTTATTTGCACCCTCCTTCCAAGCTTTGAATTCCCCGAATCTTGGATGTAATCTTTACTATAGTTGATAATTCAACATATGTTAACAATTCACTTGGCCAAATTGAGAGTAAATTAAGATTTAAGTAAAAGATTATCACAATCTCTATTAATATTGTTAGGCACAACTAATTTAATTCTTTGTTTCACAAAACCTCAACAAAAAGGAGAAATACAAAGAAAACTACTCAGAATGCATGGGAAAAATAACACAGATCTTGGATTTCATTTAAAGTTGTAAAACAATAAACAAATATACTTATCTAAAATCTTCTCCCCAAGCAGATTCCTCAAAGTTCCTTTGACTTTTCCTTCTAGTACAACACACTTAGTAACTCACCAAGACACTAAACAGTAACTCTCACTACAAAAGAAAACACTCAAACCCACTTAATTACCCTCAACGACTCACTAAAGAAAGACAAAGAAAACACCAATTGACACACAAAAGCCATCAAAATTGTCTCTATTTATAGAAGGAGTCGGATTTTCAAAGGTTGCTTAAACACCTCTTAAAAGAGCATCCAGATTCATCGTATTTGGCTTGAATCAACTGTCTCGCCGTCGGCGGGCTCGATCTCGCCGTCGGTGGGCTCTATTATAATATATTCAAAACTTTCGGGAAAATCTCGCCGTCGGCGGCCTATTCCTTGTCGTCGGCGGGACAGTTCATTTTTCATTTATTTTAGTCTTTTTTGTTCCAGATTCGCTCTTTTTTGCTCTTTTTGCTCTCAGTACTTATAAATCTTCATTCCTGCAATAAAACATAGAAATACCTTTTTTTTAAGTGTAATTTCATATAGAATTGGTATGAATTTCTTAATATATTTTCTTGTGGTCAGGCACCAGGTGGAAGGATCCGCGAACAGTTGGTTTGGCGGAGGGCTTGCGGGCAGAGCTGAGGCGCAAAGCGACGGCCGGAGCTTCCTGCAGTTGTCGTCAGGTCACGCTGCAGGCTTGCCGGCGGGTGGTTAGCTCAATAGCCTTAGTGGCGAGCGCCCGACAGAATTTTGCGAAGGTAAACACTTCTGTAGCGGGAAGGAGTTTAGCGATGTGGAGTTCACGATCAGTCTGACTAGGCATTGATTTCACAAAGTGTTTTGCGGAGGTATCCTGCGAATAGGCTCGAAGGATTTTGACTCGGCGATTTGCGATCGACAAAGGATTTAGGGTCGCAGGATAGCAGTTCAGCCGAGGTTTTGGCACAATTAGTCGGGCGTACATTTTGAATCGTGGATCACAAAAAAAATCACGGGAAAAGTGCTGTAATTGTCACGGTTGACCAACCCACTTGTGCAAGAAACTTCATGATGTATTTTTCTATGGGGCTGGATGTTCGCCAAGGTGAAGATTTGTTAGGTATGACTCATATACTGGTAGTTGGAGTTTTCTTGGAATGAAGATGTATGTCTCTTCATTAAATGAGTTGGGGGGAGCAAGGGAGTTTCAGTAAATGATCCATGGGTTTTATCTATAAATAGATGTGTAACCCTATGGGTATGTGATAGAACTCTGTAACTCATCTGAAATAGTGAATTCGCCGCTCTGCTCCCGAAAAAGTAGGCATCTTTGCCGAACCTCGTTAAATCTTTGTGTTTTCTTCTGGATTTTGTGTCGATTCTTGTTATACTTCGCCATAAATTTCACAACAGAAATTAACATAAAAATAAAACAAAATAATAACAAAACTGCATAAACTCTTACAAAAACAAAACAAAACTTTTAGGATAGTGTCGAATCCTTAGAAACCTACAATCGTTAGGACATAACAATAACGTTTCTTTCCTTGATCCTAACACTTTAAACATTTTAGAACAATTTTTAATCTTAACTGAGAGTGTTTTTAAGCACTTCTAACTGCTTGGGATGTAATTAACTATAGGAGCTTGCTCTTATAGAAGAATGAGAACTCAAAAGAGTTATTTTGTCTAAATCTCTGCTTGGGGAGTTTTCATATGATCTTTCTTGTTTGAGTATCTCAGGAACCAAAACATTCTTGAGTTTCCTCTATGATAATTATCATTAAAAAGTTCTCCCCATATTTTCTTTTGCCTATTTCTATTATTGCTTGCTCCTTTCTTTTTTCCGAATTCCTCAATTTCTCGAGAACAACCACATGATTTGAGAGAAGAAGTTATTCAGAGGAAAATATGACAATGTAATAAACGACAGAGTGACAACTCGTCGACAGCAACGACATCAATAACCAACACCAACAATGGAGAATTGGCGACGGTGATGACAATCTGGCGGTGACAGTTGAGTTTATATATTTTAGATGATAGTAGCACTTTCAACTACGGTGACCGAATATATTGTTATCACCGTGGCTAATAAGGAGAGGATTTAGCTAAAGAGTTTCATGATAGAATTGGCCATGGAGGAGGGGATTAGAAAACTCTAAAGTGACAGTATGAGTGCTATTTATCTTCCTAAGAACGATACTTTTCATGTCAGGACGAAACACATTCAGCTGATGTATCATTTTATTCTCTCTCTCTCCATGAAGATGGGAAGTTCTTCCTGAAGAAGATACACACAGCTTAGAATCATTCGGATATGTTGATGAAGATTGCGACTATAGATTTATAACATCAAAGTGTTCTAAGTAAAAATATTAAATTATAGATGCTAGAATTGTATATACATTGTGTTATGTGTATAAAATTTCTTTTATAATATTAGAAATTTTTTGTGCACTTCACACATTGTGAATAATAAATTAATTTGTATCGATCTGTAGCCCTTATTTTAACAATTTTATTTTTAAAAATAAATATACTGAAGACTTTCATACATTTCATTTAATTATTATGTATTTACATATTTAATACCTAAATTTTCGTTTATATATATATATATATACCACCTTAATTTTGTAAGCAAATGTGTATTTCACTTTTTAATAGTTCAAATAATGGTATTGCATTTTAAATTAAAATTTAGGCATTAGATTTGTAAATACATAAGAATTGGGTGGTATGCATGTAAATATATATAAAAAATTAAAATTTATGATTTTTTGCAATATATTTTGAAATAATTATGAAGTAAACCAAGTTATTGTCCAAAATTAACGCAAAGTAAACGTAACGTCGAGGACGGATAGAACAATAACTGTCATTTTAGAAAACGCCAGCATGAAACATGGTTTATGAAATATTAATTATGTTATTTTTTTTAAACTAAATGTATATATTTATATATTTTTTTAAAGATGGACGGCAACATATGCGTCGTTCACCCCAAATGTGCTAATTCGGCTCAGATGGATTTGAACTCGAATGATGAGACTTTTCATTAAACTCGTCATCTAACAGACCACTGATTGCGCGCGTTATACAGTAATTTCTCAAATTTTAATAGTAACGTACTTAAAAAGTATGATTAAGATTAATTCGATTAATTTTTATTTGAAAATAAGCATAAATAGTTAAATTTAAAACACAATTTAATGTAAAGTGTTGACCTGTTTCCCCCGCCCCCGCCACCACTATTGTATTTATCTAGTTTTTTGTAATTACGAGTAATTTGGTTTTGAGTTTTATTTACTTGTATGCCCTCATCTTCCTCTATAAAAAGGGACTAAGGCCTCATGAGAGAGTTATGGTGAAAAATATTGAACTTGTAAGCCCTAGTCTTTTTTCTTTCTCCCACCTGATGTTAGTAGAATATCCCTTTCTGTGGATGTAGGCGAATCAATCAAACGTCGAACTTCGTAAATCATTTGTGTTTTAATGTAATTATGTGAATTTCTTTGTTTTTGTATTCTTTTCGCATAATAATTGATATTAGAGCTTCAAGTTCATGATCAGAGCATGGTTCGGCTTCGACAATAACAAATTCAGCGTGTGTTGCAGGCATTCTGACGTGTTTTACCGACAGATTCGGAGATCTAGTGACAACGTGATGATTTGACGTTTAACAGAAGGGATCATGGCAACAAGGAGATTACGGAGGTGCGACAGAAGAATTGGACTGCAGTGATAGTTGCACCTCGGGCGCAGTCCACCACAAAAAGGTTTCGAGAGGAATATCAGGTGGAACGTGTGGAAGAGTGAAACATAAAGGAAAAGGATTTTGAAAGGAAAAAGATTATGGGGGCAAGAAGGAATTTGGGAAAATTTCAGGACATAAATTTCAGAAATTCTTTATGAAAGAAGAAAGTTTTTTAGAAAAAGAGATTCTTTTAAGGAAGAGAGAATTCCAATTCCAAAGGAATTTTCTTAAAAAGGTAAAAGTGCAAGCTTGAGAAAAAGGAAGCGATAAAGATGCAGTGTCTATTGAATAACTTGGGACTTGATCCTAACGGTGTTTTGTGATAGTCAGAGTGTAATATTATTGGTCACAAATTCAGTTCATTATACTCGTTCCAAGAACATTGATGTGAGATACCACTTTGGTTGGGACTTGATTGATGATGACAAGATTATAATAAAGTAGATATATACAAAGGAGAATCTAACGAACATGCTCACGAAGGTAATACCAGTCCATAAGTTCACATGCTATAGGAGTTTGGTGAACTTCTGAGCTTGGGACTGATTGCTCAGTCGGAGATTTTGAAGCACTATGCGAGGCATGATACCTTCGGGAGAGTGGTATGTAGGCAATCATTTTAGTGAAGGTGAATTGGAGTTTTGAGCTCATTTGGTTATCTTTCACTTATCTTGAAGTAAGAGATTAGGTGGAGATTATTGTATTTATTTACTTGTTTTTTTAATTATGGTTATTTTGGTCTTTTTTTGTTTTATTTATGTGTATGCCCTAATCCTCCTTTATAAAAAGTATTAAGGGTTCATTAGAAAGTTGTGGTGAGAAATGCTAAAGTTGTAACCCCTGTCCTCTTTTTTTTCTCGCATCTGATGCTAGTAGAATATCCCATCAAGTGGATGTAGGCAAATTAGTTCAACGACGAACCACGTAAATCGTTTGTGTTTGATTATTGTTGTGTGAATTTCATTGTTTCACATAACAACCGTCTCACTGCCAACTCATTAATTTTTATATTGAAATAGATTGTTTTATTTTTCTTCAAACTGAAATAAATAAAGAATGAAGTGCTACCGTTTATTTTATAATAAATCAAACAACTTCACAGTAATTTAAATACAAGACGAGTACAATGCATTGCTTTTTCTTCCAACCAAATAACCCCTTAATAATGGGAAGACTATGCTTTAGAGGTTGTGACATAATTCTATCAATTTTTTTATCATAATATCCTAATCCAAAGTTTCATTAATTAATTAATTAATTATTTATTTATTTATTTATTCTTGCTAGTTTTAAACTTGTTAGAAGTGAACTACAACATTTCACGAGTAAGTTTATGCATGTAAAATCTCATCTTATGAAAACGTGTAACCTTAGAAGGAAATACAACGCTTGAATTCATAGCACATTGATTGTAATTTAATTAAGGAATTGTAATATATTAGCTATTATTAAACACGTGTGTGCGCGCGCGTGCGTGCGTGCGTGTGTGTGTGTGTGTGTGTGTGTGTGTGTGTGTGTATATTTGAAGGCATTTTTGTACACAGAGCACGCTTAAGTTTCACAGAGCACGCTTAAGTTTCTAATTTATATATCTCACACACAAAAGTTTAATATTATGGATTACAAACTCCCTTTAAAGCCTCCGTGGAAGAGTGGTGGAGAGCGATGGGCTCTGTAGATGAACAGGATGAGGAGCATACGAGAGTAGGGGAATGTCAACGAGGATGTTCAGGCTTCACTCAAAGTTGCTTCTCTTCCGGTCGATATGATTACATCGTATAATGACCTCCGAAACTCTTACGTTCTCGACCTTCCATCATGTCTTAGTTAACCTATGAGCAAGGGCACGAGTCAGTTCTTATTATTGTAATGAGGGTCGTATCGTTAAAACCCAAGGGGTGTGTCTTTCAAGTATTGGGAAGCTTACACTCTTGCCCTTTTTTTTTTTTTTTTTTTTAGTTTATGGTATCTCAAGATGTTGTTATTATTTAAATCTTGTCCTCAAATTATTCCTCGTGTTGTCATTTTGATTTACCATAAAGCTCCTAAAGACTTAGGGGTAATTTTGTAATTTTGTAAAAGTATTATGAAAATGTGTCTTATCTTGATTCAGAAATTGAATTTTGTTAAACATTAATTGGGAGTTCTAAATCAATGAGTTATTAGTCTTCTAACGCATAGCCCTCACTCTTGGATCTTCAAAATCATCATGTGTCTTCCTGTGTCCAATAATTTAGGTAATTATAATTTTACCTTTTCTTAGAAAAATTGTCAGTGGATTGCTACCTTATTTACCCTTGTGTTTCAATCATCTTAGTAAATTAATTTAAATAAATTTTACCCATTTTCCCCCTGATTTAACATAAAAATTAATTAAAGTGTGAAACTCCAAAATTATCATTATACTCCTAAAGTTTGTACCCTATAACTCTTAACGTTTGAATTCAAATGATCAAGAAACTTTGTTGAACTATTACTCACGTGTTAATTAAGACCTCAGAGGAGAAATTATATTTTTTTGTAAATTTAATTTATTTTTTATAATTATTTTTAATTCATAATTAGGAATTTCAAAAGTTAATTAATTTAATTGTTCAAACATGTTTTCTGTTCTTAGAAAAATTTTATGATATTCCCATAAGACAGAAGACTACTTAGGGTATTTTTCATGATTTTTAGAATTATATTTTAACTTTTATGATTTTCTTATTGATTTTGATAAATAAATAAATAGAAAATATACTTTAATTTGAAAATTCATTTTTTTCCCTTTTTCTTTAAGTTCTCGAACTTTGATAAACTTAGAGAACTTGATTTTGCATTTTTTTTCTAATTTTTATTTTATTTTTTATAATTAGTTTAAGCAAAAATTTGTAGAAATATAGAAAAATACATTTAAGCACTTAAAAATATATTTTTAATATTTTTAGAAATTTATAAAAACATTTTTAAGTTATTGTCTCTAATCAGGGAATCTTTTGTCATAATTTGAAATATAATTGTATTTTTTAATTTGTAATTGTTTTAAATTAGAAAAATACCTAAAACATATATTTTTAATTTTAACTTCAATTTTATTTTTCCCAAGTGCCTTTGACCTCAGGGAGGTCACCAAACGTGATTTCACATTTTTTTATTTATATTTTATTTTATTTATAATAATTTTAAGTGATAATTAGCAAGATAATAAGAAAATACATTTAAGTGCTTAAAATACATTTTCTGACTTTTAAAATTTTATGAGGCTATGATAGGGTTGAGTTCCTTAATCAGTGAGATTTTTGTGACATTTTGATTTATATTTATATTTTTATACTTCTTCTAGTTATTTTAAATAGAAAACATTTGGAAAATATATTTTTAATTTCAAATCCCTTTTTTATTCTTCTTAAGTCCCTCCGACTTCAACGAGCCCATCAAACCTAATTTTATAATTTTTTGGTTTATATTGTATTTTTTATATGTTTTTAATTAAAGCAAAAGTGTTTAATGTAAATAATTAGGGATTTTTTAGTTACTAGTGTTCTCTGGCCTTAGAAAAATCCGGAAACATCCCTAATAACATGAGGAACAAGACCACAAAATTTCATGCCATGGTGAGCAACATTTCATTTTTTATAATTTAATTATGTTATGGGATAATTAATTAATTAATATTGAATAAATATTTTAAATTTTTTGTTCATAATATTCTTCTCTGTTCACTTAGCACATGGGTCATTTTATTTTATTTTTCTTATTTTTCTACAACAAGATAGGATTTCTTGAAGTTTATGTATTTAATTAAATTAGAAAATACCCTATTTATCTACTTAACCGCATCGACGTCTCATCAACCTTAACATCCCCGAAGCCCCACGCATCATTCCATAATTTGCCACGCTTTCCACGTAGACGCTGACTCGGCCCGCGGTTCGCACTCCATCTCCTCATCCGATCCAATCCAAGCCGCTCGTTCTAAATACACTTGAATGGACGACATCAGTTCATCTATCCAAATGAGCCCTAACCCGAGAATCGTCCACACTCTAATGCTAAGATCTCGCTCAATACTCAACAAAATTAAGTGTTATTTGCTTCTACACCTTCATCTAAGTGAGACAAAGACATCTATACGACTAGTGGACATGGATTATTCATTTCTTCACAAAAGTCTAAACTGAGGTAAAAATGAGAGTTTTAAGCTTATACATTTGCTCAAGAGGTGAGGCCTCAATTGGGTTAGTCGAGAAGCTTCTCCTTGCATCCATGAACCTTCCCCAAAGTGTTGGTTTCCTTTATGGTGGAGCCTAGGTATGAGCTATACCAAATGATTTGTCGGTCTGGTCCAGTGTCTATGGTAGAGGGCTCCTGGAGAGAGGGCTTTCGTTTGGGGAAATGGTTTTGAGGTGCGTTGAAGCTTCTGAAACAATTAATATGAAGTTTTGGTGAACTTGGTGGAATGGTCGAGAATGTTTTGGTTTTCATCGTGGAAATTGGGGTTTTATGGATGGTTTTAGGGCTTTAAAACAATGGGGATGATCTTCTTGTGATTTTGGGAAGAGTTTGTATTGATTTTAGCAGAGTTTCCCTAAGGTTTGTGCATGCACGCCCTATGCCCGTGATGTGGTGCCTGTTGACCTCATTTTTGGTGAAGTATAATCTTCTCACTTATTGCTTAGGATCTAGCCATAGGACTTTTCCTTGACTATGCTAGAAGATTAGAGATGAAAACCACCACTTAGAAACTCAAACTACTTCCTTTCTTTCCTTGGAATTCCACATAGATGATCATGAACCTCCAAGCTACTTGGAAGGTTAAGGCCAATGTTAGGGAGGTCAAGGATGAGCCCCCAAAGGATGGTCAAGCCTTAGGACTAACCCTTGGTGGTCTGGTCTTGGTTAGGTCAGCTTGCACACACTACATCTTCTTACACACCTCAAATCCTGAACTCACTTGCACCTATCTTAATTTGACCTCCTAACTATTTGGAAGACTCACATGGGTGGACCCAAACCCCTAGCCCCTAGCTAAGAGGGTTAGGAAAAACATGTTGAGTGTCCAAAATGAGTCCTCATATGACTCCTATGAGTTTAAAATGGTTTCATGGCTTACTTACTCACCTTAACTATTTGGAAGACTCACATCTAGCACGAATCTCGATGCATAATATGAATCTCAAGACAATCTTTTGAGAAAGAAACATTTAAACTTTAATTAGGAGTCATCCATAGCTCTGATTTTAGCAAATTTATAGTCAAACTAACCGGCTCGACGAAACAGATCCAATGGTATCAAAATTAGTCCAATCCGAGTCAAATCAAACTTAAATCAAATCATTAAACCACTATTGAAAGATTTCCGGACACATTTGAAAAGTCAAATGGATGTCGAATCCGGGCAAGTTCATAATCGAATCGAGCTTCTCTGTAAGAAGAATCCAACGAGCCAAAGATCACTCAATTCTGACATCATTAAGACACTCAAATGTCTATCAGACTCCGTCCGATTGAAGGAAGCTCTCCGGACAGTCTGATCAAAGTGGTTCATATTCCTGTGTTAATTGCACCCAAAACACTTTCATGAGGATGGGGAAAGGGAGTGGCAGGGGGCTTAAGCGTTGAGAGAGAACTCGAAGCTTCGATAACGAGCCTAAAGTTCACAGCACTCACCCCTATCACCGGAGATTACCGTCAATCGCCGTCGACCACCTCCGACCTTCGTCGACCACCTCCGACCGCCGTCAATCACTGCCAACCGCCACTGTTCACCATCGACCACTGCTCACAGCCATCGACAACCATCGACCTCCATCAAGCACTACTGTCGCCGCCAACCACCACTAATCGTCGTCAATCACCACCAATCATTGTCGACCACCACCGACCGGAAGCTGATAGTCGATGTTGTAACTTGAAAAACCTAATAACATTTTCTCGTCTATGGGACAAAGGGACTCTCTAATCATCAACATATAGTGGATTTTTACAACTGAGTCAGACCTCGTGGTTTTTCCGTTTACGGCTTTTCCACACTAAACCATCTGGTGTCATTACTAGTCTTTTTTTTACTCCGAGTGTGTACTTGAATTTTCGTGAACGCTAAGACGATAAATTCATTACTCTATCACCGTGAATTTTCTAGCACGCATCAAGTACAATATATATGTTCAATATTTTTTTTTCATATTATCTTTAATATAATTATTTTTAAAATAAATTTAATAAGAAAGATTTATATGTATACCATAAAATTCTTTAGCGTTCATACATATCTATATAACACAATGTCTACTTCACCTCAAAACATATACACGATTTTTATTTATTCATTTTAAATAAGTTAGTATCATATTTGAAATTGTGTTAATTTTTATATGGTATGAAAGATTTGGATGTGAAAATATAAAAAGTAAAACTTAAAATGTTAGATATGTAAATAGATAATAATTGAGGGGTATCTATGTAAAACTCAAAAATGAATTATTTTGTAAATATATAAGAGTTTGAGGTTGGGACCGCAAATGTCGCCTCAAACTAGTTTTAGTTACATACATAAGAAGATTTTTAGGCTTACATGCATACATACATACCCCTCAATTCTTATTTATTTACACGTCTCACCTACATTTTAATTTTAGATATATTCCGCCTTAATTATGCAATAAGAGGTGCATTTCACTTTTCAATAGTCGAAATATTGATATTTTTGATGTGATATGAAAGATTTAGCTGACAAAGAAAACTTCAATATATAAATACATTAGAATTTGATGGTGTATATGTATAATGTTCCAATTACCAAGCTCATTATCCACGAAAAAATATTACATCCGTGCTTCTGACACAAAATTTGAGTCACGAGTCCAGTGGGAGTGTGCCACGTGGCAAGTGGACCACACTCTTATAGAAAAACATACCCAAACTGTGTATTAAAGTGAGACCCACTTATCACGTGCAAGTTTCCACTAGACTCCATGTAATAATTTCTCCATCATCTACATTCCACTTGTTTCTCAATTTAATTTTATAATCTAATCATCCAAATTAAAAAAAAAAATTATAATATTAGAAAATTTACGAATATTCAACAAAGAAACATATAAAATTTTAAAAATATATACAAATATGATGCACAAATAGTAATTCCTTTAAATTCTAAAAAAATAAAAAAGACAGCTCAAACCACTTCGACTCCATCAGAAAGCGCAGCATATGAAGGCCTAGTAATAAAGAACCGCTCATAAATAAATCCAGCAAGAACTCCACCGAAAATAGGCCCGGCCCAATAAATCCAGTGATTGATCCAATTCCAACTGACTAAAGCCGGCCCAAATGAGCGAGCTGGGTTCATTGAGGCCCCAGTGATAAACCCACCTGAAAGGGTATTTGCACCGACTAAAAGGCCGACAATCAGTGGGCCGAATCCCGGCCCGATATGCTCTCCAGGCTCGACCATAGTGGCGTATATTGTGAAGAGGAGAGAGAAAGTGAGAATCATTTCCATCCCTAATCCTTGGAGGGATCCTACGCCTGATCCAAGCGCATGTACAGGAATTTCCTAAATATCAAATAATTATTTATTAATACTAAGAAATATTTTAATTTATTTATTTTTCATTTCTAATTATTTATAATTTCTAATTGTTTAGGGAATTATTTTCTTGGTGCTTATTATAAATTTTTATTGTGAGAAGTTATTTTTTTTCAATCTAATCAGTTAAATTATGGCCTTGGTATAATTTTTGGAAAAAAATGAAAATATGTATTTGTTACTCCCACTGCAGCTTTCTAAGAAGTTAGGGTCAGTTTGGGGCAGCTTGTGCGTTTCAGGATAATCAATTTATACTGAAACGGGACCGCGGGGTTTGACCCATGGCCTGCAGTGTAGTAGTAAGAACCAACCGCAGATATGCTGCGTTTTCAAAAACGCACGAACCAAACGGCTATGCGACGGTTTAAAACACCACCACACTTATAAACTGCCTAAAACGGACCCTTAGGGCCCGTTTGGGCAGCTAGCTTATTGGTGCGGTGGCGTTTTGAAAATGCACCTTTCCTGTTTTGGTAAACTCCGTTTTGGCAGCTTATGTGTTTTCAAAACGCAGAAAATAACTTTTTCACACCGCACCTATCTAGGTGCGGTGACAGCTTTCTGACTGTTGTCTAACTTTTCCAAAAAAATAAAATTTTGTAATAGCCACCGCATCTAATTTATCAACAGATTATTTTTAATCAACTTATCAAGAGATTATTAATAAGCTGCAGCTGCCCCTGCCCCAAACAGACCCTTAGTTTCTTCGTAGTACAATTTATCCACATATCTTCCCTCCGAGATATTTTATCTATGATTGAGACATAAAGCCTTATTCAGAGAATCATTTTCTCATAATTCGGTAAACTTTATTTCTTTTCATTGTTCACTTTTAGCCTTCTAAATTTTAAATTTTCAAAACACCCCCTTCTAAATTATAAATTTTCAATAAATAAATTTTCAGCTTGAAAATCAGAGAGAATTATTAAAATAAAATAAAAGACTATAATAATCTTTTTAGAATATAAATATTAATATAAAAATTTAAATAAATGAGAAAAAAATAAACACACTTAAATCTTATCATTTTCAAAATTTTATTAAATATAAAATTAGAAAAAAAAATAATCTCTGTATTAATATCATTATTTATGTCTCTCGAAAAAGTGTAAATAAATACGAATATGATGAATTGAAGGTACTATCATCACAATATTATCAAAATAAATCTGAATAATATGTTAAATTAAAAAATAATAATAATTAAATATAACAAAGAAATGGATAGAACTGACCATCCCACCGGAGATGAAGCTGAGGACCAAACAGGCAAGAGAAGAACCCATCAACTGAGCAATAAAATAGAACACAAAACGAAGGAAGCTTATACGGCCACCCAAAGCCATTACCAGCGTCACCACCGGATTCATATGAGCGCCGGAGATCTTCGCTCCGGCGGACACTAAAGCTGCCACCGCCGACGTATTAGCGGCCGCCGTAACCATTAATCCTGTTAATGGATCTCTCCCTTCGCTCATCTTAGCTGAAAAAAATGGATTTTTTTTTTATTATGGTTGAGAGTTAATTGAAGGAGGAGAGAGGGGATGGAAGATAATGAGTACCTGAGGCCATGGAGGCGCCGGCGGTAGTGAAGACGAAGAGGAAGGTGAGGAAGAGTTCGCCGGCGGTGGAGGGGAGGAAGCAGGGGTCTATGTCGCTCAGCTTTTGGGCTAGTTTCGTGAACATGGTTTGGGGATTTTGTGAGATTGGGGAGGGGAGGGAGGGGAGGGGAGGGGAGGGGAATTTTATAAAGTAAAGCTTCTATTCTCATAAAGTTATTTAATTAAGATAAGTATAATATTATAATTTGACATTTAATTCTTAATTTTTTGGGATGTCTAAAATGTAAACTTTTATATTCAATTTTTTTTTTTATTATTCGGCACAAATCTTGATGTATATTTTGATCCAACAACATTTAAGATCCAAATTGTAGAGTTTTGATTTCAATAAATTTATAGTGAAACTAATTGTCTCGACAAAAGGAACCCGATTATACCAAAATAGTGTTCAATACGAGTCCAAATAAGTCGAGATCGCTCATTAAAGTATATTTCGAAGCTTCGGCCGCTAATCGATGGTCAAATGAACTTCAAATTCGACAAACTTATAATCAATTGAGCGTCTCGACTTATAGTCAAATTCTAGGGTGCAATCGCAATGTATAGGATGCTAAGCCTCTACTCTATTTTTCCATTTATACACCATCTTGCAGGTGAAGGAACTTCCTTAGCACCACTCGACTTTTAGGATTCTGATACTTGTGATTCTCTTGGCATCTCAAAGAATAATAAAACAGGGAAAATGTCCCCAATCTAGAAGACTTAGAAACAACAACTCATAAAATAAGTTAACATCAGCTTAAAAGAGACTCCAATGTTGGGCAACAAATGTCCGGAAAGTAAGGCAATAATTGGATTTTGAGCCCATTTATGGGTGAAAAATTGGATTTTGGGTGCCAAAATTCTAAAGTTTCAGATGTGTGTGTGTTGACATGCCCATGGCTGCACTGGTGATTTTGTGAAACATTTTGCTCGAGTCGAACTACTATGACCCGCGTAGCTAGTCGTTGACACCTTTTTTTGCTCGAATTGTCCCTTTCTAGCCAACACATTCCCATCAAAACTCATTCCAGCCCGACCCAAACTGCTACAATCAGCACGACCACTACCAAACATGTGCGTGCCCTTGCTTGCCATCACCTACTGCTGTGCTCCAATGCCCCCTGTCGCGTGTCGTCACGCTCTATCGCTTATTTTCGTGTGTCGTCGCCTGTCGCCACTGCATGTTGTCGCATGCCGCCACACTCTGTCACTTCTCGTTGCATGCTACCATGACACCTCTGCACCACCCTCTATAATAGTGTCGCTTGCCTGTTCGGTCCTCTCTGCCCGCCCACTGTCACTGTTGCCTACTACCTGCAATGTCTATGGCGTTATCTCCTGCAAGTACACACATGCATAAATCCACTCGCGGCCGCATTCTTCTACTCTTCTATGTATGCACCATTGCGTCTCTGCTTGTGTTCATACTCGTTTATGGCCTCCATTGCATTCTTATTGTATAATTATACTCTTTTGACTGTATGAACATACATGTATGACAATGCAAGCGTAATCGCTCCTCCATAAGATTCTCTCTTCGTTGTCCGGTTGCCACCATCATCTTCTAACCACAGCTGCTTCGGCTCTACCATCGCAGGCAACGGCAACTCGATCTAAAATTTACAATGTACTTGTTTCAACTCAAAATACCTCATAAAGATAAATCTTGGAATATTTTTTGTCAAATGAAAGAAACATCACTGGAAAATAAGAGCGGCAATACGTCATCAGTTAATTTTATCATTCGATACGAATCTTTAGACATTTTTCGAATAAAAAGATATTCTATATTCAAATTAAAGATCATATAAGTGCCCACTTTTAATAAGTTTATAGATGAAACTAACCGTCTCGATAGTGACAAACTCGATGATACTAAAATTAGTCCAATTTAAATCCGGACACGTCCAGTATAAAGCAATTAAAACATACTTATAGACTTTGGATTGTGGATTGAAAATTCAAACGAACTTCAAATTGACATACATTTAGTTAAATGAAGCATCTCGATAAGAGAAGCTCAACATGTCTAAGCTCGCTTAATTCTAAGCACATTAAGCCCCTCAAATCATTTTTAAATCCCTTTTGATCAAGAGAGATTGATGTGACTTTATCCCATCAGGTGGTTAAGTGAGTTATTTGTTGAATGACAAAAAAGCCCTCCCTAGGGGCAATAAATAGGCCTCCTCTTTTCACATGAGAAATAATGGAGAATGATTGAAATTCCAGGCTTGAAGGCGATACATACAATGGTGAACTCAGGTAGGATCTAGATTTTGATTGAAGGCGACGAAGTAATTGCCTTCGTTCAAATCTAGATTTTTACTTGGGAGGAATCTGATCTTTTTCCTATTCAGAAATATCAATTTTGGCCTTTTTGAAATATTTATTTGCTGAGAGAGAGAGAGAGAGAGAGATTTAAAGAAATTAATATTATTTTAAATGATTCTCATCAAAATTTAATTATTGATATGTTGACTAAATATATATATTTTATATTACGACGAGGCTCTGTCATCGCTATTTGGCAATTTATGATGGGTTGTGTGGGTTCAGAATAAAGGAAGGTCTGAGAGTGAGATGATGACTTGCACAGGGACGTTATCTTTATTTTAGTTTAGTAATTTTTTTTTTTTTTTGGTCGTTTTTTGGTGTGGCAGCCCATTTTTTTTTTTCAAATTTCAATTTTTAACATGAAATTAATAATTAATATCACGAATGACTTCTGCTTTGCCTTGAAGATACACTACAATCAAAGAGCCACTACAACAACACTTAGGCGGTTTAGCAGCAATTGCTACTGTATCTTCTTAAAACTCATTATGGAAGCAATCATGAAAAGTTAATTGTCTGTTTAGTGCAGATCGTATAAAAACAATCATGCAAGAAATGCTTACGAGAAAATAATAAATTTACCCCTGCTGAAGTAAAAACCGTTTAAAATAAGACCGTAATATTCGTATTTTATAAACTACATAAGTGAAAATTAATATCGTTCATGTTCACAAATTATTTATATATTTTCCATTAATGAATTTACATATTATTTAAATATATATTAATGAATTAAATCGTGAAACTCAATAAAACAAAGCAATGATTTTAGATTTAAATCGTCCTCTGACATCAATATACAGAACATTCAACAGCATTACAAAAAAATAAATAAATAAATAAATTCCAACTATGCCAAAATTACAAAAAACTAATCAAACTAATTTATATGTAAATGTGTGATTCACTCAACTGAATTGAGCATCCATCAATGGCATAAAAGTACGACGAAATTACTAAATAATTTAAACTAACAAATTGTTCACAATAAAAAATTAAGATGGAAATGAGATTGCAAAAATGATTTCCCAGCAAAAATAATTAAAGTAACGAGAATCGATCCCAAATATTCTCCAACAACTTGCAAATCTTTAGCAAAAAGATCACAAATGCTACCAACAAAAAAGGAGCAGAATCTCGAGCAAAATAGCAAAAAGATCACAAATACTACTCCAAAATACGCATTACTCAAAACTTTGAGTGGAAATAATTCAGCAAGAAAACAGATCCAACTAACTAAAACGAGAAACAAATTCGGAAGCAATCCAAAAATACTCATTTAATGTACATTGAAAAATAACAATTTATATCAAAACAATGAGAACTACAAATGTCATTTTATGCTCTATTGGAAGCATTATTAAAATTCTCAGCCGATACGAACATGAATGCATAGGAATTATACGATTTGTATTCATGAATTTTAAAGAACATGGCTGTTAAACAGGTAAATACATAAGAATTGAATGACATATATATATATATATATATATATATATATATATATATATATATATATATATATATATATATATATATATATATATATAATTTATATATAATTTCAACATTGATTTGTATGAATGTAAATCTTCCGTAGGTGTTAAGTATGTAAATGTACAAGAATCTAACAGAAGGTATCAAAATGTGAATTTTTGGTGTTAAATATGTAGATAGATAATAATCAAATGGTATTTATGTAAATGTGAAGTTCGGGTTTTGGACGTATATATGCATAGGGATTATGTGGTGGCCATGTAAGAAATGGAATTCTGATGTTGGAAGTATAAATGCATAAAAATTAACTGTAATGTTCGGCCATGGAAGGTGCAATCTAACTCAGGTTCAAATCATTTTTTTTACCATTGTTCGAGGGTCAAATCAAGATGCATGAAGGGAAGCTCAAAAGGCACGATTTATAAAAAGCTAAAGAACCAATATGCAAGATTATAATTTTAAGAAGTCAAGATGAATGAATGTAAGTTATATATACCATCGAGATTCACGTATAAAAAATTATGAACTATATCACCGAGTGTTTTCATTGTTTTATTTTCATTTACATCCTCTCTTGTATTCTAGAATTTACCCATTCAATTTCATCACTGCTTGCAATGGAATTTTCCCTCTTTTATGCTCTCTCAAACAATCTACTCCTTTCCAATTCTTTTTTCACCATCTTTACACACCATATTACTCCCAAGCCTTATAACCTCAGCTCCTTATTCCCAACATCTCAGCACATCATATGTTTTCTTTCGAAGTAAGGGAACCTGAACAGGTAAAATTTATGATGCAAACTCCCATCACAATTGATTCACAGCCCATCAAAGAAAAAAGAAAAAAAATCTAATCTTTGAGAACATAAATCAAAGACCCAAGAGGCAAATCAACAAAAGCAGAAGACCTCAAACCTGAATGAGCTCTTTCCCTGGCACTGTTCTTCTTCTTCATCATTTTTAGGCAAGTCCTATTTCACGATCTTTGCACAACTGAAGCTCCAACTCCCGCTGCTCCTGCATTGAGTTTTGGATGAGATAAAGGAAAGTACTGACCTCAGCTGAAACTTTATCAAGTTTCTTCACAACTGCCTCCAGTCTCTCTAAGTAGGAATCAATTTTGAGAGCTCGTTCGCAGATTCTGCAAAGTTTGCGAGTAGGTTCCGAAAATAATCTAGTGAATGAAGAACACACTTTTGTTTCCTCCATGTCCAGCAGCTGTTCTTCTTCTTCAAGCATCATGTACTCAAAGTCATCCAGAACATCATCTGCTTCGTCGATGGCATATCGTAGCAGCCAAATCCACTGTTGAGAGCCAAGTTGCGATCTGTAATCTGTGCTCGGGTGTAAGCAGAGATGACTGTGGATCTTGGGGTGGTTCTCTCGCTACCTTTCGATCTTCTCTTTCATACCAGTCTGCCCTCTCCGTCGCCTTCCCCTCCATCGCCCTAACCAACGCCCCCACCCTCGCACAATAATCTCTCCAGGGGCAATTTCTCGTCAGTGAGTGCGAAACCTGGGTCGCGGGGTTCATCGCGCGGTCGGCTTTCAACAAACCTCGCGGCCGCTGTGCCGCGAAGTTGGAAAACAAACGAAAAAAAAACGCGGTGCCGCTTTTACTCGCCGCGCCGCAAGGGTACCGCGCAACCAAACGAAGCCTTACTCGCAACAGCGATGATTTCCTTTTCGCGTCAATCTCCAAGTTGTTCCCCTCACGAAACAGAGCCTAATTTCCAAAGAGCACACGCCAATCTCCTTAGTTATTATCCTCTCAAAACGGAGTCTAATTTCCAGAGCGGCCTAATTGTTTTTTCGCCAAGCTCTTCTGCACAACCAAACTTCTGACGCTATATCGAAGGCTCGCAGACCATTTCAATAATATCTCCAGCCTCCTCGATTCTAGGACCTGATCATCTGACTGCAACTGTATAGTTTTCTGATTTTTATTGTACCTAAAATGCTTATTAATTAACTTCACTCTAGAGTAAATATTTTATTATTATGGTTCATAAATATAAGAATCACAACTTATTCAAGTAGTGCAACTCAAATAGTAATAAAATGAAATATAACTATGCTTTCTTTAAAGTAAGATAATCATTTTGACATGTATATATTTTCATTAATGCATACATTTTTTTTCTCAATAAAAGTACTATTGTTATGTAAAGTATAATTTTTTTACCACGATGAATTATATGATTTTCCAATGCGACGATGACAACTAATTTAGAATTGGTATTAATGTCACTCTACTTGCATAAAATTGTAAAACTAATAATGATCGTTACATATCGAGGTGATGACCTCTAGTCGTGTAAGTTGACTAGCGAATCAAGAGAGCAAACCATTATGTAACATTAAGAGGTAAAAAGAATTTTGTAAATGATGTAAAAACAATTCTATATTATGGGACTTGTGAGAATCATAATGTTAATCATATTTCCAATTTTAACTTAAACCTTTCTTAGTGAAAATCTTTTGTAGTGTGGATTTTTCAACGATTTCTTCACGAAATTTGTTTGCTAGCCCAGCCTGATACAACTTGAGAAATCATTGGGGAGTTGGTTTGTTATGACACAAGCTCAAGAGCTCTAATAACCCTAGGATATTTTAAATGTTCTCAATGAAATTTTTCAAGAAAGATTAACATACCTAGCACTAAATTGCTATGTATTTATATATCTAACACGTAAAATTTAATTTTTAGAAATATATCGCCTCTAAATGTGAGTTTCTATCTTAAAATGACCCTTTATTATAATTAATGTTCTAAAGTGTTTTGCAAAAAAAAAAAAAACTATCTTTTTTCTTTTGTTTTGTTTGTTTTAAATGGCATTGGACGAATCTATTGAATGTTGTTATATTCCCTTAATAAATTTACATTTTTTTTCTCCTTAGAAATTTTTATTTTAACACAATTAGATATGAGTTTTCTAAGTTAACTATGTTACAATAAATTTATTTTGTAAAAGGTTTATTTCATTTTTAGAGAGGAAAAGACTGACATCATTTTTGTACTGCATACTGTCAAAAATTTTGTTTTATCTTAAAAAAAAATTGAAGTGATAAACTTTAAGTATACATGAGAATTATTAACATTTTTCATTCAAACATATCCATTTTATTGATTATTTTTTCATTCTAAAGGATAAAATCAAATAATCAACATCAATCATATTTGTTGAATGCAAAATAAATTCATTTATGTTTAAAGAGTATAATACAAATTTCAAAATTAGAGCCGTTAGGAAAGTATATTGTTCATGAAATGCTTGTGTTTGAACTATTAATTAAATAAATATGCTAACACTAAATATTTATTATAGTTTAAAATAAGTCTATAAGTGGGTTGATTCTTTCATATTCGAGTTGTTAGTATTTTATTTTAATCGTTTTAGAATATATTTCGTGTGAAATTACAAATACTTTTAAATACGTGTCCAACAAAAACACACAAAACATTAAATTCAGATTATCAGATTTTCAAACTTAGGGTTATCAACAGATTTAAAATGAATACATTTTTCTTTAAATATGATGCATTCAATAACTAACAATTATTATAATTCTTGATTTATTCTAGAAATGGATAAAAGGTGGATAACTAAACCCAAATGGAGTACTATATAAGACAGAGTAGAGATATATCTTAAAAAAATACTTGTTTGTGCAAAATACACATTAGTAGATACTTCTATAGTTTCAAGGATATGAAGATTCACTTGCTTACAAAAGAATCTTTTAATGGGTGTGTCGTATGAAATGGACATGTAGATGATCATTCTTTATTAGTGAAGATGGATGAAATGAAATATTCGGTGACGGAATGATACAAATTAAGTGTCAATTCAGATATAATAACATATCATTGATGAAATTGAAGGGTTATTAAAATATAATTGAATAAAATAATATTACCTTGAATTCAGAGCTGATATTGTAAATCACAGTGCAAAACCACCAAACAATAATGAAAATATCTTGAAACTAACTAAAGATGCAAAAACAACATTATTTCATGGGTGAAAAAATAACACTCCAAGTTTTCTTTCGTGCACGTATATCGTTTAAAATGTATTTATTCTTAGACTGGAAAATTACTTTATATGTTAGAATTAATACTCAATGCTTTGCTTGAAGGAGTTTTACTTTCTAAAAACATATATGAGGTGAAAAAAGGATGACACAAAGATTGATGCATGACCCAACATTGCATGATATTCTTGAGAGATAAATCAGATCATGAGGATTGTCACATTTGTGTTTTCACACGATTGATTAATAATATCATAATGGCAAATTCATAAAAAGAGAAGCAAGTTATAAAGAAATCAGTTAAGATTGTTCCATCTTTTCCATTAACTCCAAGTGTACAAAAGTTATCATAAAAAAAAAAAAACAGTTGAAGAGATGTTATGATATTATAAACATAGCAATAGAGATGATTTGCTAAGTATTCCTATTGATGATGAAGCTCGAAAATTATTTGACTAAAAATTTTCTGATTTTACTTCAGATCTAAGAAATGTTCGTCTTAGTTTCTCTTCTAAAGGATTTAATTCATTCAAGTTTATTAGTTCCACATGTAATATTTAGTTTATGTTTTTGCTTACTTATAATTTACCTCCTTGGATTGAGATGGAAACAACCCTCTTTCATTTTATCTATAGCTATACTAGGGGAGAAGAGTCGAGATAATGATAATAATGTATACCTATAACTATTAATATAAAAGTTGCTTAAATTATGATAAGGAGTTTCTTGCTATGATACTGTAACAGGTCAAAATTTTAAAATGTGTGACATTGATGTAGACTTTGACTTCCCCGCATATGAAATGTTATCTAGGTGGTCTATTAAACGAAGGTTAGCTTGCCCATATTGTACTGAAAGTACTGAATCATTATGGCTGTATAAGAGTAAAAAAATTTCTTTACAGGTCATCGAAGTTGGTTTCCTTCAAGATATTTATTTCATCAACAAAGAAAACTACTTTGATAATATAAAGAAGACATGTACCTTAAAGACTTAATGGAAATCAAGTTTTGCTACAGCTTGAGCCTTTGCAACATACTTTTGGTAGATCTATTTTAAAAATCTTAAAAAATGCATAAAAGGAAATATGCCCATTTGATTGGCAAAGAGTTGGTTAATTTTTGAAATGGAAGGAAAAAAATCTTTTTTTTTTCATTTTGCCTTATCAGGAGAATAACATTTTACCACATAAATTGGATGTTATACATCTAGAAAAAAATATTTGTGACAATTTCATATTTATTCTATTAGATCTTGAGAAATCGAAAGATAATTTGCAATCTTGACAAGATTTGATTGAAACTGGCAGGAAGTGAGAACTACAATATATTATTTCAGGAGATGGTGATTATTATTTACCATCAACATGCTTCTTAATTGTGAAAGAGAAATAGATGTTTTGTGAAGCCCTTAAAAATATGAAAAATTCCTAGAGGACATGCATCAAATATATATAGATCATTTAATTTTAGTGGTTGTAGAATTATGGGTTTAAAAGTCAGGACTGTCACGTTCTCATTGAAAATATTTTGGCAATTACACTTAGATCTTGTACATCATTAGAAGAAGTTCTTAGTGTTGTTATTGATATATCACAATATTTGATATCAATATTTGATAAGGTTATTAATTCAAGTGAGTTAAATAAGCTTGAGAGGAATGTTGTATTGACTTTATGTAAGAAGGAAAATTCTTTTATCCCCTCATTCTAGATTATCATGGTTCACTTGTTCATTTAGTTGAAGAAGTTAAATTTTATGGATTTGTGCATTATAGATGGATGTATCCATTCTAGAGGTATTATGAGGTTACTTATAACTTAATTCTAAAAATTGTTGAGCTATTAACTATATATATATATATATATATATATATATATATATATATATATATATATATATATATATATATATATATAGTGAAGGCAGTATAGATATTTATGAACCTATAGCAATACTTTTTTACTATTGTTATTAATTATTTAATAATTTATTGCTCTCTATGCAGTTGAAGTTTGAAATTTCAAGTATACAAGGGTGTTTTCTCCAATCATTTAGAGTTAAGTGGCTTAATCAAAAAATTTCCCTAAAAGGCACAATATTGGGATAGTACACCACTTGAAGAAATCTTGGAGAACAAGCCAACATGAGTAGATGCACCATAATGGTCTGAACTGGTGATATAGTGGTTATAAACATTTGATCAGTTTAAGTAATTAATTATACTAAAATTTATCAATTTTTCTTTTAATTTTAGTATAGATCTATCATAAATATCAAAAATGTCAAAAAAACATACTTGCCCTTACTTTGAATTGAGTTGATTCTACTAGAAAATAGATAGAACATTCATTTTTATTTACACTTTTTTTTACTTTTAGTAAATCACTTTTGTATTTTGGTAAGCAGTCCATTTATGTTATATTACAATTATGGAGAGTTAGTCGACTACATAAATATGTTAAGAATTGAGTGGTATGCATGTAATTAAATCTTCCTTATAATTATTTGAGTTTATTCTACAAATTCAATTTTCTTCCGTTAGAAACAAACTCAATTTAAAACATGGATTCTCGAACCTTCCTTCACCTGAAAGTTATTCCGACGAAGAAGACAATTTGCGTCCATAAATTGTTGTTCTATTAGATTCATCATTTTTTTTATGATTAATATTTCACGTGCCTATTTCTGTCTGTTTCCACCGACTCCCTTTCATTTCATTTTAATTTAATGGCAAAGTTCCAATTTTTGATGTCCGTGGGGACCGTTGGCATGTATTGGGGCTGTTAGAATGGCCCTTCATTAAATCGTTTGTTTTTTATTAATGAGCGGAACATAAATAATTTTTTTGCGCTCGATATATAACGAGTCAAACACGAATAAATTTTTATTCATTCATCTTTGACTCGTGTTGTCTTGATATATATATATATATATATATATATATATATATATATATATATATATCATTTTTAAATAGTTTAATTGGCTTCAACACCACAAAGATTAATAATCAATTAAAATTACCAATAAAAATAGAATAAAAATATATTAAATTTTATATAAATAATTATTTTAATATAAATAACGAGATTTAAATCTCGTATGTCTGATTAGGGTTGTCGAAATAGCTCATTGTTCGTGAGTAGCTCGTGTTCGGCTCGATAAACAAGCGAGCTAAACACAAACATTTTTTTTTAACTCGATATATAAACGAGCCGAACACGAACAATGATATTTTTTGACAAACTGAGTATGAACTCGCTAAAGCTCGGCTCGTTCACACCTCTAACGCCTGCATGCATGACTATGGTTGTCAAAATGTTTTTTTGTTTGTGAGGCTCGCTAAGCAAACGAGCCGAACACAAACAAATTTTTTGTGCTCAAAATATAAACAAGTCGAACACGAACATTGATATTTTCTAACGAGCGGAACACGAGCTGAGCCCGGGCTCGCTCGTATTCGGCTCGCTTACACCCTAGGCATATACAAGTAGCTTGTTATTTATTTATATGCATATCACTCAATTTCTTTGTATTTACATATGTAGCACCTAAACTTTAACTTTTACATATATTTATGCTATCCTACCTATGCATTAAAATGTGTATTTTACATTTTTAAGTTGAAATGATAGTATTTTCAATATGACATGGGAGATCTTGATGGTATAAATGTAAAAAAGCAAAGTTTATAATATTATTCATTAGTTTTTGTTGGTGTTTATGTAAATACCCCTACAAAATATAACTAATACTGAGTTATATAATACGTGCACACGATAATTAATATTTGCCGGTCATCGATATTATTATCTATTGCAACTCCACCAGACGACAAATGCAAAAATCTTACGTCAGATATGAACAATCTCGATATTAACCAACATTGATAAGATGTAAACCCAATGCCAAAACACAATATCAAATTTTTTAAACGTAAATTGGACGTAAATTGTATTATTGATTCCTATTTATCCGCAAAAAAAAAAAAAGAAAAAAAAAAGAAAAAAACGGATGCAAATGCGACGATAATCCCATATTATCGTCGGATTTGCTTTCATTATACGTCTGATATGACTGACACAAATTTACACAATTCATAAAATGTCATTTTTGATAAGTATGTTTTGATATGAATTAGATGCTACGATATTAAACAAGAAAATATAAAGTTATAGACGTCGGGGATGCAAATACATAAAAATAAAAATTATATGATGTGTTTGTATTTCCAACCCTTAAGTTAATACCTTATTTTTATGATTATATACGCCTTGATAGCCTCACATTTAAAACAGAATTTTTTTTTTTTTAAGAATTTCGTAGGAAATTTTATTTCATAAATAAAGGGTGACAGGGTTTGTGACCGACTGTTTCACTACACAGCAACCATCCTACTCAAGCAAAAAAATAAAAACCTAAGAAACCGTCAGTCACTAAGTAATACTCACGAAGAAAAGTCTATAAAATACTATCATATCGTATATAAGGATTTTCTAAACAATCAACATGAATAAGAATAGAAACTCATGAGGTATTCAAATCAAAAATATGAAATCTTGTTTCTCCAACCCATACTTAGCAGCCCAATTTGCACATGATTTCTTTCTCGATAGGTAAATAGTCAATTAACCTGCATAATCTTAAGGAGGGCAAATATTTTTCTTCATTTGAATAATAAGACTCAAAGGACACGTTTTCTTCTTAATACAATAGTTCCAAATTTTCAAAGAATCCATCTTCATATCATTTAAAGGCCAACCGCAAATAACAGCTAAAATTAATGCAACTATAACGGCTTCAGCTTCATTACAAATAGAACACACAACGATAATAGAAGCAGAACACTATAAAATACAGTTTTCATCAAAATTTTGACACACTCCACCAATTATAGCAAAAAATTTATTACAACTTCCATCAATATTATTTTTAAGAAAACCACACAAAGGTTTATTCCGGCGGATTAAATTAATAACAGACTTATAATAAGAAGGAATATCTATAATATCTAGCAAAGATGTTTCTTAATTTCAAACCCAAAGGTTTTTTAAAATTACCAAAATGAAGTACATTATACATAAAATTAGTAATGAAGATAAAACATGAATGAGTAGTAATCAAATTGTCATTATGTTCAGGTATATTTCTAGCAAACTAAAAGTACCAACAAACAATAATAAGAATAGAGGTAAAAAAAAATTCTCTCCAACATTTCTCTAAAAGTTAAAGAATCCATTGATGAAAAAATTAATTACATCATTCATCGACATATCACAAAAAGTGAAAGCATTATTCCAAACTTCCTTAGCATATGTGCAAGAAATAAAAATATGCTCCAAATTTTCTTCCTCATATTTACAAAGAAACATCGAGAAAGAAGACGTAAAACTTTTAATGTAAGAATATCATCAGTTAGTAAGATATGATGAAAAAGCCTCCTAATGAAAAAGGACTAAGAAGATTTAATAAAAGAATTTAAGGCTCAAGATAAATCAAAATCATTGAAATAGATAAGAATCTGGCAAAGATTTTAGAAATAGAAACTCCATAATTACCTTTAATGTTGTCAATATCATTTGTAATAAGAATTGCTTAATCCTTCCCAACTAAATTATAAAGTTTATGAAAATCCCAAAGGCTATTATTCCAACAGTTATTACTAGAAAAATTAATATCGAAATGATCCAAATTCGAATTAGCAAAATGAGCGTTTCCTATCAACCAATCATAATAAAAACTACAATTACATTCACCGACATCCCAACAAATGAAATCTTCAGTAATATGAACAAATTTAAGTATTTCGTTCCAGATAAAAGAATCAGTAGAATTAGAAGTAATAGAAAGGGGATGAGAGTTATCACAATATTTAGTCCTCAATAAATTGGACCAAACATAATTACCTTTATGAAAATGAAACCAAAGCTTCATGTAGCTGATGTGCATAGAATCAGTAATGCTTCTAAATCCCAAACCTCCATTATGAATTGGTTTGTACATTTTCTGCCAACTCATCCAATGAAAGTTAGATTATTTACAGGTCCAAAGAAATTTATTAAAACTGCTCTCAATTTTCTTAATCGAATAACTAGGAATTTTCATGAAAAGTAACGTATATAAAGGTAAAGAAGTAAGATTACTTTTAAGAAGAGTAATCTTACCACCAAAAAATACAAGAAGGTTATCCCAGGACCTGATTCTCTTATTGATCTTTTCAATAAGATTATCAAAAAGATGAACTTTTCTTTTTTCTTTTATTTAGATTGAATCCAAGATAAGTAAAAGGCAAATTCTCTTTGTTGCATTTACTAAAGTCTTGGATCCAATTCTTCTTGATACTAGAAATTTTCTGGAACATTAGAAATGACATTTATTCATATTGAAGGACATACCTGAAATGCTTTGAAAAATATCGAGTGCATCCCAAATTCTCTTAATAGACTTCTAATTAGCTTCGTAAAAATAACCAAAATATCATCATAAGCGAGATGTGAGATTCCTAAATTTCCTTTAATAGAATAATACATAGTAGGAAAAATATTAAATAAATTGTTAAGATATCTAGACAGAAATCAAATGCTAGGATAAAAATAATAGGAGACAAAAGGTCTTTCTGCTTAATCCCATGAGTAGAAGAAAACAAACCACATTTCTTACCATTAATCAAAGTAGAATAAACGTTATTATGAAGAATTCTTTGAATAATAGAATATAAACGATTATTAAAACATCTAGCCTTGAAAGTTTAAAAATAAAATCCCAACAAATAGTATCAAAAGCCTTCTTAATATCCATTCTAAAAATAATGTTCCCATTTCTACAATTCTTATCAAGATCTAAAACCATTTGCTGCACAATCAAAGCATTTTCCACAATAGATCTACCTTTAATCAAAGCATTTTTCATAATAGATCTAACTTTGATTTTACATCTATACCAATCAAATGTTTCATACACATAAAATATCGCTAATTTAACTCTTAAATGATGAGATACACCTTTCCATGCATAGGACAGATGGCATGCATGTAAAAATTAAAATTTAGGTGTTAGATTTGCAAATATGTAAATCTTCCTCGTAATTATTTGAGTTTATTTTACAAAAATCAGTTTCTTTCGTTAGAAACAAAATCAATTTTAAACTTGATTCTCTTTTCTTCCTTCACATGGAAGCTATGCTGACAAAGGAGAGCATTGGCGTCTTGTTCTATTCCTGTCTGATTCCACCGACTACCATTCCTTTCATTTTAATTTAATGGCAAAACTCAAAATTTTCATGTTGATGGGTTAAGCACTCTAGACTTAAATTATTGTATCAGGAGTTTTGATACAGTTTTGCATCATAACTCTAATTAAGGTCTGTGCTGAGAAATTTAGATCAAATAAATGCAAGATTTACACAAATCCAGAAGAACACAGAGATTTAACGATGTTCGACAAAAATGCTTTTAGTCATCGGGAGCAGAGCGGCGGCTTTCCTTACAATCCAGAAAAGAGTAAAAGTTACAGAATACAACCCTAAGGGTTAAAAACAGGCATATATAGAACTCTGACGTACAATATGTAATTACCAAATTACATCTGTACCAAACTGCGGGGTGTTGCCCCACACCCCAACCCTCATAATAAAACTCCCCCGATTCATTCGTTCCGCTCCAACATTTGTTCCTTATTTGGTATATGATACATACTTAACAAATCTACATCTTGGCGAATATCCAGCCCCTTAGGAGAAAAGATACCTGAGAGTTTCTCATGCGCCAATGTGGGTTGGGCCACCATACTTCTCTAGCAACTGTGAATATTCAACAAGTCCAAACAATGCAAAAACTTGTTGATAGTAACTGGCTTGGTCAAAACATCAACTGCATTCTCATCAGTAGAAACCTTCTACAACAGTATCTCACCAGAAGCAATCAATTCTCTCATCTTGTGATACCTGACATTAATGTGCTTGGTTCTCGCATGGTAAACTTGGTTCTTAGCCAAATAAATAGCATTCTGACTATCACAATGCAACTGAACTCCAATTTGCTCAACGCTCAGTTCCATCACTAGCCTAGTAAGTCATATGGCTTATTTAGTAGCTTCAACTACTGCCATGTACTCAGTTTCAGTTGTACATAATGTCACAATAGACTGAACTGTTAATTTCCAACATATAGGCCATCCACGAAGAGTAAACACATACCCAGTTGTAGACCTTCTGCCATCCAAATCACTTGCATAGTCTGAATCAACGTACCCCACAACAGAAAGATCATTCTCCTGACTTCCAAAAATAATTCCATGTCTTAAAGTGCCCTTCAGATACCTGAAAAATCCACTTGACTGCTTTCCAATGTCATCTTCCTGGTTTAGACATGTACTTACAGACTTGAATAACAACATGAGCTAAATCAGGAAGAGTACATACCATTGCATATATCAAGAAGCCAACAGCAATGGCATAAGGAACCTTTGTCATGTCTTCGATTTCCTCATATGTCTTTGGAAATAGTTCTAAAGAAAGCTTGAAATGATTTACCAATGGAGTGCTCACAGGCTTTTCTTTGCTCATCTCAAACCTGTCTAGCACTTTCTCAACATAGCCTCGTTGAGATAAACACAGACGCCTTGAGCCTCTATCCCATTGAATCTTTGTTGACCTCATTTTACAATGAGTCAATGCCCTTTTGACCTAAAAAGTCAACATTGATCAAAATGGTCAAACCAGACCCAATGACCAACCCTGTTGACCCCATAGGTCACCCTTTTGACCTAAAAAGTCAACATTGGTCAAAATGGTCAAACTAGACCCAGTGACCAACCCTGTTGACCCCATAGGTCAACCTTATGACCTAAAAAGTCAGCATTAGTCAAAATGGTCAAACCAGACCCAGTGACCAACCCTGTTGACCCCATAGGTCAACCTTTTGACCTAAAAAGTCAACATTGGTCAAAATGGTCAAACCAGACCCAATGACTAACCTCGTTGACCCCATAGGTCACCCTTTTGACCTAAAAAGTCAACTTTGGTCAAATTGGTCAAACCAGACCTAATGACCTACCCTTTTGACACCAAAGGTCAAGCTTTTGACCTAAAAAGTCAACTTTGGTCAAACTGGTCAAACCAGACCCAATGACCAACCCTGTTGACCCCATAGGTCACCCTTTTGACCTAAAAAGTCAATATTGGTCAAAATGGTCAAACCAGACCCGATGACCAACCCTGTTGACCCGATAAGTCACCCTTTTGACCTAAAAAGTCAACATTGGTCAAAATGGTCAAACCAGACCCAGTGACCAACCCTGTTGACCCCATAGCTCACCCTTTTGACCTAAAAAGTCAACATTGGTCAAAATGGTCAAACCAGACCCGATGACCAACCATGTTGACCCCATAAGTCACCCTTCGACCTAAAAAGTCAACATTGGTCAAAATGGTCAAACCAGACCCGATGACCAACCCCGTCGACCTCATAGTCACCCTTTTAACCTAAAAAGTCAACATTGGTCAAAATGGTCAAACTAGACCCAATGACCAAACCTGTTGACCCCATAGGTCACCCTTTTGACCTAAAAAGTCAACATTGGTCAAAATGGTCAAACCAGAACCAGTGACCAACCCAGCTGACCCCATAGGTCACCCTTTTGACCTAAAAAGTCAACTTTGGTCAAACTGGTCAAACCAGACCTAATGACCAACCCTGTTGACCCCATAGGTCACCCTTTTGACCTAAAAAGTCAACTGTGGTCAAAATGGTCAAACCAGACCTAATGACTATTCCTGTTGACCCATAAGTCAACCCTTTCACCCAATGACACATTTAAAACCCCACAATGACAAAATCACAAGTCTTGGACATTTTAAAATTAAATTGATCAATTTAGGTGACTTGGGATCAACCTGAGTCAAAATTAGTCAAGACCTATCTATTTTGATTAAAATAGATAAAAATGAAATAAAAACAACAAAATTAATCAAATAATTAATTTCAAAATTATTTTGATTAATTAAAATGATTCATGATTTAATTTTCAATATTTTAATTAAATGACATAATTAATTAAAATGAAAATTAAATTAAAATCATAAAATCATAAAAATGATAAAATTAATCAATTAATTAAATTGAAATTATTTTCAATTAATAAATTGATTAATAAAATATTTTCCAACAATTTTAATTAATAAAATAATTAAAAAATAGGAAATTAAAAAGAAATGAAATGACATATAACATTCTCATAATTAATTAGGCTAAACTCATCTTAAGGCTTAATTAAGCTCACATTAAGACCACTTAGCCATGGGTTAATACCCATCATGATGCATGGGGTGAGGTGTCACTCTCTCCTTCACCATAAGCCTCATTTATCCATGAGGTGGCCGGCCAATATAAGGCCTCACCACCCACCTCCCAAGCCACCCAATGGAAGGAAAACCATGCATGAACCCCCCCCCCCCCCTTACCATGGTTAGAAGCAATGATGAGGGATGAGCTTGTATGTCACCATTTTTCAAGCTTAAGAGATGAGATGTAAGCTCCCTAAGAAGAGTAGAGGCAGCTCACCAAGCACCTCTCACATGAGTCAATGGATGAGAGACAAAACAATGAAGATCATCATGGAAAACTTAGGGAGAAGCATCAATGCCTATCTTCAGCCAATTCCTTCACCCAATGGGCTGATAGAGGAGGTAACTACTCCCCTAGAACATCCTAAGCTAAGCCATAACCTCCCCTTGCTATAAAAAAGACCCCATGGCCGAAACTAGCAAGAAGAAGAAAAAAATTAGGGAGAACTATAGTGCGCCCAAATCCACCTGCTCCCAACATAAAAAGTCTTCCTAAGAGTCCCAACAATCTTTTAGGATCAAATCCAAGCCATAGTTTGAGCCTATCTGAGCCAATTTGACAAAATTTCAAAAACAGCCCTAATTTAGGCACTTCTTCAAAATTCCTCCCCAAGCCCGACTTCTGGATCAAATTGTTGCAGCAATAAACTGCTATTGGAGTCCTAGAAGGTAACCATAAGGTCTGATCTAGCTTGATTTGCTTGTGGCAAATGTATGGAATTTTTCTTTACAAAATAAATCGTATTTTCGACATATCATGTGTTATACTAGTCCAGAAGTGTATCATCACCGTATGGAAAAATACTTCTCATCCAGATGATCATTTAAAAAAAAATCACTCAATTTCATCAAGAAATGAGTGAGATATCATCATTTGAAGTTTAAAGGTTAGAGATTTTTCGAATTAAACCGGCGAATTATCTCATCCGTCCGTTCCCGTGTTTCGGAACGGACGGCGCTGATCTGCGCTTGCAGTGTTCGCTGTTCCGCGCCGCACACCAGATCCTCCTGCCCGTTTGACGCGTACGAGGACACGCGTCGAACGGCGGTGAGTTTGGCGGCGCGGTTTTAAAAAAACAAAAAAAGAAAAATCCATTAAATCCTTAAAAACTTCAAATATTCATATCTTTTTATTCAGAGGTCATAAAAATAAAATAAAAATACCTCTGGAAAGCTCTTGAAGAGGAGAAAATTATGAGACTAAAATCATAATTTTATTCTTAGTATTTAATATTTAATTAATTAAATACTCTCTGGAGTATTTTAATTATTAAAAATTATTTATAAATTAAAAAAAATATGAAACTTTGAGGCATTTATCTTTATGTTCTTAGGAACCTTCCATAATTTTTCCAAGGACAGAAAACATGCCTAGGACACTTTTCATTAATTTTCAAGTTTCTTTGTAATTATTTCAAATAATAATTATAAAAATTGAAAATTAAGGAAAATAAAAATGCAAATGGCTAGAAATGATAGGGCAACAGACAATAACCCTAAGAAAATTATTTCTAAGTCATAGAAATCATTTTCAATGGTATTTTGAAATTTAGGGTTAAAATCCTTTATTAATTAAATAATTTTAATCCTAAAAATACCCCTTTATAAATTTAACATATTCTCATCAACAATCAAAGTTTGAAAATGGTTTTAGTCTATGATAGACTAATAAGAAATTTCACTTAAGTCTAAAATGACCAAATTGGACTTAACTAAATTTAAAATAATAATTAAACCTTTTAATTAAGTTTAAAGACATAATAAACTTAATTAACCCATTAAACCTTACTTAAATTAAGTTTAATATAAAAATTAAATCATAATTAAGTTTAAAGACATATTAAACTTAATTAATCAAAATTAAACCTTTTAATTAAGTTTAAAGACATAATAAACTTAATTAACTCATTAAACCTTACTTAAATTAGGTTTAATATAAAAATCAAATCTTAATTAAGTTTAAAGACATATTAAACTTAATTAATCAAAATTAAACCTTTTAATTAAGTTTAAAGACATAATAAACTTAATTAACCCATTAAACCTTACTTAAATTAGATTTAATAAAAAAATTAAATCTTAATTAAGTTTAAAGACATATTAAACTTAATTAATCAAAATTAAACCTTTTAATTAAGTTTAAGGACATAATAAACTTAATTAACTCATTAAACCTTACTTAAATTAGGTTTAATATAAAAATTAAATCTTAATTAAGTTTAAAGACATATTAAACTTAATTAATCAAAATCAAAACCTTTTAATTAAGTTTAAAGATATAATAAACTTAATTAACCCATTAAACCTTACCTAAATTAGGTTTAACACAAAAATTAAATTTTTAATTAAGTTTAAAGACATAATAAACTTAATTAACCCATTAAACCTTACCTAAATTAGGTTTAAATACAAAAATCAACACTTTTAATTAAGTTCAAGAACATATTAAACTTAATTAATCAAAACCAAACATTTAATTAAGTTTAAAGATATATTAAACTTAATTAACCTTCTTACACATTAGGTTTAATCAAACCTAAACCCTAATTTAGACCTAATTAAACCATTAGACCTTAACTAACTAAGGTTTAATCAAGCATATACCCTAATTAGGTATAACCCATTTGACCTAATTAAACCATTAGACCTTAACTAACTAAGGTTTAATCAAACTTAAACCCTAATTAGGTCTAACCCATTAGACCAAAT
This sequence comes from Papilionanthe hookeriana x Papilionanthe teres, assembly GCA_022702705.1. Taxonomy (NCBI): domain Eukaryota; kingdom Viridiplantae; phylum Streptophyta; class Magnoliopsida; order Asparagales; family Orchidaceae; genus Papilionanthe; species Papilionanthe hookeriana x Papilionanthe teres. Next base: position 26,830,292 of record CM040438.1, read on the forward strand.
TAAACTATTAGACCTTAACTAACTAAGGTTTAATCAAACTTAAACCCAATCAAACTTAAACCCTAATGAGGTCTAACCCATTAGACCTAATTAAACTATTAGACCTTAACTAGCTAAGGTTTAATCAAACTTAAACCCTAATTAGGACTAATCCATTAGACCTAATTAAACCATTAGACCTTAACTAACTAAGGTTTAATCAAACTTAAACCCTAATTAGGTCTAACCCATTAGACCTAATTAAACCATTAGACCTTAACTAACTAAGGTTTAATCAAACTTAAACCCTAATTGAGTCTAACCCATTGAACCTAATTAAACCCTTAGACCTTAACTAACTAAGGTTTAATCGAACTTAAACCACTAATTGAGTCTAACCCATTGAACTCTAATTAAACCATTAGACCTTAACTAACTAAGGTTTAATCAAACTTAAACCCTAATAAGGTCTAACCCATTGGACCTAATTAAACCATTAAACCTTAACTAACTAAGGTTTAATCAAACTTAAACCCTAATTAGATCTAACCCTTAGACCTAATTAGATCATTAAGTCTTAATCAAATTAGACTTAATCAAACATAAACCTTAATTAAGTCTAACTCATTAGGACTATTAAGTCTTAACTAAGTAAGACTTAATCAAACACAAATCCTAATTAAGTCTACTACATTAGACTTAATTAATTATTAAACCTTAATCAACTAAGGTTTAATTAAACCCAAATCCAACCTTTAATCCAAGTCCAACATAACCTGAACTTAAACCTAACTTGAGTCCAACCTAACTTGAACTCAAGTTAACCTAAACCTTAGGTTCAACCCACATTGAACCTAACCTAACTTGAGTCCAACCTAACTTGAACTCAAGTTAACCTAAACCTTAGGTTTAACCTACATTGAACCTAACCTAACCTAACCTAACTTGAGTCCAACCTAACTTGAACTCAAGTTAACCTAAACCTTAGGTTCAACCCACATTGAACCTAACCTAAACCTAACCTAACATGAGTCCAACCTAAACTTGAACTCAAGTTAACAAAACCTTAGGTTCAACCCACATTGAACCTAACCTAAACCTAATCCAACTTGAGTCCAACCTAACTTGAACTCAAGTTAACCTAAACCATAGGTTCGACCCACATTGAACCTAACCTAAACCTAATCCAACTTGAGTCCAACCTAACTTGAAATCAAGTTAACCTAAACCTTAGGTTCAATCCACATTGAACCTAACCTAAACCTAACCTAACTTGAGTCCAATCTAACTTGAACTCAAGTTAACCTAAACCTTAGGTTCAACCCACATTGAACCTAACCTAAACCTAACCTAACTTGAGTCCAACCTAAACTTAAACTCAAGTTAACCAAAACCTTAGGTTCAAACCACATTGAACCTAACCTAAACCAAATCCAACTTGAGTAAAACCTAACTTGAAATCAAGTTAACCTAAACCTTAGGTTCAACCCACATTGAACCTAACCTAAACCTAACCTAATTTGAGTCCAACCTAACTTGAACTCAAGTTAACCTAAACCTAACCTAATTTGAGTCCAACCTAACTTGAACTCAAGTTAACCTAAACCTTAGGTTCAACCCACATTGAACCTAAATTAAACCTAATCTAACTTGAGTCCAACCTAACTCAGACTCGAGTTAACCTAAATCTTAGGTTCAACCCACATCGAACCTAACTTAACTTGAAACCTTAGGTTCGACCCATATTGAACCTAACCTAAACCGAATCGAACTTAAGTTCGATCCAACTAGAACCTAATCTAATCCAAGTTAAACCTTAACTTAGGATCAACCCATATTGAACTTAAATCGACCTTAAGTCCGAGTTCAACCCGACTTGAACCTAACTCAATCTAAACTCAAAATTTAACTTAAGTCTAACCCACATTAGACTCAAGTCAAACCAAAACTTAGGTTCAACCTAACATGAACCTAACCCAAAAACCTAACTTAAGTCTAACCCATATTTGACTTAAGTCAAACCATACTTAGGTTTAACACGATATAAACCTAAGTCTAATCTAAGCCTTAGGTTCAACCTAACTTGAATCTAAACTAAAACCCGGCTTATGTTCAATCCTAAGTCTAGGTCTAACTTTAAATAGACTTAATTAAAACTTAAGTCTTATCTAAAAGGGACTTAGATGGTCTGCAAATCTAATCGAGTCTAATTTATTAGACTTGATTAACCTTTAAGTCCTATTTAAACAAGACTTAAAACTTAATTAAATCTATTCTAAATCAAACCTTTTAACTTAAATTCAAACAGACATGAACTCAAGTTAAATAGATTTAATCAACATTGAATCTAACTTAGGTTCAACCAGACATGAACCCAAGTCAATTCAATCAATATTGAATCTAATTTCAAACCTTTTAACTTAAGTTCAAACAGAGATGAACTCAAGTTAAATAGATTCAATCAACATTAAATCTAACTTAGGTTCAACCAGACATGAACCCAAGTCAATTCAATCAATATTGAATCTAATTTCAAACCTTTTAACTTAAGTTCAAACAGACATGAACTTAAGTTAAATGGATTCAATCAAAATTGAATCTAATTTAGGTTCAACTAGACATGAACCCAAGTTAATTCAATCAATATTGAATCTAATTTCAAATCTTTTAACTTAAGTTCAGACATACATGAACTCAAGTTAAATAGATTCAATCAACATTGAATCTAACTTAGGTTCAACCAGACATGAACCCAAGTTAATTCAATCAATATTGAATCTAATTCCAAACCTTTTTAACTTAGAGTTCAAACAGACATGAACACAAGTTAATAAATTCAATATTTTAAAACCAAAATCGACATAATCAACAAAAAATTGACTTTTCAAAATAATTCGACATAAACTGACATCCAAGACATATCCAAATATTCTGTGATGTTATTTCTGACAATGTTTTCTTTGCAGGGTGAAAATGAGAAATTTCGCTTAGATTTTCTTTACATGTTATAGGGTGTACTAACTCTGTTTTGTAGGACGACATTCTAGGCGAACACAACAAAAACAAAACCAAAATTATTAGGTTAGACATATAACCTGAAACTTTTGACAACAAAAACAAAACCAAAACTTTTAGGTTAGACATATAACCTGAAATTTTTCAACAAATCAACAACATTGACAGCAAAACCAAAACTTTTAGGATAAACATATAACCTGAAATTTTTCAACAAATCAACAACATTGACAACAAAACCAGAACCTTTAGGTTAGACATAATACCTAAAGTATTCAATAACATGATATAACGACATTCGGGAGTGATAGTGGGTACATCTCTCCTTAAAATAAATTCTTAGAAAACAAATGATTAACATTAATCAGAAGTTTTCTTAAACAATTGAAAATTGTTTAAGATGTAATTAACTATAGAGGCTTACCTCTATAGGAGATCTAAAAGAACCCGAAATAGAAATCTCTGGTTTACCATGATTTTCTTAATATGAAAATTCTAGAATATGTTATTCTAGAATATCCTCATATAAGAATGTCGGCATATTTTTAGGTTGTGTGATATTTTAAAAAGGGGTCGCCTAACAGAAGTTGTCGGCGAATTTTAATTTAATTTAAATAAATAATTTGAAAAGTAGTATTTGATTTTGAAAATAATTTTAAATTTGAAAATTTTAAGATATAAAATCAAACCGATCTCACATCCCGAATAGTTTATATAAACGAGCGCCGCACCACAAACCGTGTATCTATCCCGAAGAATAGACACATTCGCTTGATAATGGGGCTCGATTAAATAAACTAGAAAGGTTTGTGACATCCGTTTGGTCTGCGAACCAATTTTATAAGCCGACAAATTCCCCTGCTTAATATGAAAATATTAGACAGGGTTTATATTACCTGGGTTCTTTAAAATTCCCTATAAGGGCAAGCCCCTATAGTTAATTATATCTTAAGTGATGGGAATCACCTAAGAAAACTCTCGATAATAATCAATAATTCTGCTCTCAAGAATTTCAAAGTTTAAGTTTTCAAAGAATTGAATTTTGGGTTTCAATAGGGAATGGATCAAGTTTGGAACATTTTGTTTTGGAAATTCAAAGGAAGAAAAGTAGGAGAAATTACGGATTCGAAGCGGACTTCGGTAATTTCCCGACTATCCTATTGTTTGGCTTGGATTTAGGAAAGTCCTAATGTTTATTTAATGTTTTAATCTTGCCAATTTTAGTTAATTAGGGCTTATATTTATATGATAAAATCATACAAATAGCCTGGAAGATATGAGGGTTTATGTCGTATCGGACGACTACCTCGGAATCCTAAGACCGGTTAGGGCTTAATTTACAATGCAAATGCCTAACGAAGAGTCGAGGATTTATGTTGCACTAGGCAAACTACCTCGAAGTCCAATGGCTTTGTTGTTTAATTCTAGGAAAGTTTTGCTGATGTCGACACGGGTTTCATCGACGACGATGGCCGTGCTCGCCCACCATGCTCCGAGCTCCTTGTCGTTGCGAGAGGTTTAGTTTTAGAAATCATAAATCAAGGGATGAGAAAAGTGTTTTGGTTTAGAGAAGTCTTAATTTCCAAGTGTTTTTTGTGTTTTAATTAAAACGAATCTTAAAGTTGATTATAACAACACCTAGGTTAAGATCCCACTGGTTCCATCCTTCCGACATCATTATTTTTATCGGATTCACTTAGTCCGGATGAATTTGCTAAACTCAATCGAATGAGTTCCACACTTTCATTTAGACAGATGGGAAATCCCGTTAAGCAACACGTAGGTTACATCATCCGAGGTATTCCCGATCATCCAACAAGTCGTTTTAATTTAGTTGTAATTGTGGTTTTGTGTTCCGTTTGTGATTAAATTTTGAGTTGTCTTATATTTTGAAATGTTGTGGAGGTGAATTTTATCTTGTAGTGTCTTTTAATTTAGTTATGGGTTTCGGCTTTGGTTTCGTCCTAAAGGTGTAGGTTTTCATGCAACTGTTGTTTTATCATGCAAGAAAAATAAGTGCGATGCAATTAAATTAATTACCGTAAAGTAAATCGCAATAAAATAAAAGCGTACCTGGAGGGTCTTCCCGTCATCCCAAGCTGCACTTAAAACACAATTAGAATATTTAAGCAAGTTCCTAGGTAAAGCTAAGGGAAAGGGTTATGGTTTTCTACCAAATTCCTAATCCTATACTTAGTCATTTCCTATGACGTCTGTGTTCTTTGTGTTTTTGGTTTGAAGACGATTTTCTTCATCAAAGAACAACTAAGTTCAATTGTTCTTATAAATATCCTATCATATTGAGGAAGTGCTTAGGAAGGGTCCTAAACATCTTTTCAATATTTCTAGGATTGTTTTAAGTCCAAATGAATTTAATTGTGTAAGTGAATCGATCGTCCGAGGTTTTCAAATTTTGTTAACTTGCTCGATGAACTAGGACATTTGAATATCCTATAAGTGAAGTAACATTTCATTTTATATTCTGTTTAGGAGTTATGATAACTAAAGCTCTTGAGGGTAAATTGGTGTTCAAATGGTTTGTGATTCAAATTTAAGTTCAAATTAATGATTTAAGTTTGGAATAGTGTTCAAGTTATTTTAGATTTATTTTTGAGTTCTTTATGTCTTAGGTGATGTTATTTAATTCAACTTAATTCAATTTAATTTAATTTAATTTAATTTAATTCAATTTAATTCAATTTAGTTTGATTTGGTTTAATTTAATTCAATTTAGTTTGATTTGATTTAATTTTTAATTTAATTTAATTTAATTTAATTTAATTTAATTTAATTTATTTAATTTAATTTAATTTATTTATTTATTTAATTTTATTTAATTTAATTTAATTTTATTTTATTTATTTAATTTAATTTATTTAATTCATTTAATTTAATTTAATTTGTTTATTTAATTTAATTTAATTTAATTTAATTCAACTTTTAATCTTAATTTAATTTAATTTAATTTTAATTTAATTTACTTAATTTAATTTAATTTTTAATTTAATTTAATTTTTAATTTAATTTAATTTTAATTTTAATTGAAATTTTTGAAAGAGTTTAATGATTTAATTTTAGTTTAATGATTAAGTCTTTTAATATTTTAAATTTGAGTTATCATTTTAATTAAGAGTTGAATATTAATGAGATGATTAAATTTAGGGATTTTTAAATTAAAGAATAAATCTCTTCCTAATAATATCCCTATTTTAATAATTCCAATTTTATTATTCTTCCAAATTTAATCAATTATTTAATTAAGGTTTAATCATTTTAAATCGCTCAATGGGTTTCTACCCTTTAATTATTTAAATTTCAATCATCCAAATCAGATTAGGATCAAATATTTTACTTGTTAATTTTTTATTAAACCTAAAGTTTTAATTAAGGGTTCAAATTTAATTACCATTTTACCCTTCAAGCCTAATAATTTCATAACTCACTAAATTGAACTCAAATGAACTTGAAATTTTTATGTGACTTCACTCATATGTCAATAAAGACATGAGAGGAGAAAATGTGATTTTTCTGTATTTAATTTATTTATATAATTATTTTTAGTAGAAAATAGAGATTTTCAAGGAAAATTTGATAACATGACCAAGGGAAAGTTTCTGTCCTTAAGAAAATTAGGGGACATTCCTAATGACCAGAGGACCACTTGGACTAATTTTGGTGATTTTTTGAATTATATTATGTTTATTATAATTATTTTAAGTTTTAGAGTGTTAATTAATTTAAAAATAAAATAAATGTTGAAAAATGAATTTTATATTTTTGAAAAATCTCTCTGATATCAAAGAAATCAGAGAATCAAATTTTGCAATTTTCTGATTTTTATATGATTTATTATAATTATTTTAGTGAAAATGCTAGAAAATACATTTTTTTTTAATTTTAAAATTACCCTAGAGCTTTAAAATTTAATATCTCACTAAATAGACCTAGGAAAAATATGGGATTTGTTCCCAAGTGATTAAAATTCAAAATGTGACACTTTGGTGAATTTTATTATTTTTGTGATTTTTATTATTTTTTAATTATTAAAAATATTAAAATAATATTAAAAATCAACTTTTTTAGAAAATTGAAATTTTAATTTTCTTAAATTCCCCTGATATCAGAGAGACTCCAAAACCAATTTGGTGAATTTTTGAAAGATATTTTGAAAGTTATGAATTTTTAAAGTTTAAAATGACTAAGTGGCTTAATCAACCCAATTAGTGGGGCTAACCAAGTCCAATTGACCTCAACTTTTTATGGTGGGTTCCTCTGATCCTAAAGGTCAGTGGAAAATTGATTTCAAGTCAATTTGATGTATGGTTAGCTCTAATTAATTAGAGACCTATTTTGGGTGTTTAAGCCAATTAGGGTTGTCTAAAATGAACTAACTCAAAACCTATTTTTCCTAGGGTTCTCTGGTCATAAGGAACATCACCAAATTTTCCTAGAATTTATTACACAACATGCTATTTATTGGAATTAAAATACTCAAAACGATGACATGAATTTGAAAAATCAATAACTCTTCATAGGGATGGCCTCCGACTTTGGAAAATTCGAGGAATGTTCCCAAATTCGAGAGGCTTCAAAAGCCCTATGGTCTCATGCCATGGTGAATTGTATGAATGCATGGAGAATTAAATGTATGCAGAGAGTAAATAAATTACTAAAAATAAAATACTTGATGAAATTAAATGATTTCTTTTCCACATTATTCTCCTCTGTTCACTGAGCAAGAGTGTATTTTTCTTTTATTTTTCTGAGTTTCCTACACAAAGTTATGAATTTTCCAAGTTTAGGGAATTAAATAAATAGAAAAATACCCTATTTTTCTATTTATCCACGCGGCGCCGCCGCATCCTCGGCATCTCCGAAATCACACGCGTCGCGCTCCCATTCGACGCCGCTATCCGAGTCGGCCGCCGGGCCCCGCGGTTCTCGTACCATCTCCTGGTCCAACGCCATCTGAGCCGTCCGTCCGCGCGTGTATTAAATGGACGACATCCGTTCATCGTCCCCGAGCGTCCTCACCCGAGAGCCGTCCACACTAAATCCCTAAGATCTCACTCGATACTCAACGGATTTTTACGTTCTTATGCTTCTATGGATTCGTCTCGAAGAGACGAACACATCTATACGGTTATCATGCATTGAAATTAAGGCATTTGAAATGGAGAATCTCCGAAGCTCGGGATGAAGAATTAGTTCATACCTTTGCTCGGAGAAGTGTGGCTTCGATCCGAGAGTTGTTGCACCTTCGATTGGATCTCGGCAAGCTCCGCATGAAGTCTCCCGGTCCAGTGAATCGTCTCAGATGTGATTTCGACCAAGCCCGATCACAAAGCTTGGAGGCCGGAGCAACTGGGTGGCTCGGAGATGGGGCTTTTGCTCGGTGGACACCTTCCCTTGGTCCGGTGAAGGTGTAGAACCAATCAATTTGAGGATTGATCCACCGAGGAGAAGTGTCCTGGTTTTGGGTGGAATTTTGGTCGAGAAATCGGGCTCGTTGGTGGGGATTAGGGCAAATCGGCACCTGGGGATCAACTCGCTCTAAGTATGGAGAATGATCCGGAGCAATTTTGGCGCAGTTTCGGTAAGGTCCGGTTCAACACCTCTCTTGGCCGCGAGGGTGAGGGGTTTAAATAGGAGAGGCCGGAGGGCCTCCCGTGGGGAGTCGAGGGCTCGGGATCGCGCTGCTCTGCGTGAAGAGAAGAACGGCCATGGTGGCCATTGGGCATGAGGCGGCTCGACGAAGATGGAATTCCAAAGTTTGGCTCCTCCCAAGGTCTCGGCCATGGTGTTTTCCGGCGACCCGGGCGGCTGGCCGGCAGCATGGGTCACCCTCGGGTCCGAGTGGGTCGGGGTTAGAGGTTTGTGCAATCAATTGGCCATTGCCATGTGTAAAGTGGCCGAATTAAAATGGAATGGGGAGGGGTCATTTTGGCTTCAATTTGGTCAACCCATTGGTTTGGATTGGGTTCACCCTCCAAGGCCAATTTGGGCTGAAGGGAAAGTCACTTGGATCAGCTTGATTAGTGGGGTCAAGTCACAATCCAAGTACAATTAAGCTTAAGCAAGAGTTAGGGGAGACATGAGAGTGGTTAATCACTCTTAAGAGAATCATTAAAGGGTCCCCTCTTCTTGCCATTTTGGGCATGGTGACAAGTCAAATCCCCCCATGGCTTCATGTGGCTTGTCTATGGCTTGCATGGCTTGCATTTGGCTTGAAAAAAGTTGACTTGTTTCATGAAAAAGGGTTTTAGAAATATTTGTCATTTAGGGGGTAATTTGGCATGAGGCTTAATTTGGAATTATTTGATGATGTGATTAGAACTTAGGGAATGGCTTTGATTAAATGGATGGCAAATGGAAATGTCATGTGGGCTTTAAGGCCAATTTTGGGCTTTTGTATTTGGTGGAAATGGGCTTTTAGGAAGGTTTAGGGAAGTGGGTTTTTAGGTTTGAAAATGAATTTATGGATAGAAATTTTGTAAAGAGGTTGGGCCAAATAATTGTTGAGTTTGGTTTAGGGATGTGTCATGAGTGGTTTGGGGTCAATTTGGTGTGATTTGGACTTGAATTGGTTTGAATTTGGGTTTAATTGGTAAGTGGGCCTATGTAGGTCAAATTGGGCTAACTTGGGCCAATGTTGGGCTAGAGTTGAAATTGATGTAAAATTAATGTTGTGAAATGTTTATGGGAGTGTTTCAAAGAGGTTTTGGCTTTGATGGGTTTTGATTTTGGGATTTGGGCTCATTTGGGCTAGGTTTGGGTTTAGGTCGAAAATGGGCCTTTTAATTTTGGGTTGAATTTGAGTGGGGTTTGGGTCTAAATTTTGGGCAAATCATGTTAGTGTTTTGTTTATGGGGATGTCAAGGAAGGTTTAGAAAAGATTTGGGGTTAATTGGAATTGAATTGGGTGAGTTTGGGTTAAGTTTGGGTCATGGGTCCAAATCGGGCTTTAAGGCCAAAAGTGAAATTGGATCCAAATGTCAATCAAATTAAGCTTGGATTTGGTCTAGATTGGTGTTAGGAATGTTGAATTGAAGTTTAGAATTGAATTGGACCAGAATTTAGGTCAATTGGGTAGGTTAGGTTTGACATTGGGTTCACTTTGGGTTAAAATGGGTCAAATTGGGGATTTTGATAAAAGTGGGGTAAATTGACAAAATTGGACCATGGTGTAGTTGAACAAAATGAAATTGGGAATATTTGGAATTTTCTGGAATTTTCTAGGAATTTTCTGAATTTTTGGATTTTTGGGTTAAGAGGGGTATTTTGGGTATTTGGAGGGTATTGGGAGGTTTTCTTGGAATTTTTGGTATTTTTGGATATGGATGATCAGTTTGAGTGATGTGGAAATGTTTGGGAATGATTTTGGAGAATTTTGGGTGATTTGGAAATTTTTGAGAAATTTGGTTATTCGAGCTTTGGGTAGGTTAGCGGGTATAGGGTCCCGGGTCAAAAATTGAAAATTTGGAAAATTGAAGATTGGGTGGATGTAAGTGGAATAAAACCATTTTGGTTGAGCCATGAAGCCATATCAAGCCCACATGAGCCATGAAGGGACTCATTCGAAGCATTCACCATGTTGTTCCTAACCCTCTTAGCCAAGGGCTTAGGGGTTAAGGACCATCCATGTGAATCACCTACATGAGTCAGGAGGTCAAGTCGGGTATGGGTGTGTTTTTAGGAAGTGGTGTGTAGGTGTAGTGTGTGTGCAAGTCAACCCTTCACTCGCACAGTGCCACCTGGGCGGTCCTAAGGCCAAAGAGTCCTATAGGAACTCATCCTTTAAACTTCCACATTCGATTTCAACCCTCTAGATGATTAGGGGTCTACGGTCAAGTTTGTGGAGTTTGCGAGGAGTTTAGAAGTGGTTTGAATTTCTAAAAGGTGGGTCCCAATTCTAATCCTCTAAGATAGTCAAAGGAAAAGCCTAAGGCTAGATCCTAAGTACTAAAGAGAAGAAGAGAAGACCTCATCAAAAATGAGGTCAACAAAGAATTATCATAAACATCCTTTTCTACTATTAGTCCTAAAAATTCTCTAAATCTTTCATAGGATTTATATGAATAAAACTATGCTAATATTAGATGGCGACTCCTTGACATTGACATTGGATGGCGATGACATGACCCCACCCATCCTCCAAGATATTAATTTTCATCGCCACCAAAAGAGAGTGGCGACTCCGCTGGGGAGAATCTTTGTTCTCATCTTTTGTTATCATTTGTTTTCATTTCAAAATTTTGAAAATAAAAAGTTCCCAGTTTATAAATAAGTCAATAATATTCTCTTTTCTTGAAATTACAGGAAAATCGCAATGGATTCTCCAAATTCGATCTTTTCTTACTTTCAAGACTTTGACATACCAATAGAGGAAAATCCTCCTTTTTATCACAATGATTATGGATTATTTAGTGAAACGGAATTCATATTAGATAATCCATATCAAATCGATACTCGATTTTTTCAAGAATTTGACTTGCTGACCTTATGAAGAATTTATGAATTTTACAGACAATTTACCTGAAAATACACCTGAAGAACCTTACATCCTTGAAGAAATGAAAAGACAGTGTGATAAGAAAGGAAAACAAGTTTACGAGGAAGATGATGTTCCACCATCATCTATGTATGAAATCGGATCTTCTTCGAGGAATGTTCATAGAACTCCTTCATTTAAAAGAAAGAAAAGGTGGAACGAAAATGATAATTTTGAAACACACGAATTTCAACGTAATATTTTGGAAATCCTTCCTTTTTAGAAGAAAATCAATATATTCCAATTCTGTTGAATACACCTGACGATTCCTTTCAACCTAAACGATCTCCTCGCATTTCGTGTCTGTACATTCGGTGTTTAAGAGATTAGCACGAAAAGAAAAATGTTCATTATCTAAGTTATTAGATAAAATGGGTTGTGCAGTCTCCAACACCATGAAAAGGAGAATTTTGGCAATGGAAAAATCTGATTATCAAGAAACGATTATCAATTCCCAACTGATAAACATTGTGTTCGAGTGCCAGTAAAATTTCGATTGGGCCCTAGAATAAAAGATGTAGTGGTCACCAATGACAAAACTCGATATGACAAATTAATGTCAGAAGAAGAAGATACAACTGCTAAAATGACAGACTTGGTCCAGATGCTACAAAAAGCAAATTATCCTTTTATTGGATATGATACACCACCTGAGAGTTCTCGCCCTATACTTGAAAATAATGTATGGAGGCGAAAATCATCTGAAAGGAATTTTAATACCACCAACACTCCTGCAAATAATTCACAAGAAGAGATTTGCAGAAAATATTCTACAAAATCATTTCAAGAAAGATTAAAGAAATTAAAGGAAGATATTAAACAACTTTCAGGACAAGAAAGGAAAAATACTTCTGACACTTCCAATGAGAATGTTGCCAGTGTTAACATGGTAGAAACCCGATCTGCTTCCTTAGCATGAGAATCAAATGAAGAGGAATTGCGAGAGGTAATACGACAACGAGATGAACAAATCAGTCGTCTTGAACAAAAGAATGGAAGAACTGGTAGCAACTTTACAAAAACCACTGACCGACCCTTCTCCAAATTATTGAAATCATTAGACCGGAGGCTATTCACATCCTTGAAAGCGAGAGAAGAACTAATGGATGTCGAGGAAATTAATCGAAAGAGAAAGAATTCTCCTCATAATGAAACTCCAGAAAAGGATATTACAAAAATAGTGGAACAGAAAATTAAAGAAACGATGGCTCAGGCAAAAGCTAGAGCATTAACTCCAAAGGGTAGGCCATATCCGGAGGAATATGATTCGTTCAATATCCTGAGGGTTTTGTTCCTCCTCGTCTTTAAAATATTCGATGGAATGGGAAATCCCAGACAACATCCGGCACATTTTAGAGCAAGTCGCTGTAATGCTGGAGGAAATGATGCTCTCCTATTTCGACAATTTGTTAACAGTCTCACGGGAGTTGCCTTCGATTGGTATGCACAACTTCCCAATGGATCTGTCAAAACCTTTATAGAGCTTGAAAGCCTTTTTATTCAACGCTTTGCAGGAGCACAACATCATACAACTGTTGGTGATCTGGTGGTAGAGAAACAAAAACCAGGAGAAACCTTGGTAGATTATATTTTACGCTGGAGAAATCTCAGCATGAAATGTGAGCCACAGTTACAAGAACAACTTGGAATACTGCTAAAAAATATCCATGGTCCTATAGCTTTTATGCTTAAAGGATTTACGATAAAAACTTTTGAAAAATTACTCAGTAAAGCTGCCAATCTTCGGGAAGAGGTTAAGCGAGATGAGTGTAATGGAGAAAAGCGAAAAGACAAAAACTATCAAAACTTTTGAAAAGAAACCCGGGAATATTGCGTAGAAAAGGCAAACATGTGATGCAAATCCAACCGGAGCAAAAGGAGCAACGGCAAAATCCTTTGACATCACAGACATCACCTCAATTACAACTTCAACAACCAATCCCAGTATCAACTGAAAAGAAAACAATGGCTCAAAGAATGAATAAAGTATATTCATTTAAAACATAAGCTGTCAATAAAATATTTCGTAGCTTGCTTAAAATACCTGAATTTAAGCTACCAGAAGCTAAGAGACTAGCAGAAATTGACATGAAGGACAATCCTAATTATTGCCCTTATCACAGGATGCTCGGACATAAAATTGAAGAATGTTTTGTCTTCAAAGATCGGTTAGAGCGTAATTTCAAAGTTGGAAATATAGTCATCCCGAAAGAATACTTGAAAGAACCTGAAAAGGGATCAGTCAATATGATTTCGATAGAGGAACTTAATCCTAAAAACAAGGATAGCATTTCTGAAGAGATCTTTGCTATCCAAGTTACAAAATCTCCCAAGAAAGAAAAGAAAAAGAAAATCAAGAAAATGGAAAAGATTAGAGGTCTTCCAGACATAGGGGCTGCAACTCCTTTTGTACCTTCTAGTTCATTTCACTCTTGTACTAGGATAGTTATGTCGGCGAAGGATGAAAAATCCTCGAAGCCGATAACTTTGTATGACTTTCTTTTTACCATGAATAATAACAATCCTAGTTTTGCGTACATTTTGTCTATTCTGGATGATGCTTCTGAGAATGACCATTTGAATTCTAACCCTATAGACAATGCTCAAATAGTATATGATCAATCTAAAGACAACCAAACTAATGAAAATGAAAATGAGAAATCTGACAACGACAAAAATGAAGATGACATTGCTACGCTTCAATTACAAGGAATTCGATCTCTATAAAATTGGAATCTTCGGATTCGAAACAAATGAATCGGATAATCAACCCGAGGAAATAATTGAAATTAACTTTGAGAAGTGGAAAAATCTTACCTCCTAGGATAATTCCACAAGAAAAAGAAAAACAAATAATTACACCAGATAAGATTATTCCTCCAATATATCTCCGAACTTCTGAAGGAAATAAGGATGATCTTCACAACAAGTTGGAATGTAATGTACTGGCCCATTTGAGAAAATTACCTGCAAAATTAAGCATCTATGACGCTCTCATACTTTCCAAAGAAATGAGGGAATCATTAATCAAGGCCCTTTCGGACCCTGACATTTGCTTAACTCAACTTGCTAGTACTACCCAAAACGAAGCTTACTCATTAGAGGAATCAACAAAGATTACCTTCTCTGACAATGACTTGTTGCTCGGAACAACTGAACATAATCGTCCACTATATATTAAAGTAAACATCATTGACATGATACTTTCGAGAGTTCTCATTGACCCAGGTGCTTCAATCAACATTATGAATCTGAGAACTCTTGCATACTTAGACATTGATGCCTCTCAACTATCAAGAGATACAATGATGTTAAGAGGATTCAATCAACAAGGAGAACGGGCCCTTGGATCAATAACATTGCTCTTAAAAATAGCCGACTTGGCAACGACAGCAAAATTTCATATTATTGATTCAGACACCTCTTTTAATGCCTTACTTGGGAGACCATGGCTCCATGAATATAAAATGGTACCCTCTTCATTACATCAATGTATCAAATATTTACGAGAAGGACAAGAATTTCGTATTATAGGAGATCCGTGACCGTTTTCAATCCATCGAAATCGGTATACATGAAGATGCAGCATATTATGCTCCTATAAATAAAACAATATCTTCCAAAGAGACAACGGTAAATATGGAAGAAAAGAACGAACAAAAGAAAATAAATGAAAAGGATTTTTCTTCAATAAAGACAAAGGAGACTAATTTCCGTCAGACTCGCACTCGAGGTCGAGGCCGAGAACGAGGACGAAGGAGAGAAGATCCAATTGTCACAATGAAGAAACCATTGAAGTTCAAAATCCACCTGGATTCTGAAGAAGAAACGACATCTGTGGTTGCAAAGGAACCCCAATTCAAATTATCTCTAGAAGAAGAAGATAAAGAGAAACAATTTGAATCTATGTATGACAAAATCAATCATTATATACATTCTATGACTCTAACTCCAATCTCCACTGCTAAGATTGAGGATCTGATAGTCAAAGAGGTATATAATGATGACAAAAAGCCAATTAAGTTTAGACTTGGCTCTACTTCTTCTTGTACTAAAAATGATGTAAAAATAGAAGATGAAAATCTTCCACAATCAATGAAAATTCCTTTTGAGTTGTATTCTCCTTGGGCACGAAAATTCATTCAAAATAGTTTAATGCTCAAACAATGGTCTTTAAAACAACCGCATTTCATTGAACAAATGTGGAATGATAATAAACGAAATTCTAACTCTAAAAAGGTGTTGGATTTGAAATTTTGGAACCATTAGATGATATGGAATTTTGTTTGACTGTCACAAAAGAATGTGATTCCGAAACATTGCCTGATCTTCCAATTGAAAATGCTCCCCCGGAGTTGGAAGAAGAAATTAAATCGACAATTAATGAACTAAAAGAAATAAATTTAGGAACTAATGAAAATCCAAAACCGACTTTTATTAGTTCATTCCTTAATGATGAGGAAATAAAAGACATAACTCAATTGTTGATGGAATATAAAGACTCGTTTTGCTTGGACTTATGATGAAATGCCCGGTTTATCTCCCGAAGTCGCGATCATCAAACTCGGGATAGACCAAATCATAAACCCAGTTAAACAAGCTCCAAGAAGGATGTGTGTCGAAATAGAGCAACAAGTCATTGCGGAAGTCAAGAAATTGATAGAGGCTGACTTCATACGAGAAGAAAACTATCCAACATGGCTAGCCAATGTGGTGCCAGTTAAAAAGAAAAATGGACAAATAAGAGTCTGCATAGACTACGAGGACTTGAACAAAGCATGTCCAAAAGATGAATTTCATTTACCAATTCCCGAGTTAATGGTTGATATTGCATCAAAATATGCAATATTTTCTTTCATGGATGGATCATCAGGATATAACCAAATAAAAATGTTTTCGGAAGACGAAGTAAATACAGCTTTCCGAATACCCATGGGCATATATTTTTATAAGGTTATGCCATTTGGACTAAAAAACGCCGGTGCAACCTATCAAAGAGCCATGACACGGATTTTTGATGAACTAATACATAATCAAGTCGAATGTTATGTCGACGATCTGGTTGTCAATAGTAAACAAAAAGCCGATCATATATACGATTTGAGAATTGTCTTTGAACGACTACGACGATATAATCTTAAAATGAACCCTTTAAAGTGCGCCTTTGGTGTCACTTCGTGAAAATTTTTAGGATTTGTAGTTCGACATCGTGGGATAGAAATTGATCCTCTCAAAATCAAGCTATCCTAAATATGCCTCCTCCTAAAAATCTAACTCAATTGAGATCCTTCCAAGGAAAATTAGCATATATACGACGTTTCATTTCCAATCTATCGGGTAGATGTCAACCCCTTACTGCCCTTACTAGAAAGGATGCCAAATTCATGTGGGATGAAAAATGTCAGCATGCCTTTGAAGACATTAAACAATATTTGACAACCCCTCCTGTCTTAGCAGCCCCTGTATTAGGAAGACCTTTAATCCTTTACACCGCGGCATTGGACAATTCACTTGGAGCTTTACTAACACAAGTAAATGATGAAGGAAAAGAAAATGTGTTATACTACTTGAGTCGTTGTTTAGTTCCAACGGAAATAAAATATCCAACAATTGAAAAGCATTGCTTAGCCCTGATCTTTGCAGTTCAAAAGCTAAGACATTATATGCTTTCTCATAAAGTAACTCTTATTTCAAGAGTTAACCCGTTACAATATTTAATAACACGACCGACACTTTCTGGGAGATTAGCAAGATGGGCAATGATCTTGTTACAATTCGACATAACATTTGTACCGTTACGTGCTATTAAAGGACAAATCCTAGCAGATTTCTTAGCAGCACACCCAATTCCAGCGGGATCACCCATTAATGACGATCTACCTGATGAACAAATATCAGAAGTAAAAGATTCTAACATGCAACGATGGGAACTCTACTTTGACGGAGCATCATCTGCATGGAAAGACAAATATAAACATACAATCATACCAGGCAAAGCTGGAGTAGGATTAATTTTCATTACTCCAGACAAAATGATGACGCCCTTTTCCTATCATTTGATAGAACCATGCACGAATAATGAAGCCAAATATGAAGCGCTCATAACCGGTCTAGAATTGATAATATCAATGGAAATTAAGAATATTGATATCTACGGAGATTCCCAGTTAATTATCAATCAAATTGCTGGCAAATACAAAATTTTGAAACCACGACTTGAACAATATTCTCGTTACACTCTAAAATTACTTCAACAAATTCCTGATGTAACATTTTTCTTAATCCCGAGACGAGATAACTCTCTAGCGGATGCTCTGGCAAAACTTACGAAGGAATTTGCGTGTCCAGAAGAAGATGACATACCAATTTCTATAAAAGGACGACAAGTTCTTTCTCAAATTGATATGGATAATTTGCATAAAATCGGTGAAAATATGACAATGACAATAAGTGACGAGAAGGATGATTGGCGACAACCAATCATCCAATATTTACAAACTGGAAAATTACCTGAAAATAGTTC
The DNA here is from genome assembly GCA_022702705.1 of Papilionanthe hookeriana x Papilionanthe teres. NCBI lineage: Eukaryota > Viridiplantae > Streptophyta > Magnoliopsida > Asparagales > Orchidaceae > Papilionanthe > Papilionanthe hookeriana x Papilionanthe teres. Next base: position 26,848,360 of record CM040438.1, read on the forward strand.
TATTGCCAACCAAATTAAACAAAGAGCATTATCATATGCTCTAATAAATGACGTACTTTATAAACGATCTTTTGATCAAATGTGGTTAAGATGTTTAAACCAAATTGAAGCTCAAGTGATTGTTAAAAAAGTTCATTCAGGTTTATGTGGTGCACATCAATCTGGGCCTAAAATGAAAATGAAAATAAAAAGAATGGGTTATTATTGGCCAACAATGATGACCGACTGTCTTGACATTGCAAAGAAATGTCATCAATGTCAAATACATGGAGTAGTTTTACATCAACCTCCAAATGTCCTACACCCAACTATTGCATCACGGCCATTCGAATGTTGGGTACCGACATAGTGGGCCCTATAGATCCTCCATCCTCCAAGGACCATAAATTTATTCACGCGACTATCGACTATTTTTCTAAATGCGGTAAGCAATACCCCTTCGAGAAGTCAAGGCAGAACATGTTCCCCACTTCTTTAAAACACATATCGTTTATAGATTTGGGATTCCTCGAAGAGTCATATCAGATAATGGGTTGGCCTTCAAAAACACAAAAATGAATCACTTTATCCAGAGACATGGGATTGACTGGAGATATTCCACAATCTATTACCCTAAAGCCAATGGATTAGCTGAAGCCTTCAATAAAACATTGGTTCAAATCTTGAAAAAGACATTAAGTAATAGTCCGAGACAATGGCATGAACAACTAATAAAAGCTTTATGGGCTTATAGAACTACATACCGAACTCCAACACGGTCTACACCATTTGCTTTGGTATATGGTTCGAAGCCATTCTCGCCTCTGAAGTCCAAATTCCTTCTCTCATAATCGCAATAACTGATAAAATAACTGAAGAAGAAAATTTCAAGTTGCGACTTGAAGAACTTGAAAATTTAGAGGGCAAACGTCTGCAAGCCCAACAAAATCTTGAATTGTATCAAGCAAAAATGATACGAGCTCACGACAAACTAGTTCGCCCTAGAACCTTTCGAATCGGTGAATTAGTTTTAGTTCTTCGAAGACCTATACTAACTCATCGAAAGATAGGTGGCAAATTCGAACCGATATGGGAAGGTCCATATGTAATTGAAAAGACATATTCCGGAGGATCCTACCAATTGGTGGATTGTCAAGGAGAAAGAATCCTACCTCCAATCAATGGGCGTTTTCTAAAGAAATATTACGCGACATAAAAAAAAGAAATGAATAAAGACTTATTTATAAACTGGGGCAATAAATTCTCCTTTTAAAAATCATCTTTGATGTTTTGTGACATCTCTTTCATTTGTTAAACAAACATTTGAAAATCTAAAATGATATTTTGTCTTGATATTTTCAGGAAAAATGCCTGAAGACAGATTATTTTTCTCATTCCGAAATAATATGACTTTTGCCTTGGACCGTCGACATATAGACGCGGGGACCAGAGTTCACTTTGATTTTGACCTGTTGCAGGTTGAATCCATATATCATGGATCGTTACTTTATCTGGTGAATCACAGTGAAGTTAATCTGCAAACACCTTTGATAGAATTCAAACTCCGACAACCCGAAGAATATGACTTCACAATCAGTGATAGCTCAAATGAAGCAAAATTCATGACTCATGCCGGTACAAGGAGCATCAACGTCAGGAACCAAAAATCCGATGACAGGATTCACTAGATCGCAAAGACGAAATCGCAATAAACGACTAAAACGACAAAAACAATTACAAGAGAAACAAGACATGGAAGATATGAGTCAGTTAAAATCGCGGACTATAAATACTTCGTTTGAGGAAATAATATCGGAAACGACAAATCTAGACCTTACAGAAAAAGAGGATGGCAAAGCAGTCATCACTCCACCATCGGTCACACCCGCTCAATACTTAAGAGTATCAGACAAAAAGAATCACTCGGAGGAAGAGATACGACAAATTCGCGCCATTGAGTGGAGAACCTTCGAACAATATAAATATGTGATTAAAAGAACAATAAATATTCTGGATGGTCTTAAACTTTTTACCGAATATTTGATGAAACCGAACAAGCCGCTATCATCAACCACATCATAGAAGCCCGAGATCGGGGTAGGTCGGACGCCTTCGAAGGAGGACCTATTCGAACCTATTAAATGGATTCGAGGTAAGGGTAGGCAAACCATTCAATACGGATGTTGCTATAACTATGCAAGAGACAGAGAAGGAAATCTTCCCGGATTCTACGACATGAACAAGTCGACCCTTTACCCGTCGTGATAATCCAAATTATCGGACGACTTGTTACTCGGGGAATCATACCCGGGATTGTGTTCCCGATACTGCATCATTAATATGTATGATAAAGGTGATTGTATTCCTCCTCACATCGACGATCATGATTTTGAAAGACCATTTTGTACTCTCTCTTTAATGAATCGTCGCTCCGTGATATTCGAAGAGAGATACAAATCTTGGGGCCCGGAGAATTTGAAGGGACATGCCGCGTCCTTTTAACCCGAGGATCGGTTCTTTTGTTCCGAGGGAACGGTGCGAATTTTGTAAAACACTCGCATACCCAAGTGTTAACAAGCCACGAATCTCCATCACCTTGCGACGAATGAAACCCGACAAACTACCGGACGGATATCAACCAATACCGCAGCTCGAAGGACTAAAGCCTTTGGAACTCGTCGTGATCCCATAAATGTCCGAACACCTGAAACATGTTCGACGAATGATGTTTTGGAGTGTAGGACGTTTATGGACGATCTGACAATCTCCAAATCTATGACATGATATGAAGAACTCCTGACATATAATATATCTATAGTTGTCGATGTGTGACATATCGGTAGCTGTTGACATGTAAAATATCAGTAGTTTGTTGCAGCGTGCTATATGATATGTACATATGTATGTACTGTAAGCTTTTGTTTGCAATAAATATGTACTGGTGACTTTTTATGGAAATAAAATGAAGTGTTGAAGAAAAATATATCCCCATTGTCCGTGATATGTCGACGGGTCCTGAAATCAATAAATGACAAAATGAATAATTTATGATAATCAAACATGAGAATTAAATTTCGACCTATATAGGTCAAAACCCCAGCGGATATTCCCACCAAAAATATTAATGAGTTCGCCACTCTCTTCGGTTATTGGATATAAGTTCTTTCCTGATGCGGAAATTACGACTTTCCTCTAACCAAATCTTGACATAGACATTTTGAGGAAAATAGAAAATGAGATCTATTTTCTCTCTCCAGTTATTGGATATAAGTCCTTTCCTGATAAGGAAATTACGGCTTTCCTCTAACCAAATCTTGACATTGACATTTTCAGGAAAATAGAAAATGACATTTATTTTCTATCCGGTTATTGGATATAAGTCCTTTCCTGATACGGAAATCACGGCTTTCCTTTAACCAAATCTTAACACTGACATTCTGGAAAATAGAAAATGACATTTATTTTCTCTCTTCGGTTATTAGATATAAGTCCTTTCCTGATGCGGAAATTACGACTTTCCTTTAACCAAATCTTGACATCGACATTTTGAGGAAAATAGAAAATGACATCTATTTTCTCTCTCCGGTTATTGGATATAAGTCCTTTCCTGATACGGAAATCACGACTTTCCTCTAACCAAATCTTGACATTGACATTTTCAGGAAAATAGAAAATGACATCTATTTTCTATCCGGTTATTGGATATAAGTCCTTTCCTGATACGGAAATCACGGCTTTTCTTTAACCAAATCTTAACACTGACATTCTAATGACATTTATTTTCTCTCTCCGGTTATTGGATATAAGTCCTTTCCTGATACGGAAATCACGACTTTCCTCTAACCAAATCTTGACATTGACATTTTTTAGAAATAGAAAATGACATCTATTTTCTCTTTCCTGTTATTGGATATAAGTTCTTTCCTGATAAGGAAATTACGGCTTTCCTCTAACCAAATATTGACATTGACATTTTCAGGAAAATAGAAAGTGACATCTATTTTCTCTTCGGTTATTGGATATAAGTCCTTTCCTACTACGGAAATCACGGCTTTCCTTTAACCAAATCTTAACACTGACATTCTGGAAAATAGAAAATGACATCTATTTTCTCCCTCCTGTTATAGGATATACATCCTTTCCTGACACAGAAATCACGGCATTCCTTTAGCAAAATATCGACATTGACATTTTGAGAAATGAAATATGACATCCATTTTCCTTCCCAGTAAATCTCTTTTCAAATACAAGAAGAAATTCTCTTCTTAGAACCGACATAAAAGACATCTGACATCCTCTGGAAGCGATATGACATCCCCTCCTTTCCTGACCATTATGAGACATCTCTTAGACCACTTCGGTCAACGCTTGATATGTGCGGAATACTTATATAGTATTCTACACATATTGGGGCCCTTTTGTTGACCTCATTTTACAATGAGTCAATGCCCTTTCGACTTAAAAAGTCAACATTGGTCAAAATGGTCAAACCGGACCTAATGACCAACCCCGTTGACCCATAGTCACCCTTTTTGACCTAAAAAGTCAACTTTGGTCAAACTGGTCAAAACAGACCCAGTGACCAACCCTGTTGACCCCATAGGTCACCCTTTTGACCTAAAAAGTCAACATTGGTCAAAATGTTCAAACCAGACCTAATGACTAATCCTGTTGACCCATAAGTCAACCCTTTCACCCAATGACACATTTAAAACCCCACAATGATAAAATCACAAGTATTGGACATTTTAAAATTAAATTGATCAATTTGGGCTGACTTGGGGTTAACCCAGGTCAAAATTGGTCAACACCTATCTATTTTGATTAAAATAGATAAAAATGAAATAAAAACAACAAAATTAATCAAATAATTAATTTCAAAATTATTTTGATTAATTAAAATGATTAATGATTTAATTTTCAATATTTTAATTAAATGACATAATTAATTAAACTGAAAATTAAATTAAAATCATAAAATCATAAAAATGATAATATTAATCAATTAATTAAATTAAAATTATTTTCAATTAATAAATTGATTAATAAAATATTTTCCAACAATTTTAATTAATAAAATAATTAACTAAAATGGGAAATTAAAAAGAAATGAAATGACATATAACATTCTCATAATTAATTAGGCTAAACTCATCTTAAGGCTTAATTAAGCTCACATTAAGACCACTTAGCCATGGGTTAATACCCATCATGATGCGTGGGGTGAGGTGTCACTCTCTCCTTCACCCTAAGCCTCATTTATCCATGAGGTGGCTGGCCAATATAAGGCCTCACCACCCACCTCCCAAGCCACCCAATGGAAGGAAAACCATGCATGAAACCCCCCCTACCATGGTTAGAAGCAATGATGAGGGATGAGCTTGTGTGTCACCATTTGCCAAGCTTAAGAGATGAGGTGTAAGATCCCTAAGAAGAGTAGAGGCGACTCACCATGCACCTCTCACATGAGCCAATGGATGAGAGACAAAACAATGAAGATCATCATGGAAAACTTAGTGGAGAAGCATCAATGCCTATCTTCGACCAATTCCTTCACCCAATGGGCTGATAGAGGAGGTAACTAATCCCCAGTAACATCCTAAGCTAAGCCATAACCTCCCCTTGCTATAAATAAGACCTCATGGCCGAAACTAGCAAGAAGAAGAAAAAAATTAGGGAGAACTATAGGCTGCCCAAATCCACCTTCTCCCAACATAAAAAGTCTTCCTAAGAGTCCCAACAATATTTTAGGATCAAATCCAAACCATAGTTTGAGCCTATTTGAGACAATTTGACAAAATTTCAAAAACAGCCCCAATTTAGGCACTTCTTCAAAATTCCTCCCCAAGCCCGACTTCTGGATCAAATTGCTGCAGCAATAACCTGCTATTGGAGTCCTAGAAGGCAACCATAAGGTTTGATCTAGCTTGATTTGCTTGTGGCAAAGGTATGAAATTTTTTTTTACAAAATAAATCGTATTTTCGACATATCATGTGTTATACTAGTCCAGAAGTGTATCATCACCATATAGATGAATACTTCTCATCCAGATGATCATTTAAAAAAAATCACCCAATTTCATCAAGAAATGAGTGAGATATCATCATTTGATGTTTAACGGTTCGGGATTTTTCGAATTAAACCGGCGAATTATCTCAGCCGTCCGTTCCCGTGTTTTGGAATGGACGGCGTTAATCTGCGCTTGCGGTGTTCGCTGTTCCGCGCCGCACACCGGTTCCTCCCACCCGTTCGACAAGGACACGCGTCGAACGGCGATGAATTTGGCGGCGCGGTTTTAAAAAAAAATCCATTAAATTCTTAAAAACTTCAAATATTCATATCTTTTTATCCAGAGGTCATAAAAATAAAATAAAAATACCTCTGGAAAGCTCTTGAAGAGGAGAAAATTATGAGACCAAAATCATAATTTTATTCTCAGTATTTAATTTTTAATTAATTAAATACTCTCTGGAGTATTTTAATTATTAAAAATTATTTATAAATCAAAAAAATTATGAAACTTTGAGGCATTTATCTTTATGTTCGTAGGAACCTTCCATAATTTTTCCAAGGACAAAAAACATGCCTAGGACACTTTTCTTTAATTTTCAAGTTTCTTTGTAATTATTTCAAATAATAATTATAAAAATTGAAAATTAAGGAAAATAAAAAAGCAAATGGCTAGAAATGATAGAGGCAACATACAATAACCCTAAGAAAATTATTTCTAAGTCATAGAAATCATTTTGAATGGTATTTTGAAATTTAGGGTTAAAATCCTTTATTAATTAAATAATTTTAATCCTAAAAATACCCTTTATAAATTTAACCTATTTTCATCAACAATCAAAGTTTGAAAATGGTTTTAGTCTATGATAGACTAATAAGAAATTTCACTTAAGTCTAAAATGACCAAATTGGACTTAACTAAATTTAAAATAATAATTAAACCTTTTAATTAAGTTTAAAGACATAATAAACTTAATTAACCCATTAAACCTTACTTAAATTAGGTTTAATATAAAAATTAAATCTTAATTAAGTTTAAAGACATATTAAACTTAATTAATCAAAATTAAACCTTTTAATTAAGTTTAAAGACATAATAAACTTAATTAACTCATTAAACCTTACTTAAATTAGGTTTAATATAAAAATCAAATCTTAATTAAGTTTAAAGACATATTAAACTTAATTAATCAAAATTAAACCTTTTAATTAAGTTTAAAGACATAATAAACTTAATTAACCCATTAAACCTTACTTAAATTAGGTTTAATATAAAAATTAAATCTTAATTAAGTTTAAAGACATATTAAACTTAATTAATCAAAACTAAACCTTTTAATTAAGTTTAAAGACATAATAAACTTAATTAACTCATTAAACTTTACTTAAATTAGGTTTAATATAAAAATTAAATCTTAATTAAGTTTAAAGACATATTAAACTTAATTAATCAAAATTAAAACCTTTTAATTAAGTTTAAAGACATAATAAACTTAATTAACCCATTAAACCTTACCTAAATTAGGTTTAACACAAAAATTAAAATTTTAATTAAGTTTAAAGACATAATAAACTTAATTAACCCATTAAACCTTACCTAAATTAGGTTTAAATGCAAAAATCAACACTTTTAATTAAGTTTAAGAACATATTAAACTTAATTAATCAAAACCAAACCTTTAATTAAGTTTAAAGATATATTAAACTTAATTAACCTTCTTACACATTAGGTTTAATCAAAACTAAACCCTAATTTAGACCGAATTAAACCATTAGACCTTAACTAACTAAGGTTTAATCAAGCATAAACCCTAATTAGGTTTAACCCATTAGACCTAATTAAACCATTAGACCTTAACTAACTAAAATTTAATCAAACTTAAACCCTAATTAGGTCTAACCCATCAGACCTAATTAAACTATTAGACCTTAACTAACTAAGGTTCCCTAATTAGGTCTAACCCATTAGACCTAATTAAACCATTAGACCTTAACTAACTAAGGTTTAATAAAACTTAAACCCTAATTAGGTCTAACCCATTAGACCTAACTAAACCCTTAGACCTTAACTAACTAAGGTTTAATCAAACTTAAACCCTAATTAGGTCTAACCCATTGTGACTCTAATTAAACCATTAGACCTTAACTAACTAAGGTTTAATCAAACTTAAACCCTAATTAGGTCTAACCCATTAGACCTAATTAAACCATTAAACCTTAACTACTAAGGTTTAATCAAACTTAAACCCTAATTAGATCTAAACCTTAGACCTAATTAGACCATTAAGTCTTAATTAAATTAGACTTAATCAAACATAAACCTTAATTAAGTCTAATTCATTAAGACTATTAAGTCTTAACTAAGTAAGACTTAATCAAACACAAATCCTAATTAAGTCTACTACATTAGTTTTAATTAATTATTAAACCTTAATCAACTAAGGTTTAATTAAACCCAAATCCAACCTTTAATCCAAGTCAAACATAACCTGAACTTAAACCTAACTTGAGTCCAACCTAACTTGAACTTAAGTTAACCTAAACCTTAGGTTCAACCCACATTTAACCTAACCTAAACCTAACCTAACTTGAGTCTAACCTAAGCTTGAACTCAAGTTAACCAAAACTCAGGTTCAACCCACATCGAACCTAACCTAAACCTAATCCAACTTGAGTCCAACCTAACTCGAACTCAAGTTAACCTAAACCTTAGGTTTAACCTACATTGAACCTAACCTAAACCTAACCTAACTTGAGTCCAACCTAAACTTGAACTCAAGTTAACCAAAACATTAGGTTCAACCCACATTGAACCTAACCTAAACCTAATCCAACTTGAGTCCAACCTAACTTGAACTCAAGTTAACCTAAACCTTAGGTTCAACCCACATTGAACCTAACATAAACCTAATCCAACTTGAGTCCAACCTAACTTGAACTCAAGTTAACCTAAACCTTAGGTTCAACCCACATTGAACCTAACTCAAACCTAACCTAACTCGAGTCCAACCTAACTCGAACTCAAGTTAACCTAAACCTCAGGTTCAACCTACATCGAACCTAACCTAAACCTAACCTAACTCGAGTCCAACCTAACTTGAACTCAAGTTAACCTAAACCTTAGGTTCAACCCACATTGAACCTAACCTAAACCTAACCTAACTTGAGTCCAACCTAAGCTTGAACTCAAGTTAACCAAAACCTTAGGTTCAACCCACATTGAACCTAACCTAAACCTAATCCAACTTGAGTCCAACCTAACTTGAACTCAAGTTAACCTAAACTTTAGGTTTAACCCACATTGAACCTAACCTAAACCTAACCTAATTTGAGTCCAACCTAACTTAAACTCAAGTTAACCTAAACCTAACCTAATTTGAGTCCAACCTAACTTGAACTCAAGTTAACCTAAAACTTAGGTTCAACCCACATTGAACCTTAAACCTAATCTAACTTGAGTCCAACCTAACTTGAACTCAAGTTAACCTAAATCTTAGGTTCAACCCACATCGAACCTAACTTAACTTGAAACCTTAGGTTCAACCCATATTGAACCTAACCTAAACTGAACTGAACTTAAGTTCAATCCAACTAGAACCTAATATAATCCATGTTAAACCTTAACTTAGGATCAACCCATATTGAACTTAAATCGACCTTAAGTCCAAGTTCAATCCAACTTGAACCTAACTTAATCTAAACTTGAAATTTAACTTAAGTCTAACCCACATTAGACTCAAGTCAAACCAAAACTTAGGTTCAACCTAACATGAACCTAACCCAAAAACCTAACTTAAGTCTAACCCATATTTGACTTAAGTCAAACCATACTTAGGTTTAACACGATATAAACTTAAGTCTAATCTAAGCCATAGGTTCAACCTAACTTGAATCTAAACTAAAACCCGGCTTAATTTCAATCCTAAGTCTAGGTCTAACTTTAAATAGACTTAATTAAAACTTAAGTCTTATCTAAAAGGGACTTAGATGGTCTGCAAATCTAATCGAATCTAATTTATTAAACTGATTAACCTTTAAGTCCTATTTAAACAAGACTTAAAACTTAATTAAATCTATTCTAAATCAAACCTTTTAACTTAAGTTCAAACAGACATGAACTCAAGTTAAATAGATTCAATCAACATTGAATCTAACTTAGGTTCAACCAGACATGAACCCAAGTCAATTCAATCAATATTGAATCTAGTTTAAAATCCTTTTTACTTAAGTTCAAACAGACATGAAATCAAGTTAAATAGATTCAATCAACATTGAATCTAACTTAGGTTGACATGAACCCAAGTCAATTCAATCAATATTGAATCTAATTTCAAACCTTTTAACTTAAGTTCAAACAGACATGAACTCAAGTTAAATGGATTCAATCAACATTGAATCTAATTTAGGTTTAACTAGACATGAACCCAAGTTAATTCAATCAGTATTGAATCTAATTTCAAATCTTTTAACTTAAGTTCAGATAGACATGAACTCAAGTTAAATAGATTCAATTAACATTGAATCTAACTTCGGTTCAACCAGACATGAACCCAAGTTAATTCAATCAATATTGAATCTAATTCCAAACCTTTTTAACTTAGAGTTCAAACAGACATGAACTTAAGTTAATAAATTCAATATTTTAAAACTAAAATCGACATAATCAACATAAAATTGACATTTCAAAATAATTCGACATAAACTGACATCCAAGACATATCCAAATATTCTGTGATGTTATTTCTGACAATGTTTTCTTTTGCAGGGTGAAAACGAGAAAATTCGCTTAGATTTTATTTACATGTTATAGGGTGTACTAACTCTATTTTGCAGGACGACATTCTAGGCGAACAAAACAAAAACAAAACCAAAATTATTAGGTTAGACATATAACCTGAAACTTTTGACAACAAAAACAAAACCAAAACTTTTAGGTTAGACATATAACCTGAAATTTTTCAACAAATCAACAACATTGACAACAAAACCAAAACTTTTAGGTTAGACATATAACCTGAAATTTTTCAACAAATCAACAACATTGACAACAAAACCAGAACCTTTAGGTTAGACATAATACCTAAAGTATTCAATAACATGATATAACGACATTCGGGAGTGATAGTGGGTACATCTCTCCTTAAAATGAATTCTTAGAAAACAAATGATTAACATTAATCGAAGTTTTCTTAAACAATTGAAAATTGTTTAAGATGTAATTAACTATAGAGGCTTACCTCATAGGAGATCTAAAAGAACCCGAAATAGAAATCTCCGGTTTACCATGATTTTCTTAATATGAAAATTCTAGAATATGTTATTCTAGAATATCCTCATATAAGAATTATCATAAACATCCTTTTCTACTATTAGTCCTAAAAATTCTCTAAATATTTCATAGGATTTATATGAATAAAACTAGGCTAATATTATATGGCGACTCCTTGACATTGACATTGGATGGCGATGACATGACCCCACCCATCCGCCAAGATATTAATTTTCATCGCCACCAATCTTCATTGCGAGAATCTTCTTTGTAGGACCCAAGTCTTTCATGTCAAATTCTTGTCTCAATAAAGCTTTCAAACTACGGACATCATTCATGTTCTTTGCAACAATAAGTATATAGTTAACATATATTAGAAAAAAAATAAAATAACCATCATCAAAGCTCTTAACATAAACAAAACAATCATACTCACATCGCTTGTAGCCAATCTGAATCATGTAGGAGTCGAACAGCTTGAACCATTGTCTTGGAGACTGTTTCAACCCATACATCGATTTTGTTAACCTGCAAACCAGATGCTCATGTCCAAGTTGAGTGAACCCTTCTAGCCGCTCCATGTAAATCTGCTCCTCAAGATCACCATGCAAGAAAGCAGTTTTAACATCCATCTAAATGTAAATCCCAAATAGCTACCAATACAAGCACTGCCCTGATTGAAGTATGTCTGACCACAGGAGAAAAGATTTCATCATAATCTATCCCCTTCTGCTGTGAAAAATCCTTTGCTACCAGTTGAGCCTTGAACTTTTCCACTACTTTTTCTGATATTGTTGCTTTCATTTTGTAGACGCATTTGCACCCAATAGCCTTCTTTCCCTCAGAAAGTTGAACTAGCTCCCAAGTGTGATTCTTCTGCAAAGACTCCATCTCCTCGACCATTGCACCCATCTACTTCTCTTTCTCCTAGCTAGTGATAACTCCTTGAAAAGTGGCTGGATCATCACTGCTGGCGAGAAGTGCAAAAGAGACCAAGTCTTCATAATCCAATATGCTAGGAGGCCTTATATTGGTGTGTCTCTGTCTATCCTTGGCTAGATTGTAATTATGCAAGTCATTTGTATTGGAATCACCAGGTGTTGGATCTGAACCTTTAACTCTCTCAACTGCTACTAGATGTTTTTCTAGATCCATCTACACTGTATCAGAACTGGAACTGGAACTGTTCCCTGACACCTTGTCTTGATTCTGTGCAACTACTTATCAAAGACTGCATCTCTACTTATCATCGCCTTCTTTGCAATCAGATCCCAAAACTTAAATCCTTTCACACCTTTCTTTAGCTCAGAAAGATGCACTTCTTGAATTTTGGATCAAGTTTTGATCTTTCATTTCCAAGTACATGAACATAAGCAGGACAACAAAAAATTCGTAAGTGATCAAAATTAAATGGATTGCCTGTCCATACCTCTTCTGCAGCCTTTTCATTAAATGATGCCTGAGATGATCTATTGATGAGATAGAATGCCATATTCACAGTCTCTACCATGAAGCTTTTAGGAAGCCCTGCATTCAGTCTCAAGTATGTTGCCCTTTCAGCTAAAGACATGCTCATCCTTTTTACAACGTCATTCTGTTGTGGTGTCTTTCGCACTGAAAAATGCCTCTGAATTACATGCTCCTCGCAAAACTTCACAAACTGCGAATCTGTGTACTCTGTGCCGTTATCATACCTCAAATACTCGATCTTCTACCAGTTTGGTTCTCCACCTCAGCTTTCCACAGCTTGAATTTAGAGAAAACTTCATATTAAATTTTCTTACACGAAACATTATTAAAATTAATTAATGTATCTCACAATCCTACAACTTATTTATGATGAATGGTCCATTAAAATTTATATGATATTTATTTAAAATAAACTAAATAATCTCGTGATTTATTTTATTGGTATTTTCTAACTCATTTAAAATTAATCGTGCTTTTCATTGATTGACTTATCTATTACATAGCAATAGATTAATGGTCCGTTTGGGGCAACTTATAAGTGCGGGGTCGTTTTTGAAAACGCCGTGGTACTGTTTGGTTCGCGCATTTCGGGAGCTTATCCGAAAACAGGGTTAAGTTTTTGCACTAAATGCAGGTCAAAGGTCGAACCCCGCAGACGACCCGAAGGCCGCATTTCAGGATAAGTTGCTTATCCTGAAACACACAAACTGCCCCAAACGCATCCTAAGAAGTCGGAAACTTTGAAAAGTAGGATAAATCCAACATGATAAAAGGGGAAATTTGGTTCATGTATTTCTTATATAAATTTAATACAATAAAATTTTAACTATTATTTTTATTTAAAAATGAGTATAAAATATATTTGTTCAATAAAATCTTTTTATATTAAATTTAATATATTTCTTTTAAAATAAATTTAATAAGAAAGATCTGCGCCTACTCACCTCAAGACAAATTCATGAATTTTATTTATTTCAGTTTAAATAAGTTAGTGTCAGTTATATATTTTGATTGAATAATTTTGAGTAATTTAAAAATAAATTTAAATATTTAGCTGTTAAATAAATGAATATATACAAATTTAATGATATGCATGAAAATTCACTAATATAATAAATTAAACATTTTTAAATCAAACTTAAATTAAAATATCTTAATAGTAATATTAAACATTTAAACGTTTTTTTTTTTTATTACTTCCAATGAAGCTATATCTGAATTTAGCGTTTTAAAACAACTCCGACAATAAAATATCTTGTTCGGATTTGAAAATAATGAATGATAAATAATAAGAAATCACCTCTTATAATGTTATAAAATGTATAATATTATTTTTATTTTTTTTTAATTAAAAGATAAAATCTTGAGTTTTAATATATTTGAGTGTGTTTTGTTTTATTATTATTATTATTATTATTATTATTATTATTATTATTATTATTATTAAAAGAACTGGCTTATGTGTTATCAAGTCAAGTTCGGCTAGCTTATCTTATGAACCACATATCGAATAGAGCCCGAGTTTACTCATAAGTCGGATTGGCTCGATTACAACCTACATACCACATAATTCGCATGTATTTATATATCTTTTATGTAAAAACAGAGAGAATTAAAAAACACCCTATAAATATATATATTGCATTTAATATCTCTTAGGGTTATCTTTTATGTTAATATAGGAAGATTTTTTAGGTTTGCATGCATACCCCTCAATTCTTATTTATTTACATGTCTCACACCTAAACTTTAATTTTTAGATATACTCCACCTTAACTATGCATTAAGAGGTGCATTTCACTTTTTAATACTCAAAATATTGATATTTTTGATGTGATATGAAAGATTTAGCTCGTATAAATGTACAAAGAAAACTTCATGTGTTAGATATATAAATACATTAGAATGTGAAGGTATATATGTAAATGCCCTATTTTCAAAATTATAGATGTGTGAAATAGATTTTTTGCTTAACTAAAATTGCATTATATTTATAACAAAGAAAATAAAGAATTTTCAATATCATCTTGATCAAAATTTGATCGAGGTACCATATTAAAATTCAAATAATATTTATTTTACTATATTTAAGAAATTATTTGACAAAAAATAATTTTTCAATTACCAAGCTCCTCATCCACACAAAAAAAATATTACATCTGGACTCTGTTCGGAGTCCAATAGGAGTGTGTCATGTGACAAGTGGGTTATACCCCTCTAAAAAAACCTACCCAATCAGTGTATTACAGTGGGGCTCACTTGTCACACGACAAGTTAGGACTGGACTCTAGATGTAATATTTTCTCCATCTACCACATTCCACTTGTTTCTCAATTTAATTTTCTATTCTACTCATCCAAATTTTAAAAAAAAATTGATAATAGTAGAAAAATTACGATTATTCATCAAAAAAATATCTGAAAATTTTAAAAATATATACAAATATGATGCACAAAAAGTTAATCCTTTAAATTACAAAAAAATAAAAAAGACAGCAAATCCACTAAAAGTAACTCAATTCAAACCACTTCGACTCCATTAGACAGCGCAGCATATGAAGGCCTAGTAATAAAGAACCGCTCATAAATAAATCCAGCAAGAACACCACCAAAAATAGGCCCGGCCCAATAAATCCAGTGGTTGAACTAACTAAAGCCGGCCCAAATGAGCGAGCTGGGTTCATTGAGGCCCCAGTGATAAACCCACCTGAAAGGGTATTCGCACCGACTAAAAGGCCGACAATCAATGGACCAAATCCCGGCCCGATATGCTCTCCGGGCTCGACCATAGTGGCGTATATTGTGAAGAGGAGAGAGAAAGTGAGAATCATTTCCATCCCTAATCCTTGGAGGGATCCTACGCCTGATCCAAGCGCATGTACAGGAATTTCCTAAATATCAAATAATTATTTATTAATACTAAGAAATATTTTAATTTATTTATTTTCCATCTCTAATTATTTATAATTACAGATGTTTAAATTAACAAAAAATCTTTATGAAGGAGCTCCTTCAAAATGAAAAAGAAAGGGTGAGAAATTTATTAATTATTTTTAACAACTGTAATATAAAAATTTTTTTTCTTTGTATAGTCTCTATTATGTCCATATTATAATAAATTTTTTAATTTCAAAATTCAATTGGACTAACTTAGGCTATGTTTGGAATAACTTTTTATCAGTTTTACGCTTCAAATTGCTCCCACTGCAGTTTTCTAAGAAGTTAGGGTCCGTTTGGGAGAGCTTGTGCGTTTCAGGATAATCAGTTTATACTGAAACGGGGCCCACGGGTCGACCGTAGGGTTTCACCACGGCCTGCATGTAGTGTAAAAAACCTAACTACGGTAGTCGGCGTTTTCAAAAACGCACGAACCAAACGATTATACGACAGTTTCAAAAACACCACCACACTTATATATAGACTCTTAGTTTCTCTATCATGACTTTCTCCGGTATTTTTTATCCACATAAAATATATGTTGCCTCCCAGAAATTTTATAATCTATGATTGAGACATAAAAGTTTTATTCAGAGAATCATTTTCCAATAAGTCAGTAAACTTTATTTTTTTTCATTGTTCACTCTTAGCCTTCCCTTAATAGTTCCAAAACACCCCCTTCTAAATTTTCAATTTTCAATAAATAAATTTTCATCAGAGAGAATTAATAAAATAAAAAAAACTATCATAAATTTTTTGGAATATAAATATTAATATAAAAATTTAAATAAAAAAAATAATATCTGAATTAATATTATTATTTATATCTCTCTAAAAAGTCAAAATAAATACGAATATAATGAATTGATGATATTATAATGATATTGTGATCATCAAAATATTACCATAATACTATTAATCCACATCTTATATTACCTCCAACCGATCATAATATTTCTGAATAATATGTTAAATTAAAAAAGAAATAATAATTAAATATAACAAAAAATTGGATAGAACTGACCATCCCACCGGAGATGAAGCTGAGGACCAAAGAGGCAAGAGAAGAACCCATCAACTGAGCAATAAAATAGAACACAAAACGAAGGAAGCTTATACGGCCACCCAAAGCCATTACCAGCGTCACCACCGGATTCATATGAGCGCCGGAGATCTTCGCTCCGGCGGACACTAACGCCGCCACCGCCAACGTATTAGCCGCCGCCGTAACCATTAATCCTGTTAATGAATCTCTCCCTTCGCTCATCTTAGCTGAAAAAAATGGAGATTTTTTATTATGGTTGAGAGTTGATTGGAGAAGGAGAGAGGAGAAAGGACATAATAAGTACCGGAGGCCATGGAGGCGCCGGCGGTGGTGAAGACGAAGAGGAAGGTGAGGAAGAGTTCGCCGGTGGTGGAGGGGAGGAAGCAGGGGTCTATGTCGCTGAGCTTTTGGGCTAGTTTGGTGAACATGGTTTGGGGATTTTGTGAGACTAGGGAGGGGAGGGGAGGGTAGGGGAGGGAATTTTATAAAGTAAAGCTTCTATTCTCGTAAAGTCATTTAATTAAGATAAGTATAATATTATAATTTGTCATTTAATTCTTAATTTTTTGGATGTCTAAAATGTAAACTTATATATATATATATTTTTTATTATTTGGCACAAATCTTGATATATATTTTGAATCAAGAACATTTAAGATCCAAATTCTAGGGTTCTGATTTCAATAAATTTATAGTTAAACTAATAGTCTCGACAAGAGGAACCCGATGATACCAAAATAGGTTTAATATGAGTTCAAATAGGTTGAGATTAAGCCATCAAAGTATATTTGGAAGCTTCGGCTCTCCAATTGATGGTCAAATGAACTCCAAATTTGACATACTTATAGTCAAATAGAACGTCTCTGTCGGCGGTGTGGGCGGAAAGAGATTGGGTTTGGGTGTCAATGTCAAGGAGTCACCATCTAATATTAGCCTAGTTTTATTCCTATAAATCCTATGAAAGATTTAGAGAATTTTTAGGACTAATTAGTAGAAAAAAGATGTTTATGATAATTCTTATATGAGGATATTCTAGAATAACATATTCTAGAATTTTCATATTAAGAAGATCATGGTAAACCAGAGATTTCTATTTCGGGTTCTTTTAGATCTCCTATAGAAGCGAACTCTATGGTTAATTACATCTTAAACAATTTTCAATTATTTAAGAAAACTTCTGATTAATGTTAATCATTTGTTTTATAAAAAAAATTTATTTTTAAGGAGAGATGTACCCACTATCACTCCCGAATCATGTTATTGAATACTTTAGGTATTATGTCTAACCTAAAGGTTCTGGTTTTATTTTTGTTGTCAATGTCGTTGTTTTGTTGAAAAGTTTCAGGTTATATGTCTAACCTAAAAGTTTTGGTTTTTTTTTGTTGTCAATGTCATTGTTTTTGTTGAAAAGTTTCAGGTTATATGTCTAACCTAAAAGTTTTGGTTTTATTTTTGTTGTCATTGTCGTTATTTTTGTTGAAAAGTTTCAGGTTATATGTCTAACCTAAAAATTTTGGTTTTGTTTTTGTTGTCAATGTCGTCCTGCAAAACAAAGTTAGTACATGTAAAGAAAATCTAAGCAAAATTTCTTGTTTTCACCCTGCAATGAAAACATTGTCAGAAATAATGTCACAGAATATTTGGATATATCTTGGATGTCAATTTATGTCAAATTATTTTGAAATGTCAATTTTATGTTGGTTATGTTGTTTTATTTTTGAAATGTCAAATTTTTGTTGATTATATCAGTTTTGGTTTGAAATGTTGAATTTATATCTTAATTTTAAGTTTAAACTTAAATTCTGAATTAACTTGAGTTCATGTCTACGTCTGAACTTTAAGTTAAAAAGGTTTGAAATTAGATTGATATTGATTGAATTAACTTGGGTTCATATCACGGTTGAACTTAAGTTAGATTCAATGTTGATTGAATATATTTAACTTGAGTTCATGTACGTACGAACTTAAGTTAAAAGGTTTGAAATTAGATTCAATATTGATTGAATTAACTTGGATTCATGTCTAGTTGAACCTAAGTTAGATTCAATGTTGATTGAATCTATTTAACTTGAGTTCATGTCTCGTACGAACTTAAGTTAAAAGGTTTGAAATTAGATTCGATAATGATTGAATTAACTTGGGTTCATGTCACGGTTGAACCTAAGTTAGATTCGATGTTGATTGAATCTATTTAACTTGAGTTCATGTCTGTCTGAACTTAAGTTAACAGGTTTGAAATTAGATTGATATTGATTGAATTAACTTGGGTTCATGTATCGGTTGAACCTAAGTTAGATTCAATGTTGATTGAATCTATTTAACTTGAGTTCATGTCTGTCTGAACTTAAGTTAAAAGGTTTGAAATTAGATTCAATATTGATTGAATTAACTTGGGTTCATGTTTGGTTGAACCTAAGTTAGATTCAATGTTGATTGAATCTATTTAACTTGAGTTCATGTCTGTTTGAACTTAAGTTAAAAGATTTGAAATTAGATTCAATATTGATTGAATTAACTTGGGTTCATGCCTGGTTGAACCTAAGTTAGATTCAATGTTGATTGAATCTATTTAACTTGAGTTCATGTATGCATGCGAACTTAAGTGAAAAGGTTTGAAATTAGATTCAATATTGATTGAATTAACTTGAGTTCATGTCTGGTTGAACCTAAGTTAGATTCAATGTTGATTGAATCTATTTAACTTGAGTTCATGTCTGTTTGAACTTTAAGTTAAAAAGGTTTGAAATTAGATTCAATATTGATTGAATTAACTTGGGTTCATGTCTGGTTGAACCCAAGATAGATTCAATGTTGATTGAATCTATTTAACTTTAGTTCATGTATGTCTGAACTTTAAGTTAAAAAGGTTTGAAATTAGATTCAATATTGATTGAATTAACTTGGGTTCATGTCTAATTTAACCTAAGTCAGATTCAATGTTAATTAAATCTATTTAACTTGAGTTCATGTACATTCGAACTTAAGTTAAAAGGTTTGAAATTAGATTGATATTGATTGAATTAACTTGAGTTCATGTCCGGTTGAACCTAAGTTATATTCAATGTTGATTGAATCTATTTAACTTGAGTTCGTATCCGTATGAACTTTAAGTTAAAAAGGTTTGAAATTAGATTCAATATTGATTGAATTAACTTGGGTTCATATGCAGTTGAACCTAAGTTACATTCAATGTTGATTGAATCTATTTAACTTGAGTTCATGTCTGTCTAAACTTTAAGTTAAAAAGGTTTGAAATTAGATTCAATATTGATTGAATTAACTTGTGTTCATGTCTGATTGAACTTAAGTTAGATTCAATGTTGATTGAATTTATTTAACTTGAGTTCATGTCTGTCTAAACTTTAAGTTAAAAAGGTTTGAAATTAGATTCAATATTGATTGAATTAACTTAGGTTCATGTCTAGTTGAACCTAAGTTAGATTCAATGTTGATTGAATCTATTTAACTTGAGTTCATGTCTATCTGAACTTTATGTTAAAAAGGTTTGAAATTAGATTCAATATTGATTAAATTAACTTGGGTTCATGTCTGGTTGAACCTAAGTTAGATTCAATGTTGATTGAATCTATTTAACTTGAGTTCATGTCTGTCTGAACTTAAGTTAAAAGGTTTGGTTCAGAATAGATTTAATTAAGTTTTAGTCTTGTTTAAATAGGACTTAAAGGTTAATCAAGTCTAATAAATTAGACTTAATTAGATTTGCTGACCATCTAAGTCCCTTTTAGATAAGACTTAAGTTTTAATTAAGTCTATTTAAAGTTAGATCTAGACTTAGGATTAAGTTTAATATAGGTTGAACTTAAGTTTAGGTTTCATTTAAGTCTAATATAGGTTATACTTAAGCTTCTTTTTTTGGTTTGGGTTAAACTTAAGTTCATGTCAAGTTGAACTTTAGTTTGACTTAAGTCTAGTGTGGGTTAGACTTAAGTTAGGTCTAGTTTTGACTTAGATTCATATTTAATTTGAACCTAAATTTGGTTTTTACTTAAGTCTACTATAGGTTAGACTTGAGTTAAGCCTGGGTTTGACTTAGGTTTATGTTGAATTGAACCTAGGTTCAGTTTCACTTAAGTCTAATGTAGATTAGACTTAAGTTTGGTTTGAATTGAATTTAGGTTCGATGTGGGTTGGACCTGAGGTTTAGGTTAACTTGAGTTCGAGTTGGATTGGACTCGAGTTATGTTTATATTTGAGTTTAGGTTGAGGTTCAATATGGGTCGAACCTGAGGTTTAAGGTTAACTTGAGTTCGAGTTGGATCGGACTCAGTTAGGTTATATTCGATGTTTATGTTATGTTGGACTTGGACTAAAGGTTGGATTTGGGTTTAATTAAACCTTAGTTGATTAAGGTTTAATAATTAATTAAGTCTAATGTGGTAGACTTAATTAGAATTTGTGTTTGATTAAGTCTTACTTAGTTAAGACTTAATAGTTTAATTAGGTCTAATGAGTTAGACTTAATTAAGGTTTATGTTTGATTAAGTCTAATTTAGTTAAGACTTAATGGTCTAATTAGATCTAAGGGTTAGATCTAATTAGGGTTTAAGTTTGATTAAACCTTAGTTAGTTAAGGTTTAATGGTTTAATTATGTCTAATGGGTTAGACCTAATTAGGATTTATGTTTGATTAAACCTTAGTTAGTTAAGGTTTAATGGTTTAATTAGGTCTAATGGGTTAGACCTAATTAGAGTTTAGGTCTGATTAAGTCTAATTTAGTTAAGACTTAATGATTTAATTAGTGTCTAAGGGTTAGACCTAATTAGAGTTTAAGTTTGATTAAACCTTAGTTAGTTAAGGTTTAATGGTTTAATTAGATCTAATGGGTTAGACCTACTTAGGGTTTATGTTCGATTAAACCTTAGTTAGTTAAGGTTTAATGGTTTAATTATGTCTAATGGGTTAGACTCAATTAGTGGTTTAGGTTTGTCTTAAACCTAATGTGTAAGGAGGTTAATTAAGTTTAATATGTCTTTAAACTTAATTAAAGGTTTGGTTTTGATTAATTAAGTCTAATATGTCCTTAGACTTAATTAAAAGGGTTTGATTTTGATTAATTAAGTTTAATATGTCCTTAAACTTAATTAAAAGTGTTGATTTTTGTATTAAACCTAATTTAGTAAGGTTTAATGGGTTAATTAAGTTTAATATGTCCTTAAACTTAATTAAAGATTTGATTTTGGTTAATTAAGTTTAATATGTCCTTAAACTTAATTAAAAATTTAATTTTTGTATTAAACCTAATTTAGGTAAGGTTTAATGGGTTAATTAAGTTTAATATGTCCTTAAACTTAATTAAAAAGTTTTGATTTTTGTTTAATATATCCTTAAACCTAATTAAGAGAGTTTAGTTTTGGTTAATTAAGTTTAATATGTCTTTAAACCTAATTAAAATTTAATTTTTGTATTTAAACCTAATTTAAGTAAGGTTTAATAAGTTAATTAAGCTTAATTTGTCTTTAAACTTAATTAAAATGTTTGATTTTGGTTAATTAAGTTTAATATGTCTTTAAACTTAATTAAAATTTTATTTTTATATTAAACATAATTTAAGTAAGGTTTAATGGGTTTAAATGTTATTTTAAATCTAGTTAAGTCTAATTTGGTCATTTTAGACTTAAGTGAAGTTTATCATTAGTCTATCATAAACTAGAACCATTTTCAAGCTTAGATTGTTGATGAAAATAGGTTAAATTTATAATGGGTTATTTTTAGGATTAAAATTATTTAATTAATAAAGAATTTCAACCCTAAATTTCAAAATTCCATTCAAAATAATTTATATGACTTAGAAAAAGTTTTCTTAGGGTTATTATCTGTTGCCCTATCATTTCTAGTCATTTGCATTTTATCTTTCTCAATTTTCAAATTTTTTATAATTATTATTTGAAATAATTACAAAGAAACTTGAAAATTAAAGAAAAGTGTCTTAAACATGTTTTATATCCTTGGAAAAATTATGCAAGATCCCTATAAACATAAGGATAAATGTCTCAAAGTTTCATAATTTCTTTATTTATAAATAATTTTTAATAATTAAAATACTCCAGAGAGTATTTAATTAATTAAAAATTAAATACTGAGAACAAAATTATGATTTCGGTCCAGAGGTATTTTTACTTTATATTTATGACCTCTGGATCAAAAGATATGAATTTTTGAAGTTTTTAAGGTTTTAATGTATTTTTTTATTAAATTCCGCCGCCAAACTCACTGCCGTTCGACGCGTGTCCTCGTACGCGTCGAATGAGCGAGAGGATCCATTGCGGGCAGCCGAACAGCGGATACCGCTGGGGGAAGATCAGCGCCGTCCGTTCCTAAAACGCGGGATCGAACGGCTGAGAAAAATCGGCCGAAAATTTGAAAATTTTCGAACCATTAAACTTCAAACATCAATATCTCACTCATTTCTTGATGAAATTGAGTGATTTTTTTTTAAAATGATCATCTGGATGAGAAGTATCCATCCATACAGTGATGATACACTTCTGGCTAGTATAACACATGATATATCGAAAATACGAATTATTTTGTAAAGAAAAATTCCATACCTTTGCCACAAGCAAATCAAGCTAGATCAGACCTTATGGTTGCCTTCTAGGACCCCAATGGAAGGTTATTGTTGCAGCAATTTGATCCAGAAGTCGGGCTTAGGGGAGAATTTTAAAGAAGTACCTAATTTGGGCTGTTTTTGAAATTTGATCAAATTGGCTCAAATAGGCTCAATCTATGGCTTGGATTTGATTCTAATGGATTGCTAAGACTCTTAGGAAGAGTTCTTATGTTGGGGGCTAGAGGATTTGGGCAGCCTATGGGTCTCCCTAATTTTTTTCCTCCTTCTTTGCTAGGCTCGGGTATGGGCTCCTTTTATAGCTATGGGGAGGCCATGGTTTAGCTTAGGTTATTCTAGGGGAGTAGGTATCTCCCCTATCAGTCCATTGGATGAAGAAATCGGCTGAGGATATGCATGGCTCCTTCTCCCTAAGCTTTCCATGATGATTTCCTTTGCTTTGTCTCTCCCCCATTGGCTTATGTAAGAGGTGCATGGTGAGCCGCCTCTATCCTTCTTAGTGGAGCTTACACATCATCTCTCGGCAAATGGTGACACACAAGCTTATCTCTCATCATTCCTTCTAACCATGGTGAGGGGGGGGTTTCATGCATGGTTTTCCTTCCATTAGGTAGCTTGGGAGGTGGGAGATGAGGCCTCATGTTGGCCGGCCACCTCATGGCTAAATGAAGCCTAGGGTGAAGGAGGAAGAGACACCTCACCCCATGCATCATGATGGGTGTTAAACCAAGGCTAAGTGGTTTTAAAGTGGGCTTAATTATGTGTTAATTATGCTCTAAGATGGGTTTAGATCTAACTAATTATGAGAAGGTTATGTGTCGAAAATAATTAATTAATTATTTTATTAATTAAAATTGTTGGAAAATATTTTATTAATCAATTTATTAATTGAAAATAATTTCAATTTAATTAATTGATTAATTTTATCATTTTTGTAATTTTATGATTTTAATTTAATTTTCATTTTAATTAATTATGTCATTTAATTAAAATATTGAAAATTAAATCATTAATCATTTTAATTAATCAAAAAAAATTTTGAAATTAATTATTTGATTAATTTTGTTGTTTTATTTCATTTTTTATCTATTTTAATCAAAATAGATAGGTGTTGACCAATTTTGACCAAAGTTGACTTTTTAAGTCATAAGGTTGACCTATGGGGTCAACAGTGGCTGTCATCGGGTCCGGTTCGACCATTTTGACCAATGTTGACTTTTAAGGTCATAAGGTTGACTTATGGGGTCAACAGGGTTGGTCACTGGGTTTGGTTTGACCATTTTGACCAACGTTGACTTTTTAGGTCATAAGGTTGACTTATGGGGTCAACAGGGTTGGTCATTAGGTCTGGTTTGACCATTTTGACCAAAGTTGACTTTTTAGGTCATAAGGTTGACATATGGGGTCAACAGAGTTGGTCACTAGGTCTGGTTTGACCATTTTGACCAATGTTGACTTTTAAGTCATAAGGTTGACCTATGGGGTCAACGAGGTTGGTCACTGGGTCTGGTTTGACCATTTTGACCAAAGTTGACTTTTTAGGTCATAAGGTTGACCTATAGGGTCAACAAGGTTGGTCACTAGGTCTGGTTTGACCATTTTGACCAATGTTGACTTTTTAGGTCATAAGGTTGACCTATGGGGTCAACAGGGTTGGTCATCGGGTCTAGTTTGACCATTTTGACCAAAGTTGACTTTTTAGGTCAAAAGGGCATTGACTCATTGTAAAATGAGGTCAACAGTCTCAACGTATAGTCAAATTCTAGGGTGCAATCGTGAAGTCCTGGATGCTAAGCTTCTTTCCTATTTTTCCATTATACACCATCTTGCAGGTAAAGGAACTTCCTTAGCACACTCGACTTTTAGAATTAAGATACTTATGATTCTCGGGGGGTAAAGATTCCTTGGATACTAGCATCTCAAAGAAGAATAAAGCAGGGAAAATTTTCCCTATCTAGAAGACTTAGAAACAAGAACCAATAAAATAAGGTAACATCAGCTTAAAAAAGACTCCAATGTTGGGCAACAAATGCATGGAAAGTAAGGCAATAATTGGATTTTGAGCCCATTTATGGGTGAAAAATTGGATTTTGGGTGCCAAAATTCTAAAGTTTCAGATTTTTAAAGGTTTTCTCGACAGGATTTGGCATGATCGCATAAAGTTGTGTGCGCGTTGACATGCCCATGGCTGCACTGGTGATTTTGTGAAACAATTTGGCCAAGTCGAACTACTATGACCCGCGTAGCTGGTCGTTGACACCTATTTTTGCTCGAATTGTCCCTTTCTAGCCAACACATTCCCATCAAAACTCATTCCAGCCCGACCCAAACTGCTACAATCCGCACGACCACTACCAAACATGTGCGTGTCGTTGCTTGCCATCACCTACTGCCGTGCTCCCATGCCCCCTGTCGCGCGTCGTCATGCTCTACCGCTTATTTTCGTGTGTCGTTGCCTGTCTCCACTGCATGTTGTCGCATGCTGCCACACTCTGTCACCTCTCGTCGCGTGCTACCAAGACACCTCTGCACCATCCTCCATAATAGTGCTGCCCGCCTGCTCGGCCCTCGCTGCCCGCCCACTGTCACTGTTACCTACTATCGGCAATGTCTAGGACATTATCTCCTGCAAGTACACACATGCACAAATCCTCTCACGGCCGCACTCTTCTACTCTTCTCCATCTGCACCATTGTGTCTCTGCTTGTGTTCATATTCGTTTATGGACTTCACTACATTCTTATTGTATAATTATACTCTTTTGATTGTACGAACATACGTGTCTGACAGTGCAAGCGTAACCGCTCCTCCATAAGCTTATCTCTTTCTGTTGTGCAGTTGCCACCATCATCTTCTAACCACAGTTGCTCGGCCTCTACCACTGTGGCAACGACAACCTGATCTAAAATTTATAATGTACTTGTTTCAACTCATAATACCTCATAGCATAAATCTTTGGAATATTTTTTGTTGAATGAAATGAACATTGCCAGAAAATAGAAGCAGCTAATGCATCATCAAGTAATTTTATCATTTGGCATGAGCATTTTTTTGAATAAAAAGATATTTTACATTCAAATTAAAGATCATATAGGACCCCACTTTTAATAAGTTTATAGTGAAACTAACCGTCTCGATAGGACAAACTCGAAGATACTAAAATTAGTCCAATTTAAATCCAAACATGTCCAGATAAAGCAAATAAAACATACTTATAAACTTTGGATTGTCGATTGAAAGGTCAAATTTAACTTCAAATTGACATACATTTAATTAAATGAGCGTCTCAATAAGAGGAAGCCATAATTATCATGTGATTATCACACTAAAGTGTCCTATAAGCAAACTTCAATATCAATACTTTTATATCTTTTCACTAGTAATGGTTAACTTCTTCATTTAAGACATTTGAAGTTGAGGTGCAAATGAGCCCAGCCAGCTTGTTGGCCGGCACAAGCTCGGCCTGTTAAAGACCTTACAAGCCGAGATTATCGAGCCATGAGCTCAAACTTGATAGGTTAGCTCGTGTGCCAGCTCAATAAGCTTACTAATAGTCAGTTCAATGTATTTTCTGGTGAGCTCTCACTGCCTCCTCCTCCTTCTCTAGCCACCGATACCTTCTCTAGCACGCTCTCGTAAAAATTAAGTTTTCAATTCGAGCTCATTAATCGGCTCGAGAGAGGGCTGCTTCTAGTACAAGCCGAGCATGAGCATGAGCTCATAGTTTGCTAAATGAGCCGAGCTCAAGCTCGGCGAGGACAGTGCGAAGAAGTTTCTCAACCTATTTCTTTTATTTATGCTTATCTTCTCGCTCTTTTATTCTTGCTTATAGAACGTTTGAAATGTGAGGCTTTCAAGGCGTATATAACAAGGCATTAACTTAAAACTTGGATAAACAAACACATCCTAAATCTTTTATTTATATAAAATCCCAAACGCCTAACTCATATCAAAACATATTTATCAAAATAAGACTTCCTAAACTGTGTAAATTTCTATTGGACATATAAAACGCAAAACGAAGGTAAATCCGACGATAATATGGGATTATTGTCGAATTTGTGCCAGTTTTTCTTACAGGTAAATCGGGAGCCAATAATACAATTTGCGTTGAATTTACGTTGAAAAAATTTCACATTATTTCTTTGCATGGGGTTTGCGTCTGTTGATATCGTGAGTCTTCATATATTTACATTTGTGTGAAAAAAATCTGAAGGTGAAGTTTTTGCATTTGATTTCCGGCGAAGTTGCGGCAGATAATATCGAGACTCGCGAAAAATAATTGTCATGTGCACATATTAGATAACTCAACTCAGTATTAGTTATATTTTGTAGGGGTATTTACATAAACACCATCAAATCCTAATGAATAATATCATAAACTTTGCTTTTTTTCATTTATACCATCAAGATCTCTCACATCATATTGAAAATACTATCATTTCAACTTAAAAAATGTAAAATACACCTTGTAATGCATAGGTAGGATAGCATAAATATATGTAAAAGTTAAAGTTTAGGTGCTACATATGTAAATACATACAAATTGAGTGGTATGCGTGTAAATAAATAACAAGCTACTTGTATATGCCTAGGGTGTAAACGAGGCGAATTCGAGCAAGCCCGGGCTCAACTCGTGTTCAGCTCGTTAAAAAATATCAATGTTCGTGTTCGGCTTGTTTATATTTGAGCACAAAAAATTTGTTTGTGTTCGGCTCGTTTGCTTAGCGAGCCTCACAAACAATAAAACATTTTGACAACTATAGTTATGCATGTAGGCGTTATGGGTGTGAACGAGTCGAGCTTGAGTGAGTTCATACTCGGTTTGTCAAAAAATATCATTGTTCATGTTCGGCTCGTTTATATATCGAGCTAAAAAAAATATTTGTGTTTAACTCTCTTATTTATCGAGTCGAACACGAGCTATTCATAAACAATGAGCTATTTCGACAACCCTAATCAGACATGCAAGATTTAAATCTCGTTATTTATATTAAAATATTCATTTAAATAAAATTTAATATATTTTTATTCTATTTTTATTAGTAATTTTAATTGATTATAAATCTTTGTGGTGTTGAGTCAATTAAACTATTTAAAAATAATACTCATATATATATATATATATATATATATATATATATATATATATATATATATATATATATATATATATATCGAGCCAACACTAATCGAACACTGAATGAATAAAAATTTGTTCGTGTTTGACTCGTTATATATCGAGTGCAAAAAAATTATTTATGTTCAACTTATTTATTTAATGAACAAATCAAATAATAAAAGAATCAAACACAAACTATTTAACAAGTCATTTTAACATCCTAATATATACCGAGGGTTCCCATCGACATCAAAAATTGGAACTTTGCCATTAAATTAAAA
Organism: Papilionanthe hookeriana x Papilionanthe teres; assembly: GCA_022702705.1. Classification (NCBI taxonomy): domain Eukaryota; kingdom Viridiplantae; phylum Streptophyta; class Magnoliopsida; order Asparagales; family Orchidaceae; genus Papilionanthe; species Papilionanthe hookeriana x Papilionanthe teres. The sequence goes on from CM040438.1 coordinate 26,877,062, forward strand.
TGAAATGAATGGGAGTCGTTGGAATCAGACAGAAATAGTCACGTGAAATATTAATCATAACAAAAATGATGAATCTAATACAACAACAATTTATGGACGCAAATTGTCTTCTTCGTCAGATCAACTTTCAGGTGAAGGAAGGAAAGAAAATTGAATTTGTAGAATAAAACTCAAATAATTATAAGGAAGATTTAATTACATGCATACCACTCAATTCTTAACATATTTATAAATCTAATACCTAAATTTTAAGATATATATATATAGTTAATAGCTCAATAATTTTTAGAATTAAGTTACAAGTAACTTCATAATATCCTCTCAAATGGATACATCCATCTATAATGCACAAGTCCACCAAATTTAACTTCTTCGACTAAATGAATATGTGAACCATGATTGTCTATAATGAGGGGATAAAAGAAACTTCCATCTTACATAAAGTCAATACAACATTCCTCTGAAGCTTATTCAACTCACTTGAATTAATAACATTATCACATATTGATATCAAATTTTGTGATATCTCAATAACAACACTAAGAACTTCTTCTTATGATGTATAAGATCTAAGTGTAATTGCCAAAATATTTTCAATGAGAGTTATGACTTTTAAATCCATAATTCTACAATCACTGAAATTAAATGATCTGTAAATATTTGATGCATGTACTCTAGGAATTTTCATATTTTTAAGGGCTTCACAGAACATCTATTTCTCTTTCATAATTGAGAAGCATGTTGAAGGTAAATAATAATCACCATCTCCTGAAATAATATATTGTAGTTCTCACTTCCTGCCAGTTTCAATCCAATCTTGTCAAGATTGCAAATTATTTTTTGATTTCTCACGCCAGTTTCAATCAAATCTTGTCAAGATTGCAAATTATATTTTGATTTCTCAAGATCTAATAGAATAAATATGAAATTATCACAAATATTTTTTTCTATATGTATAACATCCAATTTATGTTGTAAAATGTTATTCTCCTGATAAGACAAAATGAAAAAAAAAGATTTTTTTCCTTCCATTTCAACAATTATCCAACACTTTGCCAATCAAATTGGCATACTTCCTCTTATGCATTTTTTGATATTTTTAAAATAGATCTACCAAAAGTATGTTGCAAAGGCTCAAGCAATAGCAAAACTTGATTTCCATTAAGTCTTAGACGTACAAGTCTTCTTTATATTACAAAATAGTTTTTTTTGTTGATGAAATAAATATCCTGAAGGAAACCAACTTCGATGACCTGTAAAGAAATTTTTTTACTCTTATACAACCATAATGATTCAGTATTTTCAGTACAATATGGGCAAGCTAACCTTCATTTAATAGATCACGTAGATAACATTTAATATGTGGGGAAGTCAAAGTCTACATCAATATGTCACACATTTTATAATTTTCACCTGTTACAACATCATGACAAGAAACTCCTTATCATAATTTAAGCAACTCCTATATTAATAGTTATAGGTATACATTATTTTCATTATCACGACTCTTCTCCCCTAGTATAACTATAGATAAAATGAAAGAGGGCTGTTTCATCTCAATCCAAGGAGGTAAATTATAAGTAAGCAAAAAACACAAACTAAATATTACACGTGGAACTAATAAACTTGAATGAATTAAATCCATTAGAAGACAAACTAAGACGAACATTTCTTAGATCTGAAGTAAAATCAGAAAATTTTGAGTCAAATAATTTTTGAGCTTCATCATCAATAGGAAGACGTAGCAAATCATCTTTATTACTATGTTTAAAATATCATAACATCTCTTCAACTGTTTTTTTTTTTTATGATAATTTTTGTACACTTGGAGTTAATGGAAAAGATGGAACAATCTTAACTGATTTCTTTATAACTTGCTTTTCTTTTTATGATTTTGCCATCATGATATTATTAATCAATCGTGCGAAAACACAAATGTGACAATCCTCATGATCTGATTTATCTCTCAAGAATATCATGCAATAATTTGGTCATGCATCAATCTTTGTGTATCCAAGTTCAAATGATGTCATCCTTTTTTCACCTCTTATATGTTTTTAGAAAGTAAAACTCCTTCAAGCAAAGCATTGACTATTAATTCCAACATATCAAGTAATTTTTCATTTTAAGAATAAATACATTTTAAACGATATATGTGTAACACGAAAGAAAACTTGGAGTGTAATTTTTTCACCCATGAAATAGTGATGTTTTTGCATCTTTAATTAGTTTCAAGATATTTTCATTATTGTTTGATGGTTTTGCACTGTGATTTACAATATCAGCTCTGAATTCAATGTAACATTATTTTATTCAATTATATTTTAGTAAGCCTTCAATTTCATCAATGATATGTTATTATATCTGAATTGACAATTAATTTGTATCATTCTGCCACTTAATATTTCATTTCATCCATCTTCACTAACAGAAGAATGATCATCTACATGTCCATTCCATACGACACACCCATTAAAAGATTCTTTTGTAATCAAGTGAATCTTCATATCCTTGAAACTATAGAAGTATCTATTAATGCGTAGTTTGCACAAACAAAATTTTTTTAAAGATATATCTCTACTCTGACTTGCAATTTCCAAAAAAATTTCAACTCATCTGTCTTACATAGTACTCCATTTGGGTTTAGTTATCCACCTTTTATCCATCTCTAGAATAAATCAAGAATTATAATAATTGTTAGCAATTGAATGCATCATATTAAATTAACAAACAAAATTTTTTTAAGATATATCTATACTCTGACTTGCAATGTCAAAAAATTTTCAACTCATCTTTCTTATATAGTACTTCATTTGGGTTTAGTTATCCACCTTTTATCCATTTCTAGAAGAAATCAAGAATTATAATAATTGTTGGGAATTGAATGCATCATATTAAATTACTAAAGCGAAATGTATTCATTTTAAATCTGTTGATAACCCTAAGTTTGAAAATATGATAAACTGAATTTAAAGTTTTGTGTGTTTTTGTCGGATACATATTTAAAAGTATTTGTAATTTCAAAAGAAATATATTCTAAAACGATTAAAATAAAATACTAACAACTCGAATATGAAAGAGTCAACCCACTTATATACTTATTTTGAACTCATTTAATAACTATTTAATGTTAGCATGTTTATTTAATTAATGATTCGAACACAAGCATTTCATGGACAATATACTTTCCTAATGGCTCTAATTTTGAAATCTGTATTTATACTCTTTAAACATAAATGAAATTTTTTTGCATGTAACAAATATGATTGATGTTGATTATTTGATTTTATCCTTTAGAATGAAAAAATAATCAATAAAATGGATATGTTTGAATGAAAAATGTTAATAAGGGCCTGTTTGGAAGCAGCTGTGTTGCTCAGCTTCTAGAATATGCAATGCTGCATTCTGAGAAGCATTGCAATTGCTATGCTTCGAGAAGCATTATGGGAAGCAATATGGAAAGTCATTGTTCATTTGATTGTAATTGTGGAAAACAATATGTGACGAAAAATGACCAGATTGCCCCTGTTTATTAGAAGTTGTTTTAATATTTCAATATATTTATGTATGATCAATTATTTGAAAGTGGAATAAATTTTTTTTTGAAAAATTTTATATTTAAATATACAAGTTAATAAATTTAAATTAGAATTTTTTATTTTTATATTTTTAATATATATTTTCTATATATAGTGAATTATTGATTCAATTCAATAATTCACTATATAGATTAAATTGTTTAAGTATATTAACAAAATATTTACGAGCATCGGTATATCTTAATTTAATTTAAAAATAAAATATTAACGAACTTGGTTATCTTTTAAATTTAATAAATTATATATATATATATATATATATATATATATATATATATATATATATTAAAAATTTTATAATTTAAAAAGGTTGTTCGTATTAATAAAACATTTACGAGCTTTATAAAATATTTTAAATAGATTGTTCAAATTATATTAAAAATTTAATAACACAGCAATAGAGCGATTGCAAATCTCAAAATAGTCATAGAGTTCTACAGCAAAACATATACTCCTCTCAAACACGTAGCAGCAGCAGTAGAGTGAAAAAAAGCGAAGAACTATTCCAACAACAACCAACAATATAATGATGTTCACTTTAGTTTTCGGAATCAGTAACTCCGTTTCATCGCGTCTTCCGTTGTGGTCGTACACTCCCGCGTCAGACTCGTGAAAATCTGGTAAACTATCTGCCCATCGAAAGAAACGACACTGATCTGGAATGTCTCGAGGACAGGCATAAAACTTTCGTCGAAAGCTATGCGGCTGACGTGATGTCAAAAGAGATGCCTGCAACCCACAGCGACATAGCAATCGGCGAGAGGTAGCCGACGTGTTGGAGCTCATTTTTACTTGAAATGCAAGCACATATGCAGCTTAATTAGTTTGAGTGTCAAATGGTCAAACAAAATGAAAAGAATCAATCTAGTGTGTAGAATTGTAAATAATGTGAAGTAAAGTGCTCGTAAAGAATGTAAAAGACCGACATCAGCACTGCAAAAAACACTCACTCTCCAACTAACAATCGAGTAATGTCCGCTCGAAGTCTTCGCCATTTCATTTGCACCCTCCCTTCTTTTGTACGTGATTGGTGCACTATTGTCATCCTCCCGTGGTTGAGACGGTTCAATGCGGTCCTGTAAACCGTCGATCGTAGCAACCTCGTCAAAATCAACATCAGCCCGAGTTGGATGCCGCCTGATATAGTTATGCAGGGCCGTAGTTGCCAACACTATCTGCACCTGTTTGGGGAATGGATAAGGAGGCATATCTCGAAGAATGGCCCACTTCTTCTTCCAAACTCCGAATGTTCTCTCAATAACGCCTCTTAAAGAAGAATGTCTCTTATTAAACAACTCCTTTCTAGTCCTTGTGCGATTACTAGCTCTTTCAAAATCTGGAATGTGATATCTTGTATCAGGATAGGGTTTAAGATACCCCTTCTGCATGGGGTAGCCAGCATCTACCAAATAATACTTCCCTGTAATGATAGAAAGTATAGTTAGGTATATGACCAAAAACATCAACTTTTAATATTATAAATAACCTTACCGGGTGGTGGGTGAGGGAAATTGTCCTCTCGGCTTTCTTGTAGCAACTTTAAAGAGTCTCATCGTCATGTGCGCCGCCCTCCCATCCAGACAATACAAATGTAAAGCACATGTTGAAATCACAAACGGCCATAATATTCGAGTTGTTCTACTGAACGACCGATAAAAGCTACTTTCTCGTTATCCGACACTACCGCATGAACGTGCGTTCCATCTATTGCGCCGATGCAATCCTTAAGAAAAAGTAATCATATCAACATGCAATCCATTCTATTAAAAAATTGTTGTAGTTAACATTCGTACCTTGAAATATGGCATGTATCGTTCATCATTAAGAATCTCTGTCGGGGTCCTTGCAAAAGTTAGATCAGTTGGTTTTAGCATATTATTCGCTAAACTGACAAGAGAAGCCAAACCAACTGAGAAATATCGACTAATTGTTTCCGACGAATGTTGGAAGTGTTCCATGGCTCCCCTCATTGACTCGTTCTGTGACAGTATGAATAGTGTGATGCCAAGTACTTCACGGTCTGTTGTCTTGTAAGACCCATGAAGCCCATGAGATGTTCTTAGGTCAACTAGAAGATCTCTGAAAACCTCATGTGACATTCGGAAGATATTACGAAATCTCGTTGGGTGTCCTGAAATCATTTCACCCATCCAATTTTCTCCAACTCGAGTCGAAGTGTAACAAGGTTCACGATCGACGTATGTATTATAGTATTGCGAGCATTATATTTATCGCTGCGTTTCTCTTACGGCGTCGAACCTCCTCCGGATTCATGACGGTATAAACTGCACCTTTCAAAGAAAAAATGTTACTCTCTATAGAAATCAAGTAGTACCTAAGCAAAGCAAATGAATGAACTACATTAAGAAAGGAAATAACTCAAACATTCAAACATTCAAATATAAATTGTCATGACAACATCGCTAACAACAATAACGAAAGATGAAATTAAAGCAACACTTTCATATCATATCACAGGGTACGTCGGTCAAAATAATAGCGAATGTAGTCTAAGCGTAGCTCTCTATCAACTGCAATGAAAAAGTCTCGGTGGAGAGAGTCCCGGAGGAGGTCGATAGCAAAGAAGAAAAGATCGCGATTCTCTATAATCTCTGGGTCTTCCTTTAGAAGCCTAACAACCTCCTGGATAGCTTTTTTTTGAACTCTATGTGGAGCATCATCTGCTGATTCCACAAGTAATGATAGCTGCTCTTTCATATTTCCAACAGTAGTTTTCCTCTTCTTATCGATCTGGGGCCGCTTTGTTCGGTTTGTAGATTGCATTTCAGTTTGATCGTATGTGCGCAGCTTCCGCCGAATCGTTTGAAAGTTCTACGACGCCTCCTCGGGGGTTGTATCAACCATTGTTTGGCTAGGTGCAACTGCGTATTTCCCTGTGGCTATTGTCCCACCAAACATTCGATCGAGTTTCTCCTAGAATTCTGGTTCTATCCCAGCTGTTTTGAACTTCCTCACCGCAGGATAAATCTGTAAGAATAAATAATTCTTATTAGAAGTGGTGCAAACGCAAGCAAAACTAATTCAATGATGTCTTACCGTTAGCCTTTCAGCCCACCATTCTTCTGTAGCAGCAATAGTTCGCTTCGACGGATCCCAGCCCAAGCCAGTCGATCCTTGTTTTAGGTCCTTCCAAAGTTTCAATTCTTTCTTTAGTTGGTCCCATTTATTTTTTAGTCTGCGATCTGTCGTAATCCCTGCACTGTAAGCTACCTAAAATTTGTTACTATATTTTGCCGACCTTTCCTTCGTTGAAGAAAGAGTTTGGTCTATTGCCTCTTTCGATTTCCGCTATGCATACATCGCAAAAAATTAATTTTATGTCCTTCTCCCAAGGTGCAGGAGTGGCACATTCCTTGTTCTTACTTGCCATACTAATAATAGAACACAAGTCAGCAATATCTTTAAATATGAAATAAATCAACAAACATATGAAAGTCCAGACTAATTGCGAAATAATAAATTTGAAATGCTACAAAGGTAAAGGAACACAGAAATTTACGTGGTTCGGTCAAATTGACCTACGTCCACGGGAAAGGAGCATTATACTTTCATTATTGAAACTTTTGAACATTTACATTGCTTCTACATTTGCACTGCACTACACTCTGATCGCACTAAACTACACTACACAACACCTGCACTACACTCAACTACACACAAACACAATTTCCACTTCACCGCACCGCACACACCTACACAAGTCACAATTTCACCGCACCGCACTTCACACACCCACACAATTTCATCGCACTTCACTCCCATACCGCACTTCACTCATCGCTCTTCAATTTCACCGCACCGCACTTCACACACCCACACACACAAACACAATTTCCACTTCACCGCACTTCACACAAAATAGCACACACAAACAAACACAATTTGCACTTCATCGCACTTCACACACCTACACAAGTTTTGATTTCACTGCACCGCACTTCACACACCCACACAATTTCACCGCACTTCACTCCCACAGCCGCACTTCACTCCAAACACTTCAATTTCACGGCACTGCACTTCACACAACCACACACACACACAAACACAATTTCCACTTCACTGCACTTCACACACCCACACACAGACAAACACAATTTGCACTTCACACACCCACACACAGAGAAACACAATTTGCACTTCACTGCACTTCTCACACCTACACAAGTTTTGATTTTACTGCACTGCACTTCACACACCCACACAATTTCACTGCACTTAACTCCCACGTACCGCACTTCACTCCAAACACTTCAATTTCACGGCATCGCACTTCACACAACCACACACACACACAACCGCACTTCAAACACACACAATTTCACCGCACTTCAAGACAACGTTTAGCACTTCAAACACACACAATTTCACCGCACTCACCGCATCGCACATTTTACACTCGATCGCACTCCACCGCACCGCAAACACACACACACACAAGTTTTGCACCGAACTGCACGTCAAAACAAAAACAGTCCCCAAAACAAAAATAGTCACCATTATAAAACTTAAAACAGTAATCATAGTGCAATGGGGCTAGCTGGAATTAACCAAAAACAAAACAAAAACAGTCCCCAAACCAAATGTCAAAAGGGGACAGCCATATTAGCTCAAAACATTACAAATAGGAGCATCAGTGGAGAACACATCATTAGTATCCCCCTATGTTAATCAAATTTTTGCCTAATTAACAGTACTAATCAACTTCACATGAACACCATCATGCTAATTATAGAGGCTTCAAACTTGGGGCATGACAATCTAGCATGAATATACATAGCTAAGGCTTCAAAACATTCACCATCAAAATGATTACAAGTTTCCCCAATTGAGCTTGAAAAGGTGCCTCTCATTTTCACAAATTCACCTTGAGAGGCACCAATTCACCTTTATTATATCTATTAACACCAATTCACAAATTCACAAATGATTACAAGTTTCCCTGCCAAAAAAAAATCATCTTTTTTTCCTTGATAAACCTTTCATATACTAGATGCATGAAACATAAGAATTCGTCGATGAACAAACCATGATCACAACACGCGAGCTTCCAAAATTCCACCAAGGAGCATCACACGTAGAACATACAGAAAAAATAAAAAACTCACCTCATATTTGTTTGTGAAGAAATAGCAAGTTAACACCCAAACCAAAACCCACACTTAACTAAATTAGCCTCTAAATAACCACCAAAAGATTTTAAAAACGAGATAAAGACTACTCTAGCTCCTCCACCAGCTAATTAGGGGAGGAAGAACCCACATAAAGCAAAAAAATGAAAGAAAAAAATTGAGTAAAGCATGCGCAACAGAACAAGACCAGATCGTATTGTACAGAGACTTGATGCATTCGTGGATATGCAGATCAACTATAGATAATAAGGAAGAAATATAAAATTGATGAGGAGTAAAGCATAAGAGCAGAGAAACGCATAATCAACCGACTAGAAAGAGAGAGTTGCGGGGAAGTAGATGACGAGTTGAGAGAGGGGGATGAGGCCTCGTGAGAGGATGATGGCGCGAAGGTAGGTTACCTCGTAGGTGAACGTTTCTCGGTCGAGTGTAGAGGACGAGCAGTCGGCTCGCGAGAAGGTTCAGGGAAGCGGACGCGGAGAGCAGCGAGGGCAACGAAGGTAAAAGAATACCTAAACGCCAGGTGAAAGTCGGGACCGCGGGGTTTATCCCGCGGTCCGCTTTCACGCCGCTTCGCGGCGATACGCCTCACAAATTCGTGGCCAGGCCAATTTTTAACGCAAATTCGTGGTGCGGCGCAGGGCCGCACCGCGAATTTGTGTTACCAAACGGGGCCTAAGTCTCATGTCTACTTTAAAGTTTATCAATTAAAAATTTTGTTTAAGATAAAACAAAATTTTTTACAATATACAGTACAAAAATGATGTCAGTTTTTTCCTCTCTAAAAATGAAATAAGCCTTCTACAAAATAAATTTATTGTAACATAGTTAACTTAAAAAAACTCATATCTAATTGTGTTAAAATAAAAATTTCTAAGGAGAAAAAAAACTGTAAATTTATTTATGGAATATAACAACATTCTATAGATTCCTTCAATGTCATTTAAAACAAACAAAACAAAAGAAAAAATATAGTTTTTTTTTTTTTTTTTTGCAAAACACTTTAGAACATTAATCATAATAAAGGGTCATTTTAAGATAGAAACTCCCATTTAGAGGCGATGTATTTCTAAAAATTAAATTTTACGTGTCAGATATACAAGTACATAGCAATTTAGTGGTAGGTATGTTAATCTTCCTTGAAAATTTTCAATGAGAACATTCAAAATATCCTAGGGTTATTGGAGCTCCCAAGCTTATGTCATAACAAACAAACTTCCCAATGATTTCTCAAGTTGTATCAGGCTGGGCTAGCAAACAAATTTCGTGAAGAAATGATCGAAAAATCCACACTATAAGAGATTTTCACTAAGAAATGTTAAAATTGAAAATATGATTAACATTATGATTCTCCCAAGTCCCATAGTATAGAATTGTTTTTACATCATTTACAAAATTCTTTTTACCTCTCAATGTTTCATAATGGGTTGCTCTCTTAGTTTGCTAGTCAACTTACACAAGTAGAGGTCATCACTTCGATTTGTAATGATCGTTATTAGTTTTATAGCTTTATGCAAGTAGACTGTCATTAATGTCGATTCTAAAATTGTTTTCATCATCGCATTGAACTTTCTTAGAAATCAACATAACAAAAAAATCTAATTTAAATACCAATGTTACCATTGATGAGAAAAACATGTACATATTAAAGAAAATACGTGCATGTCAGAATGATTATCTTACTTTGAAGGAAGCATAATTATATTTCATTTTATTACTACGTGAGTTGTACTACAAAGATAAGACGATTTGATTCTTATGTTTATGAACCATAATAATAAAATATTTACTCTAGAATCGAGTTTAATGTATGTATTAGCTGGCTGGCTATGAATATGAAAATACATAAAAAAAGAGATTAAATTCTAAATTATTTTTTATTTAGGAAGAAACCATCACATTAGATTCTAAGCAGAAGAAAGCCAATAAATCAGCATGCTAGATACAATAAAAATAAGAAAACTATACAGCTGCAGTCAGATGATCAGGTCCTAGAATCGAGGAGGCTGAAGATATCATTGAAATGGGCTGCAAGCCTTCAATATAGCGTCAGAAGTTGGATTATGTAGAAGAGCTTGGCGCAAAAATAATTAGGCCACTCTGGAAGCTAGGCTCCGTTTTGCGAGGATAATAACAAAGGAGATTGGCGTGTGCTATCTGGAAATTAGGCTCTATTTCGTGAGGGGAACAACTGGGAGATTGACATGAAAAGTAAATTATCGCTGTCGTGAGTAAGTGTTGTTGTAGCAACTCTTTTATTGTGGTGGATCTTCAAGGTAAAGCAGAAATCATTTGTGATGTTAATTATTAATTTCATGTTAAAAATTGAAATTTAAAAAAAAAAAAATGGGTTGCTTGTGCTACATCCAATCTATAAATATGGCTTTGTCCCACACCAAAAAAAAAAAAAAAAAAAAAAAGAATACTAAACTAAAATAAAGATAACGTCCCTGTCCAAGTCATCATCTCACTCTTGGACCTTCCATTATCGGGGACCCACACAACCCATCATAAATTGCCAAATAGCAATAGCATATCCTCATCCTGATATAAAATATATATATATTTAGTCAACATATCAATAATTAAATTTTGATAAGAATCATATAAAATAATTTTAATTTCTTTAAATTTCTCTCTCTCTCTCTCTCTCTCTCTCTGTATATGTATAATCCAACCTCTTTTTTGAAGGGGGATAAACCGTCCACCTAGACCTAACGTGAGCGGAGCTACGGCAACCAACAACAAATAAATATTTCAAGAGAGCTAAAACTGGTACAAAATAACTCTCCTAAGCACCTGATGGGACAAAGCCACATCAATCTCTCTTGATCATAAGGGATTTTAAAATGATTTGAGGGGCTTAATGTGCTTAGAATTAAGCGAGCTTAGACATGTTGTGCATGAAAAAGATGCATTTCAATTAGGAAAATTAATGTCAGTGGTTTTTATATTTTTATGTGATCTTACAAAAATGTGAATACATAAGAATATATGTAAGGTTTAGCCTCTTGTTTTTATTATCTTTACCATATGGCTACAGGCTTGGCCTATATTTCCTTCAACTTTAAGAGCCATTGTAAAGATCTCCTAATAGAGAATAAATATTATGACATGTTCAAAGGTAGAATTTCACATTTAAAAAATTTTAAACCAATATGAAAGATAAAATACAATAAATGGCAGATTGATAGTTAAAACAGCCAAACTTAAAGCTGTTGCGAAAGCAACTAGCAAGAGGATGGGTGAAGAAAGAAGAAAATTGAAGAACACGTCTCCTCATCGGCCTTTATTTAGGGCATCCAATATCAAAGATTGAAAATAATACAAGTGAAGAAAACACGATTGTGATTGCAACATGTAACGATCGTTTTTCCATTCTCTACGAGCTTGAAGCTGGAAAAGGAACACTGGCAAAGCTATGAGGTTTTAGATGGGAAGGGGTCAGCAATGCTATTTATGGAAATGTTGCTAACTATTTATTTTGTTAGAAAGCATAATTGGCAGTTAGTAGATTTATTTTTTGAAAAATGAGGGTCACACCCAATTTTATTCAAAGAGAAATTAAAAAAATTTGATACGCCTCCAATAAATATCCATCATCTGGCATAAATCTCGAGGCATGACATGAACATTGAGACAATCTTTTGAGCAAGAAACATTCAAATTTCAATTAAGAGTTATCTAGAGCTTCATTTTTAGTAAACTTAAGGTCAAGCTGACCGGCTCAATGATATGGACCTAATGATAACAATGTTAGTCCAATCCGAGTCAAATCAACCCCATATCAAGTCATTAAATTACTCTTGGAAGATTTTCTGATATATTGAGAAGATCAAACAAATGTCGAATCTGGCAAGTTCAAAGTCATATCGAGCATCTCGACAAGACAAATCCAACGAGCCTAAGATTGCTCAATTCTGACATCGTTAAAGATAGTTGTTTACCATCATCGATCATCGTCGACCACCGTTGACCGTCGATGACCAACGCCGACTGGTGGGACTGACCGTCGTCGACACCCGCTAGTCAACAACCACCAACAACTAGGCGTCGTTTGTCGATGTTGTAACTTGGAAACTCTTGTAACCCTTTCTCATCTGTAGACACTTAAGTCTCTGTAATCATCAATCTATAGTGGATTTTTACAAGTGGTCCAGACCCCGTGATATTTTCCCTTTACAGATTTTTCCACGTAAAAACTTTTGCTGTCATTGTTGTTTTACTCTACTACCGCGAATTTTCTATCACATGTAAAAATAAATTGTTTAGTTGTAAGATACGTAAATACATAAGCATAGTGTGATATCTATGTGAATTTAATACAAGATAATTAATAACAAACAATAATAATACAAACTAATATAGAATTACCATGCAAAGAAAAAAAATTAAGTCAAAACATTTGATTAAATTTTCCATTAAATAGAAAAAATTTTCATCTCCACAGTATGATACAAGCTAACGAATTAATGACAAAGATGATTTCAACTAAACAGCAGCAAATCACACAAAGTTCAATTTTTTTAAATCAAAAAATAAAAAATCGCTGAACAAATTTATATCCTCTAATAATAATAATTTAAATCTCTCTAGCCTGAATATGAACCCACACCGCTTCACTCGGCAGCCCCTTACTAACAACAAACAGCATATACCATCCCGGCGGCGCCACAACCCCAGATGGCGGCGCCGTCACCCTCACCCCAATCCTCCTCCCATAATCCAACGGCTCAAGCTTCTCCAACCTCAGAATCAACAGCCTCTGATTCATCGAGAACCCATGCGTCGTAAATGGCGGCGCGTACATACTCACCTTAACATCCTCCCTCTCCACAACCTCCATTAACTCAAACTCAAAGTCAAACGCCTCCGCATAATTAATCTCCTTCCGCACCGAGTCAGCCAATATAACCGGCCGCCGCGCCGCCAATTCTGAATCGAAATACGGCGGGCGGAATTTCTCCACCCTCAACTCCGTCGGAAACAGCGCGCTGAAATTATATGCGGGGTTCGTGTTGCTACCGGCTACGAGAACGCTGCCGTCCGGTAACACCGCGCTGGTCGCGTGGTACATCCGGGGGATCTTACTCGGCGCGAGCACCGTCCACCGGCGATCTCGGGTGACAGCCGGTTTGTAGAGAAGGGGAAAGAGAACCGGGTCACGTGCGAAGTCCCATCCCGCACAGCCTTTGCTGGCGCCGTTTATTATGAGTACATCTCCGTTGGGCAGTAGGAGCATATCCCCCATGGTACGACGGATGGGCATTCGCTCTATGACCCATCTCGCATGCGGATCGGTTATCGTGATCCGCCCGCAGGAGTGGAGGGCGGGGAGGAAGATGCCGTTGGTTTCGACTTGGGCGAAGGAGTCGTGTGGGGCGCCTCCGCATAGAAGGATTTGTGCGGGGAAAGGGGTGGTGCGTTTGGTGGGATCGGTGCGCTGGCTGTGGAGGTTGATGGGAAGGAGTGCGGACATGGCGGAGGCGGGGTAGTTGCGGGACCCGCCGGGGAGGGTGGGGAATTGGTGCAGGATAAGGCCGGTGCGGGGCTGGAGGAGAACGGAACGGTTGTTGGCGAAGACGAAGAGGTTCCCGTCGGTGGAGAGGTGGACGAAAGGGTAGAGGTTGTTCTCGAACGTATCTGTTGTCTCGCGGAGGAACGGAAGGTCGAAGAGTTTGGGGTTGGTGGTTTTAACGGCGGGGATGAATTCATAGTTGAAGGACCGGCGGCCGCCGACCACGACGAAGCTGCCGTCGTCGAGGATTTGTTGAGTCGCGTACCTGATGACAATTAATTTATATTTTTTTTTAATTAGAATTGGAATTTTATATAAGAATAAAAAAATAAAGGGACATTTTGCATGCATACCCCATAATTCTTATATATTTATATGTGTAATAACTAAACTTTGGTATTTGCATGCTTAACTTTAGGTGTTAGATATGTAAATACGTAAAAATTGTGTGGTATGGATGTAAACTTTAGGTGTTAGATATGTAATATTAATAATAAAGTTCGTTTATAAATTATCTTGTAATTAATTTATTTATATTCTTAAATATTTTATTATTTAGTCTATGGAACATATACATAAATATCACATAATTTTTACATATTTACATATCAAACATCTAAAGTTGTATATTTACATACATAAATAACCTTCAAATTTTTCATATTAAAAATATCACTATCATCATCATTTTAGTAAAATATATAACTTTGATTTTTAATACAGAAGTATTATAAATGAAAATATCAAACTTTAGGCGACATATTTGTAAATGCATTAGAATTGTGTGTATGTAGGATTGTAAACGAGTCGAGCCTAGGCAAGCTCAGACTTGGCTCGTGTTTGAAATATCTCGCAAACAGTGCTTTTGTGTTTAGTTCGAAAAAGACATTCATGTTTGGATTCATTAAGCTTAAAGAACGAATCGAACATGGACTGCTTTAAAGAGCCAAACACGAGCTATTCGTGAATTACAAGCCAATTTGACAGCTCTAGTGGTATGTAGGTAATGTTCTTACTATTATATTTTTGAAATAATTAAATTGTGAATTGAATATAATAGAAACTTATGAGACATTTAAACTAAAAGAATCCATTATATTTTCATAATTACTTACTTACCATCTTGGTGCCTTAAGTGACTTGGCATAGTCTCTAAAGTCGCACGTTGCACACATGCTAATATACCTCGCAGCACGGAATCCATCTTTCCAACCGCCAGTATTTACAAGGGTGCCATCAACTGCAAACCCGCCCGAGGAGCACCATGGATCCGTTAAGACCTACATATTTGAAGAGAAAAATAATGTTAAGTATGTAACTGGCGACAGATGGTAGTGGTTGCGGGTGTCGGGCATGGTTAGGTTCGTGGTAGTTGAAGTTGAAGGGGTCTAGCAGAAGTTGGCGCTCGATGGGTAACGTGCCGTTGATTGTAGTCGGCTAAAGGTGGATGGAAGTGAAATGACGAGCTTCATGTATCGTCATCCTGACAGGAGCCTCCAGGGGATGGCTACCAGAAGACAGGCTCCAGTTTTGGTGGTGGTCAACAATACTTACAAAAAGTGATGTATATTTTGTAGATTCAGTAAGTCCAGGGTAATAATTCGTGATTGGGGGAGCCGCTATAGAAATAAGAAGATTGAGATAAATCATGTGTGTGTAAATATCGCAAAATTCGTCTCGTCTGTACTGAAATATCTCACATCTAAGTATTTTATACCCTAAATCTCATTAAAATATATACATTAAAAAATGCATTTTAATACAATTCATATATTCTTATCACATCTAAGACTTAAATTTCATATTTACATACATACAATCATAATATTGAAATTTACATAAAAAATATCACCATCACAAACTTATATATCTTTTTCATACATAGATTTTCAATATCAATAAATTATAAATTTGAATATCAAACTTTAGGGGTTAGATATGTAAATGCATACGAATTGTGTGGTATATATGTAAATTTTCCTAAAAAATATATATTTTACATTAAATAAACTAATATTAGTAGTGTTAATGCCTTCCTTCGTCACCTTAAGAGCTCGAATTTTATTCGTCTTCAGATCAAATTCAACTGCGTGGGCCCAACAATCCAAAACATCTGTCTCATCTGTAGGGTCAGGTCGGCAGTTATCAGCCGTCAGATAGGCGTGGGACGGTCCAGATGCCGTCGAATCGATCATAATAGCTTTATTCTCGTGAGTTACCGCCAGATGCATGGCCGAAACGCCGGAGTCTTCACAGACAATTTCCCATTGGCCGAGAAATGCTGTTTCGTGATCCAGCCTCTGCACAGTTTTGTTTGGCAGGTTGCCGTCGATGGGTTTCAGGCGGTGGAGCAAGTCGCCGATGAGAGGGAGCTGGGCGGCGGAAGTGGTGATGAGGAGGAGATAAGGGAGGAGACGAGTAAGAGAGAGAAACTTCATTTTTCGCCAGTTTCTCTCTCTTCTATCTGTGGAAGATAAGGTGGAGGGAAGATTGGTGATATAAGGAGATGGGTAATTGTAATATTTTAAGATTTATATGAGGCTAACAATATTTTGTTGTTGTGTTAAGGCTGGACAACTAAATTTGTTTATTTGGATAAAACGAGTTGATTTATATTGAATAATTTGGTACTATTGATAAACATATTAATGTTTAAGACTTAGGAAATCAGATATATTATATATATATATATATATATATATATATATATATATATATATATATATATATATATATATATATAATTCTTATGTAATTATTTACATTTCTTAAACCTATTCTTATGTATGGAAAGTCGAACAACCTTGATCACTGTGACTGAAGATGCTCTTGTAAACTCATCTATGGGATGCTGTTAGGTATGACTCATATACCAAATAAGGGACAAATGTTAGAGTTGAGCGAGCGATTAGGGGGAGGGCAACGCACTGCGGTATGGTACATGGGTAATTTAGTAATTATATATTATACTTCAGGGTTATATATGTGCCTGTTTGTAACCCCAGGGCTCATTCTGTATCTTGTACTCCCTTTTTCTGGATTAAAAGAAAAGTCGCCGCTCAGTTCCCGAGGACGTAGGCATCTTTGCCTAACCTCGTTAAATCTCTGTTTTTCTTTTGGATTTGTGCCGTTTCTTGCATTTTTTTGCCCTAAAATTCTATAACAGATGCCATTTTTAGGAAAGCTTATATGATACATGCATGGTGAATTTGAGTGTTTGCCTTCTCTTAAAGTACGCATGTGGCCTCGCTGCTTGTTCAGTAATTCAGTATATGTACTGCTGTGTGTTTATTCCCTTTTTACCTGGCCTTGGACTACCTTGCACTAAATTGCAAGACCACATTGTGTGGACTGGTCTGTCATGACAGCTTCCCTCCATGCTGGGTCATGGTTCTATTACAACTATGAAAAGTTTATCAAGAAGTCAATCTCATAGTCCAATTTGTTTAATCAATGTCAAATGTAGGAATTTTGAGGTTGGGAAGCATCAGTGTAGAAGTTTATTTGTGTTGAGAAAGTAGGGCAAAGAAAATGGAAGAATCAAAAACCGATCAATCAAGATCAAAACATAAGGATTTAATGATGTTCGACAAGATGCCTACATCCTCGGTAGCAATGAGCGGTGGTGTCTTTTTGATTTTTTGAAAAACAGTACATCCCCTTAGGGTTGCAAATGCAACAGATATATATAACCGTAGTGTACAATATGTAATTACAAAATTACTCATGTACCATACCGTGGGGCAACGCACCCCCAACCCACTCAATGAAACTCCCCCAATTGGACAAATGCTTTATCTTCGCTATGCTGGCTAGCTCCACTCCGCTCTAACATTCGTCTCTTATCTAGTAATGAGTCATTCCTAACAATTTGTCCTCGTAGGAGCTATTAAAGCCATGAAATATTGGTCATTCAGCATTTGCTGCTTTCTCTGTCATTTTCTGTAATTGGCTTTCTTCTTAATAGAATTCATATATTAATGAACTATGAAATTCGCCAGGGAGAATTACTTACATAACCACTCAATTCCATTGTATTTACATATTTAACACCTAAAATTCATATTTAAGTGTTGGATATGTAAATACAAAGGATTCAGGTTCTATGTATGTCAATGCCCCAATCTGCATATCCTATCATTTGTATTGGATGCCAAAATCGAAGGAAAATATTGCACAAGTAAAACTGAAGAAATGTTGCAGGTTGCAGAAGAAAGGCTGCACTTGCTTTCATTCCAGTTCAAGCAGCAACAAAGCAGATCTGAGGTAATTTGAAGACTTCTTATAGTAAAGGAAATGGCTTTTTCTACTATATTTATGCAAATGGCATTCATATCAATCTTGTTCATAAAACTTAAAAATGAACTGCAATTAGCGCTGTAAACGAGTCGAGCTAGAGCGTGCTCAGGCTTGGCTCGTGTTCGGTTCATTTAAAATTGCTCGTGTTCGAAATTGGCTCGTGAACACTATGTTCGTGTTCGATTTGAAATTGACTCATTAAAATTAATTGGAAAAAATAGATGTAGAGTGTTGGATTAGAACCAGGACCAAATATATGCAGAAAAATGTTCAGAACCACATTACCACACAAATTGTTATGATTTAAACTTAGATATAAATATATATAATATATTATTATATAAATAATATATATAATATATTATTATATAAATAATTATACCATTTCTTTATTTCGAGCTAAAATGAGTCGAATACGAACGAACCAAGAGTTGTCGTGTTCAGCTCGTTTCTAATTCGAGCTTAAAAAATTTGTTTGTGTTCGACTTATTTACTTAACGAACGAGCCGAACACGAGCTACTTAACTAGCCGAACACGAGCTATTCACGAACAACGAGCTTTTCTCACAGCCCTAACTGCAATATTTTGTTCTACTCAACATTCCTAGATTTTGGGTTAAGTGAGCGTCAAGGAAATGATCAATCTTCTCATCATTATATGATTTTATATAACTTTATAATTTTTTTTAATTATTTTTATGTGAAAAAATAAATTATATAAATTTGATAATCTTTTATCTTGTCCAAATTTTCATTTTAATCAAGCCACAATTTTAAAAGACTTCTAAAAATAAACTTTGAATAAAAACTGCTAAAAATAATATTATATTTTAAAAAATTACGATATGTTATGTATAAAATTAATTATTAGAATTTATTGCATGATTATAAATAAGACAAAAAAACTATATCATTAAATCTTTATAATATATTCTATCATTATTATTTCTGATATGACGTAATTAATTTCCTAAACCATTCACCTATATATATATATATTCATATAGTATAAATCAATTCCTTAAAACTTGTTATTTGTTTCATTATATAGCAATCTTTTTTAAATGAAGCACTGGCGGTGATCGACGGTGACAAGAATGATACTGTACTTCAACTTCTTCTCATTCTCTCTCAAGCCTCTTTCTCATGAGAGAGGTAGAGCTTGGTACAACAAACCAAAGAGCTGTGTAGATTTCAAATGAACACACGGTGCTCTACAACAACCAATTCAAGGAAAATCATTTAGATTTCCCTCCTAATAATCATGTCAGTGCTCCCGATCTATCGATATAGCCCGGGTGCAGCTCATGAGGAATCTGTGTTTTGTTAAACAATTACGCGCATAACTTAATTTTTTTTCTCCCAGGAATTGGATTATATGCAAATTATTATGATGTTTGTTATGTGATTGTATAATTTGAATCTTAGGTCGATAATTTAACCTTCTGCATGTAATTTATTCCTAAAATTTTTACTTGGGAAGTTAAAATGGATTGTGATCTAATATTATGGGAGTTTGCTACTAAAATAATTAGGTTAACCTACAATGCTCTAAGAGAATAGGAATATTGTTATTTGGATGATGCAATCGTGTGGGAAAATTTATAAATACTGGAGTTTCTTACATGGTTAGGCAGCTAATTGTAATATGAACGTGTATTTTTTTAACTCGGGGTCGTCAGCTTGTCTAATTTTCATTTTACAATTTTTTTTTTCGAAATAATCAACTTTATTGGATCATCGAAATGATTTGAAGATGAAGATGAATTGAAAAAATAAGAAAATATGATGAAACTTGACAAACAAATTAAAAGGAATATAGAGAGCTTCTACAAGATATTATTCGTGTCATAGATCAAGAGTGTATGCCCAAAACGAGATTGGGTCAAAGTAACTTGAAAACATATCCACGAAGAAAATCCTGTAAAAATAACTCATATGTAACCAAAGAACCAAAATTTATATTTTTGTTATGTGGTCAAGAGTAACCCTCAATGAAACTTATCCGTTTGGTTAATTATATCTTTAGGAATAACTAAGAATACATTTGATTAAAGGAGTATTGTTTATATTTTTGTGATGACTCATGAATAGGTATATCAAAGGTTAATAGGATTATCTCAATGCTTCAAAGCCTTAATGTGTCATAAAAGTGTAGGGTGAATCACTGTATCTCAAACAGGCGACAACTTATCAGCAATACGGCTTATGAAATAACCTCAATGATGTGTCAAAGGAATAGAATTGGCTCAAATGGGGGTATATCAATAAAAGGTAAGGAATTCCTAAGCTGGTATACATAGTCGGGTTAGAATTCTATGGATCTATCATCCCAAGCTATTAAGACTCTAGGTTTACCTAATCGTGAAGGTAGTCGACCCAACCCAACCAAAGATTCATTTTTAACAACTCATGTGTTACATCATTTAAGAAATCTGGTATCTCTAAAATCAAGGGAAAGAAACATCTAATTCCCTATGACCTTATTTAGATGGAATTCATATAAATAGGACTTATATCAACCAAGACAGTGGTCAGGAAACCTCTCAAATGAAGGAAAAAAGAAAGATCTAGCAACAAAGCCAAACAATTCAACAAATGAACTTGCATCCCATTCTGGTTGGGGAGTCTCTAACATCCTAGTCGTTCTAGATAACCTATTAAGCATAGAAGTTTATGATTGGTCAGTCAATTTAGAGAAGCAAGTGTACTCCTCGGGACATGCATGATGATGTAATTATCTAGAGAAGTTCTTAATGTGGTGCCTTATTAATAAAACCTAGGAAATGTTTATGTATGCAGGACTGTTTTAAATATGGTCTTAAGGCCATGCAAGAAATGTGGTGCAATTTAAATCCTAAATTTTAATTAAGCTAAATCTTTTATTAAGATTTCGTAGAAACTTTTTTTATCCTAAAGAGCTTGAGTGCATATGCGAGGGGCCCAAACAAATCATAATCAAAACAAAGAGTAAATTCAGCACTCTGCACAAAGTAAACAAACCAACATGAATAAAAATGAATAAACAGGTAGTGCTATTGGGTTGGCAACATATCCCATAAAGACAAAATGATGGTTAGGGTCCACATATACATGGCTGATCATAATTTCTATACAAAATTGTGAATTCATAATTAAAGTATGAGACACAGGCACACTGTTTTGGTCCTTGCCATACGGTTCCGTACATTAAGCATTTTAGAACCCATGCTCATACCTTATTTTTTATACAAACTCCAGCTTATGGACTCCAAACAAAATACATGTGAAATTCAAAAAAAGTCTCAACCTGCAATGAAAAGATTAGCATAGGTTATTACGTGCAATCGTATACTGAACCATGCCCGATGGGAGGTGAGCTAAGTAGAGACTAAATAAAAGGTATTAAGTTAAATCATGATTGCTCCTCCCTGTGGAGATGAATCATTGCAAAAAAACCACTCCTAATATAGTAGTGCGCATGTCTCACTCTTAGTAAACACACAAAATTGCAACACATAAAATGCCTTGCTATGTGTAGACCAGGGAACAATAGTCAGGCATATGAAGAACCTAACTGCACCCGACTTTATTTTAACAAATTTTTGGAGTAAGGTGTCCTAATTAAATACACCACATGTGTGCAAAAAGTGTGGACGAGGCTAGTGTATTATTTTGATGGGGTCACCGACACTTGCCCAATACTAAAAATCCAAGAGATCTAAAGCGTGACATTAGAAGATGACAGATTTTAAAAAAAATTGTTTTAAAATTTGATCTTAATTATGACCTAAATAATTATTCTTTAGTTTACAAATTTGCTTTAAAAAATGATGGATAATAATATAAAATAATAATTTTTGTTTTAAAATAAAACCTAAGTGAAGCATATTAGATCTCTTGGATCCTTAGCACAATCATACACATACTGATTGCAATGTGATATACTCGCGAGCAATGCTCATTAAGGCATTGCGACCGACATTGGGTCACACATCTAATAAATTGCCATCAGACGCAAACTAGATAAGAATGATGTAAAAATGTAAATTTATTTAGCATAACAAGATTGCTCAAGCTAGGTGAGAGCAAATATGAGTGATATTCTAAGTGGTTTTTCTTGATGTGAATGCTCTAATTAGGTGTGAACAATCACAATCATGAAAAAAAATGATGGTTTAGCTATGAATGTTATTCTAGGTGAGCACTCATACCAAATCACATGTATAAATATAGATGAACTGCTTACTCAGCATGATCATACAAGGTAAATGATATGCATGAAAGGCAAGCAAAAGTCTATGCAATATACATTCACGCTAAACAGGACATCATAGCTTGAGTCATATGCTAGGTAGTACAACTCGCAGTAGATTATATATGAGATGAGCTAGTTCTATGTGATATATCCATCTCCACGAGATATAAAAATGTTTATCATGCACATATGATGACATATGTTCATGATAACAACTTTCAGGTATGCAAATGCAAAAACAAAAGATGTTACACTCATGTGAAATGCACAAAATTGACATGACATGAAAATACAGGTATGTTAATATAGTGTGTAAAATAACATAAAATATTGCTAACATAAAGCTAAATCATGAGAACTAAAAAAAATGCAATTTTCAGCATGCTTAACGCCAATTCACAAGCATAATGTGAAATCAATTTTTCACATGCATGAGTTTAAAACATGACCATCATGCAAGAAACTTTCTTCACATATGTCTGACATTAAATCATAAGCATAAGGTAAAACATAATTTTCCATGTAATTTTGATATTAAATCATAAGCATGAGGCAAAACATATTTTTCATGCATTATTTAGAAGTATCAGATGCAATATTTCGAAATAACATAGATACACATGATAATGCATGTATGCACACTTCTACATGAACCTAAATCCACATGATGACAAACCAAACTTTTTGTAAGAGACCTTTTAGGAATCTAAGCTCAAGGATGGTGAGGTGTACCAACTTTTTATTACAAAAAATAATAATAAGTCCACATCTATTTTCTTGGCATAAGTATGAAGAGTTTTTCATGGACAAAAATCTTTATAGCGTAGGGAATGAAAGATCAAAGAAGCTTTTTTATCTCTAGGCTCAATAGACTTCATCTTCCAACAAAAAGGTGAAGTCATCACAGACAAACAAAAAATTACCACAATCATTAATATTATGGGTTAACGGATGGGGCTTTCGGAAAGCACTCATGGAACTTTGCAAAAATAATGAAGATGCCACTTAACCTACGCTCTCCTCTAACATCAGCTTATTCTAGTTATCTAACATCATCATTAAAGCTTTCTAAAAAAGAAAATAAGCTTTGAAGAGAATCTTGCAACCGCGACTTTTGTGTCACATTCTCTCTCTCCATGTGTTGAGAATATTTTTTTTCCAATGTTCTAGTCCTAATGGGATTTCATGAAGAATGACACCCTTATTCCTCACTCTCCCCCCCGGTCATTGGCCAATTAAAGATTCTAAGTGTCCATAAAAAATGGTTTAATTCATATTAGAAGCTCTTGATTGGCCCAAGAAAAGATGGGGACCTTAAAATAACCTTTCAGTGGTCATTCCAAGCTATTCGAAGTCCAACACGGCCTCAAGTGGTTAAAATTCAATAACTTTGATTAAGCAAAGTGGAGGCTGGCATGGGGGAGTCAGCAGCCTGGTGTGGGGACACCATCTCACCAGGGCAGGTTCACTCAGAAAAGTGCAGGTGCATCTGTTCTCTGGTGCGGGTATGTCAATCTCTGTCTCCATGCACATAAAGCTGTTCTGGCATGGGGGCTCCCATTTTGGGTGTTAGCACAGCCAGTTTAAGGTGCAAGTATGCCCATGCAGACCACCAAGTTTGTGCCTTAAATGCACACTTGAGAGTCTCAATAGTTGACTTGAGCTATGGTAAGCTACGTATGAAAGGAAAAATGGTCTAATAATAATTAAGTGGACGTCCTACACATGTGACATCAAAAGTTAATGCGAATAAAGGACCCCCAAAAATTGTGTCGTGCTACTAAGACATGGTGCCCTTGGTGGAAGCAGACTTAGATCTTCCTTGGCAACCGAGCTAATCTTACCAAGATTTATGAATCAGCCATACTTGCTAGGTGATCTAGAAATTTATGGCTAATATAATGGCTAGTTAATCAAGGTGGACTAATCATGTAAGGTGTCCTTATCCAACAAGTATCAGCTAGCTGATCGAGGTATCCCATCAAAAGATAAGCACTATCAATTAGGTGAGTGAGGTGTCCTAATTATATAATAACTAACTAGATAATTTATGTGGTCTAGACAATTTAGAATGTTATATTAACATAGTAATCCCAACCACTAAGTTGATCTCTCACAAAGAACTAACTAAAAAGTCAATATGGTTCATGTCGAGTGAAACATTAAAATTTAATCAAGTAGCTATGGGATCAAGGTGTCCTAACAAAATAACAATGGACTAGATAATTAAGGTGGTTTAACCAATGGAGAAGGTTGGATTAACATAATACTCTCAACTATCCAAGATGCTCTCTCATAAGGAATTGTTGACCTTATTCTTGGTGAGGTCTAAACTTCCTCTTAGTAGTTAGGATCTAGCCATATAGCTTCCCTTTGACTATCCTAGAAGATTAGAGATGGAGCCTACCACCAAGAAATTTGAACCACTTAATAGCTTTTTTGAAACCCTACATGGATAGTCACAAACCTCCAAACTACTTGGAAGGTTAAGACCATCATGTGGAGGTTCAAAGATGAATTCCCATATGAATGATTGATCTTAAGGTAACCTTGGGTGACTAGGGTTTGGTCTTGCACACATACCCCTAACCCCTTTAATTCCCTACTTATTCCAAAACCCTAAACCAATACCCTCTACCCTTTAAGAAACTCCATGGAGAATCCCAAGCCTATGTTCTTTGATTGAGATGGCTAAAATCACTATGTGAGGCTCGGTCCCAAAATGGTTATGTATGACTTAATACCCTAAAACCCTAATTTCACCATAAACCTTCAAATTCAAACCAAAATTCCCAAAATTTATAAAAACCTCAAAATTCATTCCAAACCTCACCCAAATCAATTTAAAACGCCAATTGACCTAAAATCACCCAAAACTACCAAAATTGGCTAAATTACCAAAATACCCCCAAAATACCTAAAATTGTAAAAATCCAAATTTCACCCAATTCAATCCCAAAAATCATTTAAAACTTCCCCATATCACCCAATTGCCCCAAATTGATCAAATCGACTAATTTTGACTAAAATCCAAATTTTACCCCTAAAATTGCCAAATTCCAAATCAACTCAAATTTCCATCAATTGGTCCAAAATATTCTCAATTTCAATTCTAAACTCAAATTCAACATGTTCAATTCCAATCTATACCAATTTGAAGCTCAATTGAGTCAAAACCAAATCCTAATTTCAATTTTGAGCTAAAATCCCCAATTTGACTCAATCATCAAATTTCATGAAATTGAACCCCATAACCAACCCAATATTCCTCAATTTTGAATTTTAAACTCTTCATAACATTCTCCTAAGCCAATTTGAACTCTCAATTGGGCTAGATCTATACTTAAACCAAAATCCCCAATTTTAACTTATAATCCTAAATTCCCCAAATAAAGCTTCATGACCAATCAAAATGCTCCAATTTCAAATTCACATATAATTTCGGCATATATAAATACAATTTCAACCAATTCCAATCCAATTTGAGTGTTCCATGATCAATTTCAAAAAATCAAAATCATCATATGCAAATTAAAAGGCCCATCCCCTTATGCATTTTTTCCCATAACATTAACTTTAAAAGCCCAATTTGAGTCCACATGACAAAGAATTAATCCCTCTTCATCCCATGGCATGTAAAAAATTTCCCCATGGAATCATACCAAGCATACCATGCATACATGACACCTTACCCAAATTAGGCATGTTGACCTCATTTTTGGTGAGATCTTTTTCTTTCTCTTAGTGCTTAAGATCTAGCCATATGACTTCTCCTTAACTATCCTAGAAGACTAGAGATGGAACCCACCATTTAGTAATTCAAACCAAATCTTGATTCTCTTGGAATCCTACATAGATGGTCATCAACCACCAAATTACTTGGAAGGTTAGGACCAATGTGTGGGATAACAAAGATGAATTCCTATAGGATGTTCAAGCCTTAGGACTCCCTTGGGCGGCCTGGTCTTGGTGAAGTCTGGCTTGCACAAAATGCACTCTCACACCCATCCTAAACCCTAAACTACCCCAATCTTGACTCCTGGTTTATTGGAGCACTCATGTGGTTAAGTCCAAACCCCTAGCCCTTAGCTAAGAGGGTTAGGAACAATACATATGAGATGTTCAAAATGGAAATTTCTTGGCCCATGGTTCACTCTAAGCTTCTTCACTCCCACAACCCTAATCAAATTTCATTTTGCCAAAATTCCTGGTTTTGACATTGGGTCCTCAAACCTACCTAAAATTACCCAAATTGGCCCTACAACCACCAAAATTCTCCCAAAATCCCCAAAAATTACCCAAAATTCCGGAAAATCCTAAAAATCATTTTGAAACAATTCCCACCTCTTAAATCTACCAAAATACCTCAATACCTTCCAAATAACCTCCAAATACCCTAAATACCCCTTTAGCCCAAAATTCCGAAAATTCCAAAAATTCCCAGAAAATCCTAAATATTCCCAATTTCATTTTGTTCAACTATACCATAAGCTAATTTTACCAATTTAACCTAATTTTATCAAAACCTCCAATTTGACCCATTTTTAACATAAATGGACCCAATGTCAAACCAAATCAACCCATTTGACCTCAATTTTACCCAATTTCAATTCTAAACTTTAATTCAACATTTCCACTACCAATATAAACCAAATCCAAGTCCAAATTGATTCACATTTGAGTTCAATTCCATTTGAAATCCAAACCCCCAATTTTGCCCAATTAATCCAAAAACCCTAATTAACCTAATGTCAACCATTTCCCCCCCAAATTTAAATCCTAAACCTTTCATGGCACTCCCATGAAACCAATGCAACATTCAATTATCCCAATTTGAGCCTAAATCTTAGCCTAAACCCACTTGAAATCCAAAATATCCCATTTTAACCTAACTTGAATCCTTGTTCAAAATCTACCAAATTGATTAGCTTAACCTTAAAATTTACTCCCAATTGATGTTGGGAACTCTTCAATACATTCCCCTAAACCATTTGAAACTTTTAATTGGGTCTAAACCTCACCTTAATCCAACTTGGACCCAACTTGATCCAACCTTGCCCAAATTAACCAAAATTCCAAAACCAATCAAATTGACCTTTCAATTGAACTCAAAACCTCTCCATGTCTTCATGAAAGTTCTTCATGGAAATAATTTCTACAATGTTGCTCAAGACACTTGGACCTAAATCAAACCCAAACTCAATTTATCCTAACCTAAACCCAAGTGCACTAAATTGAACATATAGCCTAACCTAACCAAATTGAACCAAATGTGGCTAAACCAACTCTTCCACAGCCACCATTTGAATCCTAGGAACCACACTAGATCTAACTAGCCCAAGTTAAGTGATCCATGGACCAAGGGTCTCCAATTTTAAGGGATTTCTTCCCTTAAATGGTTAAATCTCTTTTTGCCTTGCCCCAAATCTCCCCACAACTGATTAATCACCATTAAACCTCTCCCTGACTCACCTAACCTCAGGGGCCAGCTCCCTTGTCCTTGCCGGTTGGCCTAGTCACCGAAGGGAGTCAAAACCGAAAGCTACCACTAGGCTAAGCACACCCAAACTTCCCCAACTGGCCACCTCAGCCAAAATTCTCATTGGAGCCTTTCGGCCCTCCACCTAAGCAGTTGAATACACCCATCAATTGAGCTCTGGCTCAGCCCTATGGCTCTGGCCATATAAGCTTCCCCTTTCGGCCATGAATAGTGTGTTGAAAAATTTCCTCACAAAACCTCCCCAAATCACTCCCAGAGCTCCTCTCAGACAAGAGAAGCTCAGCTCCACCGTCCTCCTGTCCTGAACCCCACTGTCTGAGCTTAATTTCTCAGTCCAAAATCAGGCCAGAAACAAGACATCTCTGAAACCTCCAAAGAAACCAAATTAAACCTTCCCACACCTTCACCAGAGATAGAGAAGAGTTCCCTAGTGAAAGCCCCCTCACCAGAACAGCCATTTGTTATATTGACCAGAGTTTGAAATCGGGCTTGGTCGAAGTCATACATAGGCATTTCACCAGAGCAAGAGCTGCAATCCGTAGCCTCCTGGGACCCCAACGAAAGTGCTAAGCACATTCAATCGAGGCTTCACCTCTTGGACCAAGGTATGGAAACTTCTTTTGCTCCCGAGCTTCTAGCGATTCTCCATTTACTTTAATTAAATTTCAATGCGCATTAGCCATATAGATGTGTAGCCTTAGTCTAGATGAGCATGTAGGAAGAAACTACACTCGATTTGTTTGAGTATCGAATGAGATATTAGGTCTAGAAGGTGGACGGTGCTCGGGTTGAGTCAGTTGGGGACGATGACCAGCAACCGTCGGATCATGCGTGTATCGGATGGATGGTCAGGATCAAGCTGGATGGAAGGATGGAACGGAACCGCGGGCCGTGTGGCTCCCGAGTCAGATGGCGGCGCCGAATCAAACCCTGCCGCGTGGAGCTTCGACCCGTCACATGTTGAGGTGGCGCCACTGATCCACTTTTCAATATTTATACTTACAACTATAATATGAAAATAAGCAACGACACCAAAAACTTGATTCCAACACGTTCATTGAGGGAAATATGCAATATCAAAGTGTAAGTTAATCAACTAGGATCATATGAGATCCAAGAAAGTTAGCTAGAGCCTATCCCTTAATGGCTCATTGAGGGATATATAAAATATCAAATTGTAATAGAATCATTGCCCACTTAGCTAGCCATCTCACCAAAGTGGTACGATTCATCAAATATTGTAAGGGGTTTAACATTTAAATCAAGTTTATACGATGTAAGATCATATAATGCCTCAAGTTCATAACTGAAAATATCAAGTCTAAGCAGTGTTTCTCAATTGATGGATATTTCATTTCAACTGGGACAAAATGTTAACTAAGATGGTATGAGGCATTCTCTTTGCCATCCTCATTATCCTGAGCTAACAAGGCTCCTACCACACATCTAAGACGAAAATATATAAAACAAGGGGTTTCATTGGGATTGAAGCTGATAATACTAATGGATTCAATAAATAGTGCTTGATATCCTCAAAAGCATCTTAACACACTTTATCACAATGGAAAAAACATCATTTCTAGATAAAGCAATAAAGGTTGACATTGATTAGAAAGATTGGAAATTAATCTCTTAATGAATGCAAGTTTCCCTTGAAGAGAATGCAATTGTTTAAGACTCTTAGGAGGTTCCATAGCTATGAAGATCTAGATCTTACTAAGTTCTACCTCAATGCCTCTATGGCAGACTATAAAGCCCAAAATCTTCTTGAAGATACGCTAAATGCACACTTGAAAGTGTTCATCTTCAGATCATACTTTCTAAGGAGCTTAAAAATAACTCTTAGGTCCAAGATATGATATTCTTTCAAATGACTCTTAACCACCAAATCGTCTATAAAACATTAAACTTAGTGATTTAATCAGTAATAAAAGATGTGTGGCATAGCACATTGATAAGTTGCCCCGATATTTTACAAACCAAAAGGCTAACCTTATAGCAAAAGATACTGACATGGGTATGAAATGTCATATACTAGTCTTCCTCTGGGGCCATCCAGATTTAGTTATAGCCAAACAAGCCATCCATAAAAGAGCACATTGCATGAGATGAAGCAACATCTATCTTGTGGTCTGCTATACAACAACAAAAAAACCATTATCCCATAGAGTGTGCACTAGTATAGACAGAGGAAAATTATCTTTTGCACAAACTTTATTCAACTCCCAAAAGTCTAAGCAAACTCATCTTTGTTCATTCTTCTTATGAACGGATAATAAGTTTGCTTGTCATATTGGGTACAATAATTCCCTATTGAAGTCGGCCTTGATGACATTTTTTGGTCTCTTTGATATTTGGCTGCATTCTCCAAGTAAATTTGGCTAAGTTATGAACGATCATCTCTAGAGATAAACCAGACATCTCAACGTTACTCCATATGTACTAGACACAAATTCTTTCAAGATTTATGATTTTACTAGTCATTAAATTTGACAAGAGTTTTCTTATGAATGTCAGACAAGGATCATCATCTATACCTATATTGATCTTGAACTACTCAACAATAGTCAAGGAAACACTATCTTCCCATTTAAGTGGAGTTCTTGACTTTAACTTCCTCATCATTAGAGGCAAGAGCTTCATTACCTTCAAATTTAGAAATCATTCTACGTGTGGCGATGGAAAGTTTGGTTTTATTTGGCATTTTTGCATATATGAACACAAAATTATCTTCATAAGCTCTATTCAAACACATAACATTACATATTTTGGCTTAGTGGACATATGACTTTTTGAGTAACAACCCATTATCTAATAGTTTATTGATAAGGAGATGAAAATGATAAGAAAGAGTCATATCATCTATTTTTTCATTATCATCATTTAAAAACATTACATTAGAGTTGGTTACATGTGTATCGACCTTATAAAATAAAATTTCTTTCTCTCCAGATTTGATTATAGGAAGTAAATAAAAAGTGTGTAACTCATCAATTATCAATACAATTGTTGTTGTATATATTTTGCAATATCCTTGTGGCACTGGTTAGATAGTAAATACCTGTTGACCTCATTTTTGATGAGGTCTTCTCTCATTCTTTTTAGTACTTAGGATCTAGCCTTAGGCTTTTCCTTTGACTATCCTAGAGGATTAGAATCGGGACCCACCACTTAGAAATTCAAACCACTTCTTAACTCCCTGATAACTCCACTAACTTGATTGTAGACCCCTAATCACCTAGAGGGTTGAAATCAAATGTGGAAGTTTAAAGGATGACTTCCTATAGGACTCTTTGGCCTTAGGACTGCCCTGGGTGGCCTGGTCTGGTGAAGGGGCTGACATACACACACACACTACACCTATAAACTACACTTTCACACACCTCCTAAAACCACTCCCATACCCAATTTGACCTCCTGACTCATGAAGGTGATTCACATGGATAGTCCTTAACCCCTAAGCCCTCGGTAAGAGGTTAGGAACAACATAGTGAATGCCTCAAATGAGTCCTCTCATGGCTCATATAGGCTTAACATGGCTTCATGGCTCAACCAAAATGATTTCATTCCACTTACATTTACCCAATCTTCAATTTTCCAAATTTTCGATTTTTGACCCCCGGGACCCTACACCCGCCTAGCCTACCCAAAACCCTTGAAATTACCCAAATTTTTCAAAATTCTCCAAAATCACCCAAATTCCTCAAAACCAATCCCAAACATTCCCACACCAATCAAATTGATCATCCATAGCCAAAAATACCAAAAATTCCAAAAATACCCCACAATACCCTCCAAATACCCAAAATGCCCCTCTTAGCCAAAAAATCCAAAAATTCAGAAAATTCCAGAAAATCCCCAATTTTCCCAATTTCATTTTGTCTAACTACACCATGGGCCAATTTTGTCAATTTACTCCACTTTTATCAAAATCCCCAATTTGACCCATTTTTAACCCAAAGTGAACTCAATGTCAAACCAAACCTACCCAATTGACCCAAATTCTGGTCCAATTCAATTCTAAACTTCAATTCAACATCCCCAACACTAATCTAGACCAAATCCAAGCCCAATTTGATTGAAATTTGAATCCAATTTCACTTTTGACCTTAAAGCCCAATTTGAACCCATGACCCAAACTTAGCTCAAACTCACCCAATTCAACTCCAATTAACCCCAAACCTTTTCTAAACCTTCCTTAACATCCCCACAAACAAAAAACTAACATAATTTGCCCAAAATTTAGACCCAAACCCCACTCAAATTCAACCCAAAGCTAAAAGACCCAATCTTGACCTAAACCCAAACCTAACCCAAATAAGCCCAAACCCCAAAATCAAAACCCAACCAAAGTCAAAACCTCTTTGAAACACTCCCATAAACATTTCCCAACATTAATTTTACAACAATTTCAACCCTAGCCCAACATTGGCCCAAGTTAGCCCAATTTGACCTAGATTAACCCCTTTACCAAAGAAGCCCAAATCCAACCCAATTCAAACCCAAACCACTCCAAACTTGTTTCAAATCAATCATGACACATCCTTAGACAAAACTCAACATTTATTTGGCATGGCCCATTGCAAATTTTTCTATTCAAAAGCCCAATATCTAACCTAAAAGCCCACTCCCTGAAACCTTCCTAAAAGCCCACCTTTACCAAATTTTAAAAGCCCAAAGTCCATTTCCAAGCCCACATGAAACCTTTTCTTCATCATTCCTTTGATAATACTATTTGACCAAAGTCTTAAACCATCATGAAATCAACCCATTTGTAGCATCATGACAAATCCCATTAATGGAATCCAAAGTTTTCAAAATTCCAAATAACCCTTTTCCATGCAAGTGAGCCAACCTTTTCCCCAAGCCATGAGCAAGCCAAATGAAGTCATGGAGCCATGCATAAGCCAT
The DNA here is from genome assembly GCA_022702705.1 of Papilionanthe hookeriana x Papilionanthe teres. NCBI lineage: Eukaryota > Viridiplantae > Streptophyta > Magnoliopsida > Asparagales > Orchidaceae > Papilionanthe > Papilionanthe hookeriana x Papilionanthe teres. The sequence goes on from CM040438.1 coordinate 26,910,279, forward strand.
ATGCAAGCCATGGGGAGCCCTTTCCACCTCACCATGCCACTTATGGCAAGGAGAGGGGAGCGTTTCTTAAGCCTTCACTAAACCTTTTTTAACCCCATTCATGATACACTTTAACCAAAATTGGCCACCTCACCTTGGATGGGGACTTCACCACATATGTGAGGCTGACCCAAATGATCTCACATCAGCCCAAATCAAGCCTTGGTGAGTGAACCAAGCCAAAACCATGAATTGACCCAAATTGGACCAAAAATGCTCCTTACACCCATGCCATTTAAATCCTTGACTTTACACATGGCATAACCCGATTGATTGCACCAAGATCGAAGCTCAATCATGTGAGTTTTCCTCGGCCAAAAAACCTTGATGAATGAACCAAGCCAACCCTCATGGCCACCCAAGCTCCACCATAACCTTCCTTATTTAAACCCCACCTCCATGACCAAGTGGAAGAGATGAAAAGATTACCTTGGGTAAACCACCGCCAAATTGTTCCCAAAGCTTCTCCAAGCACTCCTAAGCTCAATCCAATCATTTCCAATTGAGGCCTCACCTCTTGGACAAAGGTATCAAATTTTTCTCCTCCAACCGAGCATGTTTTAATTTTCCGTAATTATTCACATGTTTTAAGTATATCATCACCGTATAGATGTGTGCTTACTCGATTAGACGATCATTTTAAAAAAATTCATTCAACTTCGTTGAGAATCGAGGAGATATCAAGGTTTGAAGTTGGACGGTTTTGGGTGAATAGAACTAGGGAGAGAAGCGAGCGGCCGTTCGATCGGGCGTGTATCCAACGGACGGCGCTGATGGAGTTGGACGGTAGCTGTATCCATGAACAGAACCGCGCCAGCCAATCAGGGAGCGACACATGGCGATTGAGCGGGAAAATGAAATATTTTATTTATTTTTGACCCTAATCTTCAAAAATGCATAACTTTGTGTAGAAAAATCATAAAAATAAAATAAAAATACCCTCTTGCTCAGTGAACGGAGGAGAATAATGTGGAAAAAAAATCATTTAATTTCATTGAGTATTTGATTTTTAATAATTTATTTACTCTCTGCACATTTTCAATTCTCCATGCATGTATACAATTCACCATGGCATGAGACTATAGGGCTTTTGAAGCCTCTGAATTTGGAAACATTCCCTGAATTTTCCAAAGTTAGAGGCCATCCCTATGAAGAGTTATTGATTTTTCAACTCTAGGTTGCTAGTTTGAGTATTTTAATTCCAATAATTAGCATATTGTGAAATAAATTCTAGAAAAATTTGGTGATGTTTATTATGACTAGAGGACCCTAGGAAAAATAGGTTTTGAGTTAACTCACTTGGAATAACCCTAATTGGCTTAAACACCCAAAATGGAGTTTTAATTATTTAGAGCTAATCATACATCAAATTGACTTGAAATAAATCCTCCACTGACCTTTAGGATCAGAGGAACCCACCATAAAAATTTGAAGTCAATTGGACTTGGTTTACCCTATCAAATGGGTTGATTAAGCCATTTAGCCAAAATTAAACTTAAAAAACTCATAACTTTCAAAATGCTTTTAAAAAATTCACCAAATTGGTTTTGGAGCCTCTCTGATATCAGGGGAATTTAAGAAAATTAAAATTGCAATTTTCTAAAAAGTTGATTTTTTGCATTATTTTAATATTTTTAATAATTAAAAAATAATAAAAATCACAAAAATAATAAAATTCACCAAAATGTCACATTTTGAATTTTAATCACTTAGGAACAAACCCCATATTTTTCTTAGGTCTCTAGGATGAGATATTAAATTTTAAAGCCCTAGGATAATTTTAAAATTAAAAAAAATGTATTTTTTAGCATTTCCACTAAAATAATTCTAATAAATCAAAGAAAAATCAGAAAATTGTAAAAATTGGTTCTCTGATTTCCTTGATATTAGAGAGATTTTTGAAAAATATAAAATTCATTTTTCAACCTTTATTTTATTTTTAAATTAATTAATACTCCAAAACTCAAAATAATTATAATAAAAATAATATAATTCAAAAAATCACCAAAATTGGTCCAAGTGGTCCTCTGGTCATTAGGAATGTCTTATAATTTTCGTAAGGATAGAAACTTTTCCTTGGTCATATTATTAAATTTTCCTTGGAAATCCCTATTTTCCACCAAAAATAATTACATAAATAAATTAAATACAGAAAAATTACATTTTCTCCTCTAATGCCTTTATTGACAAATGAGTGAAGTCACATAAAAATTTCAAATTCATTTGAGCTCAATTTAGTGAGTTATGGAATTAGTAAGCTTGAAGGGCAAAATGGTAATTAAAATTTTAACCATTAATTAAAACTTTAGGCTTAATAAAATGAAAAAGTAAAATATTTGATCTTAATCTGATTTTGATGATTGAAATTCAAATAATTAAAGAGTAGAAACCTACTAAACAATTTAAAAATAATTAAAATAAACCTTAATCAAATAATTAATTAAATTTGGAAGAATAATAAAATTGGAATTATTAAAATAAGGATATTATTAGGAAGAGATTTGTTCTTTAATTTAAGAATCCCTAAATTAATCATCTCAATAGTATTTAATTCCTAATTAAAATGATAATCCAAATTTAAGATTTAAAATGCTAAAAGACTTAATCATTAAATTAAATTAAAGTTAAATTATTTAAATTAAATCCTTTTAAAATTTCAATTAAATTAATACTTTAACAATTAAAATTAAATCATCTTTAAAATATAAAAAATAAAAAAAATAAAAAAAATAAATTAAAATTAAAAATAAAATTAAATTAAAATTTAAATTAAATTAAATTAAAATTTAAATTAAATTAAATTAAAATTTAAATTAAATTAAATTAAATTAAATTAAATTAAATTAAATTAAAACATATTAAATTAAATCAAATTAAATCAAATTAAATTAAATTAAATTAAATTAAATCATATTAAATTAAATTAAATTAAATTAAATTAAAAAATAAAATCAAGTTAGAATTAAAATTAGATTAAATTAAATAAATTAAATTAAAATTAAAACTAAACCAAATTAAATTAAATTAAAGTTAAATTAAATTGAATTAAAAATAACATCACCTAAGACAAAAAGAATTCAAAAATAAATCTAAAACAACTTGAACACTATTCCAAACTTAAATCCATTAACTGAAATTAAATTAAATCATAAATCACTTGAACGTTAATTTGCCCTCAAAAGCTCATGATGTCATAACTCTTAAAAGGAGTGTTAAGTGAAGTGTTACTTCATTCATAGGATATTCAAATGTCCTAGTTCACTGAGCAAGATAACAAAACTTGAACTCTCGGACGATTAATTCATTTGTATAATTAAATTCTCTTGGACTTAAAATAATCCTAGAAATATTGAAAAGATGTTTAAGATTCGTCTTAAGCACTTCCTCGATATGATAGGATGTTTATAAGAACAATTGAACTTAATTGTTCTTTGATGAAGGAAATCGTCCTCGAACCAAAATACCGACACCTAGACGTCATAGGAGATGACTAGCTATAGGAGTAGGACCGTAGTAGAAAACCATAACCCTTCCCTTAGCTTTACCTAGGAACTTGCTTTAAATGCTTAAATATTCTAATTGTGTTTAAAGTGCGGCTTGGGATGACGGGAAGACCCTCAGAGTACGCTTTTATTTTATTACAATTTACCTTATTGCAATTTATTTAATCGCATCGCACTTACTTTTCTTGCATGATAAACAACTGTTGCATGAAAACCCACACCTCTAGGGTAGTCCTAAAGCTGAAACCAAAACTAAATTAAAAGTCATTACAAGATAAAATTCACCGTCACAACATTTCAAAATATAAAACAACTCAAAATCTAATCACGAAACGGAACAACAAAACTACAACTACAACTAAATTAAAACGTCTTGTTGGATGATCGGTAATACCTCGGATGATGTAACCTACGTGTTGCTTAACGGATTTCCACGGTCTAAATGAAAGTATGGAACTCATTCGAGTTGAGTTTAGCAAATTCATCCGGACTAAGTGAATCCGATAAAAATAACGATGCCGGAAGGATGGAACCGTGGGATCTTAACCGGTGTTGTTATAATCAACTTTAAGATTTGTTTTTATTAAAACATAAAAAACACTTGGAAATTAAGACCTTCTCTAAGCCAGAACACTTCTCTCATCTCCTGATTTATGACTTCTAAAACTAAACCTCTGCAACAACAAGGAGCTCGAAGCATGGTGGGTAGCACGGCCATCGTCATCGACGAAACACGAGTCTACTTCGACAGAAACTTTCTTAGAATTAAATAACCAAGCCATAGGACTTCGAGGAAGTTTGCCTAGTACAACATAAATCCTCAACTCTTCGTTAGGCATTTGCATGATCATATCATGTAAATTAAGCCCTAACCGGTCTTAGGACTCCGAGGTAGTCGTCCGATACGACATAAACCCTCACATCTTAGAGGCTATTTGTATGATTTTATCATACGAATATAAGTCCTAACTAATTAAAATTGGCAAGATCAAAATACTAAATAAACATTAGGGCTTTCCTAAATCCAAGACAAACAATAGGATAGTCGGGAAATTACCGGAGTTCGCTTTGAATCTGTGATTTCTCCTACCTTTCTTCCTTTGGATTCCCAAAATAAAATATTCCAAATTTGATCCATTCCCTATTGAAATTCCAAAATTCAATCCCTTGAAAACTTAAACTTTGAAATTCTTGAGAGCAGAACTACTGATTATTATCGAGAGTTTTCTTAGGTGATTCCCATCACTTAAGATGTAATTAACTATAGGGGCTTGCCCTTATAGGGAATTTTAAGAACCAAGGTAATATAAACCTCGTTTAATGTTTTCATATTAAGTAGGGAACTTGTCGGCTTATAAAATTGGTTCGCAGACTAAACGGATGTCACAAATCTTCTAGTTTATTTAACCGAGCCCCATCATCGAGCGAGTGTGTCTATTCTCCGGGATAGATATACTCGTTTGTGGTGCGGTGCTCGTTTATATAAACTATTCGGGATGTGAGATTAGTTTGATTTCATATCTTAAAATTTTCAAATTTAAAATTATTTTCAAAATCAAATGCTACTTTCTAAATTATATATATATATATATTTAAATTAAATTTAAAATCTAAAATTCGCCAATAATTTCTGTAGGCGACCCTTTCTTCAAAATTAAACACATAACATAAAAATATGCCGACAATTTCTGGCGACTCCGCTGGGGAAAATTCCTCTCTCCATTTTTAATCAGATAGTTCTGCTGTCAAAAATCGGTAGTGTATTCATGTCCCTAGTGAACCAAACTACCCTTCTTTCCGTTGGAATACTATGTTCATTTCTACCTTGAACGAGTATAGCCAACATTCTCTCGGATTTAGGAGTCACTGTTTAGACACCCCTAAACAGAGAGGTTCCGAGATCCTTTTACCTCATTTCTGAGGCGGGGTGGACCCCCAATAGGTGTTAGTTTAGGAGTGATCCTTCGAGTCGAGAAGTCTTGCATAAGACTTTCTTTTCCTTTCCAACTCTGAATCGGATTTATTACCTCCTCTACACCTTTGAACATTCCGTTCCTAATAAACAAACCCTCTAATGAATGACTCTTTTAACAAATAACTCCTTTTATAAATACATGAACAAGAATGTGTTCGGACTCTTTTCGATTCCTTTCTTTTCATCTCGATGAGAAGAAGCATAACTTGGGATCGACAATCGAATCTACCCTGCGAAATGGAAGCCCCAAAGCTGATCTTCTCCTTCACCAATGGATCTGGACTTTGCTGTTTACAAGGATGAGTTGCTCGACAATGGGATCATCCGGTTTGGACAAGGATTCGAGAACACAAATGTCAAGATCACTGACGTTACCCTTTTCGCACTGACAGACAAAGTATCTGAAATTGAAAGACCTTTGATCGAGTTCAACCTTAAGTCAACTCAAGAGTTTCCTCCTCTGCAAAGGGTTCCAGCTGAGAGGAATACTACCGTCCATAGGAGGACCGTTATCTCTACCCCCACTGGTCTAGTCGTCTCTGCACCTACCCCGGCTCCTGCCAAGCCGAAGGGGAAGGAAGTTCAAATTTGTAACGAGCATGTTACCGTGGAGGGTACGATTTCCGTGCAAGACCTTCGTTTTTGAAATTGGGTCCAGCTCAAGGGTTCCACCCCTAACACGGACTCGGAGGAGAAACAAAGGCGGGAAGATTGCCAAGAAGGCCGGAGGCTGCTGAAGTCGCTTTCTTAGAAGAAATCTCTGAGTACACACCACTACCTGAATACATACAATTGCCTGAATATACACCCCTTTTGGAAGGAAGTAGATTCCATCCCCTTTCCACCGCAGCCGACGAGGAAAATGTCCGTAGGATTGCCTCCACATTACCTCGACCCGCATACTATAGCGACAATGAAAGAAAAGAGCTAGGATTACACCATTTGCCCGACTACAGATTGTGATTGAGAAGCTAGCAAAGAAAGAGAAAATGCCCTGTATCGGAGATCTTAAGAAGAATAGGACGGGTGCCGGCCAAATCCCGTCTTGGGCCACGAGTAGAACCTGCTATCGCTGCAGAAGAGCCGAATAAGAAGATGAAGGCTAGTCTACAAAATTCCCAGGAAAGAAAATGCTTTAGCAGATTCGTTAGCCCGCCTCGCAAAAGAATTTACCTGCTTGCAAGATGAATCAGTGGAAGTGTCAGTTCACGGACGTCAGGTCCTATCACAGCTCGACATAGACACAATACACAAATCGAAAAAGAAAAAGAATCGAGTTGTAGCGATGACGAAAAACACGGAAGATTGGCGATAGCCATTAATAGACTACCCGCAAACAGGAAAACTACCGGACGATAGGTCGTTAGCCCATCGGATCGAAAAGAACTCTGTCCTACGCATTAATAAATAACACGTTATACAGAAGGTCTTTCGATCAAATGTGGCTAAAGTGCCTAACGGGTCCGAGGCCCGTGAAATTGTTAAAGAGGTGCATTCAGGACTCTGTGGCGCTCACCAGTCGGGTCCGAAGATGAAAATAAAAATTAAAAGACTAGGATATTTCTGGCCCTCGATGATGACCGACTGCATGAAAATCGCTAAGAGCTGTCACCAATGCCAAGTGCACTGAGTGGTTCTACACCAACCTCCAAATGTGCTACATCCGACAATTGCGTCGTGGCCATTTGAATGTTGGGGCACGGATATAGTAGGTCCAATAGAACCACCATCTTCAAAAGGGCATCGCTTCATTCTTGCGGCTACGGATTACTTTTCCAAGTGGGCGAGAGGCGAGTTCCACTTAGAGAAGTGAAAGCTCACCACGTGCTACGGCTTTTCAAGAACCAAGTTGTCTACCGTTTCGGAGTGCCGCGCGAGGATCATCTCGGATAATGGGTCGGCATTCGAAGCACGCAAATCAACAATTTTGTCGGGAGACACGGAATCGACTGGCGGTATTCAACAATTTACTATCCAAGAGCAAACGGCCCAGTCGAGGCTTTTAACAAAACTCTCGTTCAAATTTTAAAGAAAACTTTGGACGATAATAAGAGAAATTGGAACAAGAAGTTATTAGAAGCCTTATGGGCCTACCGGACAACCTTCAGAACTTCTACTCAAGCTACACTTTACGCTCTGGTGTATGGGTCCGAGGCAGTGTTACCCTTAGAGGTCCAGCTTCCTTCACTCGGAATTGCGATTGCAAACAAGATCACGACAGAAGAGAATGCCAAATTACGACTAGAAGAATTGGAAAGCCCGGAAGGAAAAAGACTCGCGAGCGCGACGAGATTTAGAACTATACCAAGCTAAGATGGTTCAAGCTCATGACGGATCGGGTCCGCCCAAGAACCTTCAAAGTTGGTGACTTAGTTCTCGTTCTCAAGAGACCTATCCTCGCACACCGCAAGATAGGAGGAAAATTTGAACCCACTTGGGAAGGGCCGTTTGTGGTTGAGGCGACCTACTCGGGAGGCTCCTACCGGCTAGTGAATTGCCAAGGAGAACGGCATATGCTTCCGATCAACGGACGATACTTGAAGAAGTATTACGCTACTCGATGTTTCAAAGGAATGAATTTTTCATCCCTAGAAGCACGGGTGAAGTAATTATTTATGACGGGTCCGAACCCAAAAAATAATAAAAAATGTGCTAAAATAAATAAAATCATGATAATATGTTTTCCTTGTTTTCTCTTCCAAATCAAAATCTTTTTCCTGATCTTTTCCCACTTCATTCTCGTTGAATTTAAAAGTACAAAAGTAATAATAAAAAAAAACTCTGTCTCTAATAAACATTTTCTTAATGTTCTTGTTCTTAGTACAGCCCCTGATCCTTTTCCTTGTCTTTTCACAGGGAAATGTCGAACGGGCGGTTGGTCCTGAACTTTAGAAATGGCGTAAGCCTTGCACTCGACGAAAGAGGGTGAAAGATGGAGCGATAATAGAGATTGACTCGGACTTCGCACCGGCGAGGCTCGCAATACGAGGAAGCCGGCCGGGTCCCGATTGACCGAGAGGAACTACCCGATCGGACGAGTAATGAAAGTAGGTGGCCCAAGCCACCAACCCAACAGCAAGAAAAGGAAAACAAACATTGAGGAGGACAAAAGAATCAAGTCTGTAGTCGCTACAGCAGAGGGCAGGCTTGTCAGCACCGCGCCCACAAAGATTCAGGAAGTACGAAGAGCTACTCTCACAGCAACTCAGCGAAGAAATAAAAATCGCCGTATCCGCAAGATGTTAACTAAACTAGCAGCGGACCAGCGCGACGAGGCGATCAGCTACTACCGATGCATATACTTCGAGGATATCGGTTCGCCGGGAACTCGAAGAAAGGAGGCCGACTCGAGGGATAACGAAGAGACCGGGGAAATCTCAAGAAGATCGGAAGAAGGAAGGCTACCACGCCACCGAGATAAAGCCACCGGTAATGCATAACCTTGTTGCGAAGCAACCCGGAGGATGTCCCGACGGAGACCATCCCCGAGGAGCCGAGGTATGCGGGGAGAACGCGAAGGGATTGAGCCATATATCCCACGATACGTCACCGAGGCCTCGTCATTTGCGGATCATTCCGGAATACGAGCTAGAAAGGATGCAAAATGTCGAGAAACAAACTTTTGAATACTTCGAGAGAATCGGAGGCGAGGAGGATCAATATACTAGAAGGCCTCGAGCTACATACAGACGTGTTCTCAGAATACGAACAACAACAAATCGTGGACTGCATCCGGGATTTGAAAAGAATGGGTCGAGCAGGTCGCTGTACGGCTTATTTTTGGGTTGAGTGTTTTGTTTTGAAAAGAGGTCGCCTACAGAAATTGTCGGCGAATTCTTAATTTAATTTAAATAAATAATTTGAAAAGTAGTATTTGATTTTGAAAATAATTTTTTTAATTTGAAAATTTTAAGATATGAAATCAAACTGATCTCACATCCCGAATAGTTTATATAAACGAGCGCCGCACTACAAACCGTGTATCTATCCCGAAGAATAGACACATCGCTCGATAATGAGGCTCGATTAAATAAACTAGAAAGTTTGTGACATCCGTTTGGTCCGCGAACCAATTTTATAAGCCGACAAATTCCCTGTTTAATATGAAAACATTAAACGGGGTTTATATTACTCGGGTTCTTAAAATTCCCTATAAGGGCAAGCCCCTATAGTTAATTACATCTTAAGTGACGGGAATCACCTAAGAAAACTATCGATAATAATCAGTAGTTCTGCTCTCAAGAATTTCAAAGTTTAAGTTTTCAAGGGATTGAATTTTAGAAATTCAATAGGGAATGGATCAAATTTGGAACATTATATTTTGGGAATCCAAAGGAAGAAAGGTAGGAGAAATCACAGATTCGAAGCGAACTTCGGTAATTTCCCGACTATCCTATTTGTTTGGCTTGGATTTAGGAAAGTCCTATTGTTTATTTAATATTTTGATCTTGCCAATTTTAATTAATTCGGACTTATATTTGTATGGTAAAATCACACAAATAGCCTTGAAGCTGTGAGGGTTTATGTCGTATCGAACGACTACCTCGGAGTCCTAAGACCGATTAGGGTTTAATTTACATGACATGATCATGCAAATGCCTAACGAAGAGTTGAGGATTTATGTTGCACTAGGCAAGCTACCTCGAAGTCCTATGGCTTGGTTATTTAGTTCTAAGGAAAGTTTTGCTGAAGTAGACTCAGATTTTGCTGATGACGATGGCCGTGCTGCCCACCATGCTCCGAGCTCCTTGTTGTTGCAGGGGTTTAGTTTTAGAAATCATAAATCAGGAGATGAGAGAAGTGTTCTGGTTTAGAGAAAGTCTTAATTTCCAAGTGTTTTTTATGTTTTAATTAAACAAATCTTAAAGTTGATTATAACAACACCGGTTAAGATCCCACGGTTCCATCCTTCCGGCATCGTTATTTTTATCGGATTCACTTAGTCCAGATGAATTTGCTAAACTCAACTGAATGAGTTCCACACTTTCATTTAGACCGTGGGAAATCCCGTTAGCAACACGTAGGTTACATCATCCGAGGTATTCCCGATCATCCAACAAGACGTTTTAATTTAGTTGTAGTTGTAGTTTGTTGTTCTGTTTGTGATTAAATTTTGAGTTGTTTTATATTTTGAAATGTTGTGGCGGTGAATTTTATCTTGTAATGACTTTTAATTTAGTTTTGGTTTCAGTTTTAGGGACTATCCTAAAGGTGTGGGTTTTCATGCAACGAGTTGTTTATCATGCAAGAAAAGTAAGTGCGATGCGATTAAATAAATTGCAATAAGGTAAATTGCAATAAAATAAAAGCGTACCTGGAGGGTCTTCCCGTCATCCCAAGCTGCACTTAAAACACAATTAGAATAATTAAGCATTTAAAGCAAGTTCCTAGGTAAAGCTAAGGGAAGGGTTATGGTTTTCTACCAAGTTCCTAATCCTATAGCTAGTCACTTCCTATGACGTCTAGGTTCTTGTATTTTGGTTTGAGGATGATTTTCTTCATCAAAGAACAACTAAGTTCAATTGTTCTTATAAATATCCTATCATATCGAGGAAGTGCTTAAGACGAATCTTAAACATCTTTTCAATATTTCTAGGATTGTTTTAAGTCCAAGAGAATTTAATTATACAAATGAATTAATCGTCCGGGAGTTTAAGTTTTGTTATCTTGCTCAGTGAACTAGGACATTTGAATATCCTATGAATGAAGTAGCACTTCACTTAACACTCCTTTTAAGAGTTATGACATCACGAGCTTTTGAGGGCAAATGGATGTTCAAGTGGTTTATGATTTAATTTTAGTTAATGGATTTAAGTTTGGAATAGTGTTCAAGTTGTTTTAGATTCTTGAATTCTTTATGTCTTAGGTGATGTTATATTTAATTTAATTTAATTTAATTTAATTTAACTTAATTTAATTTAATGTGGTTTAATTTAATTTAATTTAATTTAAGTTAATTTAATACAATATGATTTAGCTTAATTTAATTTAATTTAATTTAATTTAATTTGATTTAGTTTTAATTTAATTTAATTTAATTTAATTTAATTTAATTTAATTTAATTTAATTTAATTTAATTTAATTTAATTTAATTTAATTTAATCTAATTAAATATGTTTTAATTTAATTTAATTTAATTTAATTTAATTTAATTTAATTTTAATTTTAATTTAATTTTATTTTTAATTTTAATTTAATCAAATTTTTTTTTTATTTTTTATGTTTTAAAGATGATTTAATTTTAATTGTTAAAGTATTAATTTAATTGAAATTTTAAAAGGATTTAATTTAAATAATTTAACTTTAATTTAATTCAATAATTAAGTCTTTTAGCATTTTAAATCTTAAACTTGGATCATCATTTTATTTAGGAATTAAATATTATAGAGATGATTAATTTAGGGATTCTTAAATTAAAGAATAAATCTCTTCCTAATGACATCCCTATTTTAATAATTCAAAATTTATTATTCTTCCCAAATTTAATTAATTATTTTAATTAAAGTTCATTTCAATTATTTTGAATTGTTTAATAGGTTCCTACCCTTTAATTATTTAAATTTCAATCATCCAAATCAGATTAAGATCAAATATTTTACTCTTTCATTTTATTAAGCCTAAAGTCTTAATTAAGGGTTAAAATTTTAATTACCATTTTGCCCTTCAAGCTTAATAATTTCATAACTCACTAAATTGAGCTCAAATGAATTTGAAATTTTTATGTGACTTCACTCATATGTCAATGAAGACATTAGAGGAGAAAATGTGATTTTTCTATATTTAATTTATTTATGTAATTATTTTTGGTGGAAAATAGGGATTTCCAAGGAAAATTTAATAATATGACCAAGGGAAAGTTTCTATCCTTAAGAAAATTATGGGACATTCCTAATGAGCAGAGGACCACTTGGACCAATTTTGGTGATTTTTTGAATTATATTATTTTTATTATAATTATTTTGAGTTTTGGAGTATTAATTAATTTAAAAAATAAAATAAAGGTTGAAAAAATGAATTTTATATTTTTCAAAAATCTCTCTGATATCAAGGAAATTAGAAAATAAATTTTTACAATTTTCTGATTTTTCTTTGATTTATTAGAATTATTTTAGTGGAAATACTAGAAAATACATTTTTTTTTTAATTTTAAAATTACCTTAGGGCTTTAAAATTTAATAACTCATCATAGAGACCTAGGAAAAATATGGGGTTTGTTCCTAAGTGACTAAAATTCAAAATGTGACATTTTGGTGAATTTTATTATTTTTGTGATTTTTATTATTTTATTAATTATTAAAATTTTAAAATAATACAAAAAATTAACTTTTTTAGAAAATTGAAATTTTAATTTTCTTAGATTCCCCTAATATCAGAGAGGCTCCAAAACCAATTTGGTGAATTTTTGAAAAGCATTTTGAAAGTTATGAATTTTTAAAGTTTAAATTGGCTAAATGGCTTAATCAACCCATTTGATAGGGCTAACCAAGTCCAATTGACTTCAAATTTTTATGGTGGGTTCCTCTGATCCTAAAGGTCAGTGGAGAATTGATTTCAAGTCAATTTGGTGTATAATTAGCTCTAATTAATTAAGGACCTATTTTGGGTGTTTAAGCCAATTAGGGTCATTCCAAGTGGATTAATTCAAAACCTATTTTTCCTAGGGTCCTCTGGTCATAAGAAACATCACCAAATTTTCCTAGAATTTATTTCACAACATGATAATTATTGGATTTAAAATACTCAAAACAATAACATGAACTTGAAAAATCAATAACTTCTCATAGGGATGGCCTCGACTTTGGGAAATTTAGGGAATGTTCCCAAATTCAGAGGCTTCAAAAGCCCTATGGTCTCATGCCATGGTGAATTTCCTATATGCATGGAGAATTAAAACAATGCAGAGGGTAAATAAATCATTAAAAATAAAATACTAGATGAAATTAAATGATTTCTTTTCCACATTATTCTCCTCTATTCACTGAGCAAGAGGGTATTTTTATTTTATTTTTCTGATTTTTCTACACAAAGTTATGAATTTTTGAAGTTTAGGGAATTAAATAAATAGGAAAAATCCTATTTTTCTACTTAAGTGACACGGCGCCAACTCAACCTCGGCAGCTCCGAACGCACACGCGTCGTCTTCTGATTCGGCGCCGCCATCCGACTCAGCGCTCCAGGGCCCCGCGGTTCACGTACCATCGTGCTGTCCGACTTAATCCAGGCCGTCCGCTCGATACACGCTCGATCCGACGGCTCCCAGTCATCGTCTACGACTGGTGTGCACCCGTGACCGTCAACCTTCTAGCCCTAATTTCTCACTCGATTCTCGACGGATTTTCGTGTTCTTATGCTCCTATGGATTCGTCTCGAGGAGACGAACACATCCATACGGTAAACATGTATTTAAATTGACTCAAATTAAATGGAGAATCTCTGTAAGCTCGGGAAGAAGAGTGAGTCCATACCTTTGCTCAGAGAAGTGAAGCTTCGATCTGAGAGTTGTGTCACCTTCGATTGGGTCCAAGTAAGCTCCAGATGAAGTCCCTTGGCTCAGTGAATTGTCTCAGCTATGAAAGTGACCACGGCCGATCACAAAGCTTGGAGGTTGGAACAACCGGGTGGCTCAGGGATGGGGCTTTCGGTGGGAAACTTCTCCTCTTGGTCCGGTGAAGGTGTAGGACCGACCGATTTGAAGATTGATCCATCGTGAAGAAGTGTCCCGGTTTTTGGGCTAAAGTTTGAGCTCGAAATCGAGCTCGATCTGGAGGGAATTGGGGCTGGAATTCAGTGGGGATCAAGTGCTCCATGTGTGGAGAGTGATCCGGAATGATTTTGGCGAGTTTCCTTAAGGTTTGGTTCAGCACCTCTCATGGCCGAGAAGGGGTGGTGTTTAAATAGGCATGGCTGGAGGCTCTCCCAGGGGGAGTTAGGGCTTGGGATCAGCTGCTCTGGTGATGAGAAGAACAGCCATGGTGGCCATTGGGCATGGGGCAGCTCAGCAGGTGAGAATTCCAAGTTTGGGCTCACATGTGAGCTCTCGGCCATGGTGTTTTCCGGCGACCTGGTGGCTGGCCGGCCAGGCACTAGTCACCATCTTGTTCAGGTGGGTCAGGGCTAGGGTTTAGTGTAGGCAATTGGCAAATGCCATGTGTAAAAGGCTTGGATTAGAATGGTATGAGAGAAGGCTCATTTTGGCTCAAATTGGTCAACCCATCCCTTTGGGCTAGGTGCACCTCCGCATGGCTAGTTTGGGCTGAAGAGAAAGTGGTTTAGGTCAGCTTGATTAGTGGGGAAAGGTCACCATCCAAGCACAATTAGGCATAAGCATGGTTAAGGGGAATCATGGGAGTGGTTAATCACCTTTAGGAATTAAGGAAAGAGTCTCCTCCTTTTGCCCAAAATGGCATGGTGACATGTAAAGAGGCTCTCATGGCTTCCATGTGGCTCATGCATGGCTTCATGGCTTGCCTTTGGCTTGGAAAAAGCTAAGTCAACTTTCATGAAAGAGGTTTTTAGGAATTTTGGTAATTTAGGAGTGATTTGATGGGATTTGGCATATGGCTTGATTTGGAACCATTTGATGATTGATTTGAACTTAGGGATGATTTTAATTAAGGGTATGATGATAAGAATTTGTCATATGGGCCTTGGCATGAAGTTTGGGCTTTTAGGAAGGTTTAAGAAAGTGGGCTTTTGGTTTGGAAATAAATTTATGGATGGGAAATTTGTGAAGGATTGGGCCAAACAAATGTTGGGTTTAGCTCATGGATGTGTCATGAGTGATTTGAAGCAAGTTGGGAGTGATTTGGGCTTCCTTGGTGAATGGGCCAATATAGGTCAAATTGGGCTAACTTGGGCCAATTTTGGGCTAGGGTTGAAATTGATGTAAAATAAATGTTGTGAAATGTTTATGGGAGTGTTTCAAAGAGGTTTTGGCTTTGGTTGGGTTTTGATTTTGAGGTTTGGGTTTATTTGGGTTAGGTTTGGGTTTAGGTCAAAATTGGGCTTTTTGATTTTAGGTTGAATTTGAGTGGGGTTTGGGTCTAAATTTTGGGCAAATCATGTTAGTGTTTTGTTTGTGGGAATGTTAAGGAAGGTTTAGAAAAGATTTGGGGTTAATTGGAGTTGAATTGGGTGAGTTTGGGCTAAGTTTGGGTCATGGGTCCAAATTGGGCTTTAAGGTCCAAAGTGAAATTGGATTCAAATGTCAATCAAATTGGGCTTGGATTTGGTCTAGATTGGTGTTGGGGATGTTGAATTGAAGTTTAGAATTGAATTGGACCAGAATTTGGGTCAATTGGGTAGGTTTGGTTTGACATTGGGTTCATTTTGGGTTAAAATGGGTCAAATTGGGGGTTTTGACAAAAGTGGGGTAAATTGACAAAATTGGCCCATGGTGTAGTTTAACAAAATGAAATTGGGAATATTTTGGATTTTTTGGAATTTTCTGGGAATTTTCTGAATTTTTGGATTTTTTGGCTAAGAGGGGCATTTTGGGTATTTGGAGGGTATTGGGGGTATTTTTGGAATTTTTGATATTTTTGGCTATGGATGATCAATTTGATTGGTGAGGAAATGTTTAGGATTGGTCTTGAGGATTTTTGTGTGATTTAGGTGATTTTGCAAATTTTGGGTGGTTTCAAGGGTATTGGGTAGGCTAGGCGGGTGTAGGGTCCCGGGGATCAAAAATTGAAAATTTGGAAAATTGAAGCTTGGGTGAATGTAAGTGGAATGAAATCATTTTGGTTGAGCCATGAAGCCACATCAAGCCCACATGAGCCATGAAGGGACTCATTTGAGGCATCCACTATGTTGTTCCTAACCCTCTTAGCCAAGGGCTTAGGGGTTAAAGACCATCCATGTGAATCACCTGCATGAGTTAGGAGGTCAAATTGGATATGGGTGTAGTTTTAGGAGGTGTGTGTGAAAATGTAGTGTATAGGTGTAGTGTGTGTGTAAGTCAACCCTTCACTGCGACCGGGCCACCCAGGGCAGTCCTAAGGCCAAAGAGTCCTATAGGAACTCATCCTTTAAACTTCCACATTTGATTTCAACCCTCTAGGTGATTAGGGGTTTACAATCAAGTTTGTGGAGTTTGCAGGGAGTTAAGAAGTGGTTTGAATTTCTAAGTGGTGGGTCCCAATTCTAATCCTCTAGGATAGTCAAAGGAAAAGCCTAAGGCTAGATCCTAAGTTCTAAAAAGAAGAAGAGAAGACCTCATCAAAAATGAGGTCAACAGTCGCCTAAGAGAAAACACTTACTCAGAACCCCGGAGATGGATGCTAGGGAAGGGGAGAATTACAATACAATGTGGATGCTGCTACAACTTCGCAGAAGACAGGAAGGGAAACCCACCGGGGATACTCCGTCATGGCCGGGTGGATCCAATGCCATTAGTCATCAAAAGGATGGTAAAAAGAATGATAGCATGGAGGGTACTGCCAGCAGATTGCATACCCAACAGTTGCATCATTAATATTTACAAGAAGGGTGACTGCATACCCCCGCACATAGATCACCACGACTTTGTCAGACCTTTCTGCACAGTTTCTTTTCTGAACGAGTGTAATATCATGTTCGGATCTGACCTCCGGATAGCAGGCCCAGGTGAGTTCCGAGGGCCAGTAAAGATACCATTACCGGTAGGTTCCGTCATGATACTAAAGGGCAACGGAGCAGATGTCGCTAAACATTGCATACGAGGAGTACCAATGAAGCGGATCTCAGTTACTTTTAGAAGGATGGATGACAGAAAGCACCTTATCACTTCCGACCGGACCCGGAGCTAGAGAGCCTCCGGCCTTATGAGTCATGAGTTACATGGAAAATATCACACCTCCAACGTACATCCATACGGCATCCTTGCCAAGGATGACTTGGAAGGTAATGTTATTGACCATGTACTTCACTATTTAGACATGGATTTCTGACAGATGCCTTTTTGGATGGATTGAAAAAGATCATACATAGTTCGTTTTGAGTCTATATGGATTGTATGAGGTGTATTCCAGATCGAGTTGTATGATGTATGTTCAACATGATTGGAATGAAAGTGACCATGTCACATTTTTGGCCTTCACCTCTTTTGTGCAAGTTGCCTGGGAAACGCCATTAAAGTTAAATGAACTTCGAACAAAGAACAGAAAAGAAACAAAAAGAATAAGAGGAAATTTTCCTTAAAAATCTAAAAAAAAATGATGATGAACTCCAAATTTGCATGACCATTAAATGAACGATAAAGCAAATTTGAATCTTTAAAGGACAAACAAAATGAACACAAATTTCAAATCAAATCTCAATCAAATTCAAATTCGATTTTCCAGATCTCAAATCAAATCTCAATCAAATTCAAATTCGATTTTACAGATCTCAAATCAAATCTCAATCAAATTCAAATTCAACCTTCCAGATCTCAAATCAAATCTCAATCAAATTCAAATTCAACCTTCCAGATCTCAAATCAAATCTCAATCAAATTCAAACTCAACCTTCCAAATCTGAAATCCAATCCATTCTACTCTCTCCCTTGTCTGGGATGGAAGCGGTTGATTCCATTGACACGAAGCCACAAGGTTTTCGATTCGGATCTAGCGGCAAGGAATTGTATCCAATCCAAACCAGCAACTCTTAATCAACTCTTTCGAATGGGATATGTAGCATCTACATATTCCCTCCTAATCTGTTTCTTTCCATGAAAATCTTTTACAACTTTCATGAAATTCTCGAAACACCAAAATTCCACACTTTTCAAATCAACACTACAAATCTTTGCAAAATCAATTACCATCAAAATCAAACTTTTGGGGTTGAGGATTTTACATCCGAGACTGCATTGCTTTAGGATTCTTTCCTTATTGCAATGAAATACATCAAAATCAAACTTTTGGGTTTGAGGATTTTACATCCGAGACTGCATTGCTTTAGGATTCTTTCCCTATTGCAATGAAATACATCAAAATCAAACTTTTGGGGTTGAGGATTTTACATCCGAGACTGCATTGCTTTAGGATTCTTTCCCTATCGCAATGAAATACATCAAAATTAAACTTTTGGGGTTGAGGATTTTACATCCGAGACTGCATTGCTTTAGGTTCTTTCCCTATCGCAATGAAATACATCAATATCAAACTTTTGGGGTTGAGGATTTTACATCCGAGACTACATTGCTTTAGGATTCTTTCCTTATTGCAATGAAATACATCAAAATCAAACTTTTGGGGTTGAGGATTTTACATCCGAGACTGTATTGCTTTAGGATTCTTTCCCTATTGCAATGAAATACATCGAAATCAAACTTTTGGGGTTGAGGATTTTACATCCGAGACTGCATTGCTTTAGGTTCTTTCCCTATCGCAATGAAATACATCAAAATCAAACTTTTGGGGTTGAGGATTTTACATCCGAGACTGCATTGCTTTAGGATTCTTTCCCTATTACAATGAAATACATCAAAATCAAACTTTGGGGTTGAGGATTTTACATCCGAGACTGCATTGCTTTAGGTTCTTTCCCTATCGCAATGAAATACATCAAAATCAAACTTTTGGGGTTGAGGATTTTACATCCGAGACTGCATTGCTTTAGGATTCTTTCCCTATCACAATGAAATACATCAAAATTAAACTTTTGGAGTTGAGGATTTTACATCCGAGACTGCATTGCTTTAGGTTCTTTCCCTATCGCAATGAAATACATCAAAATCAAACTTTTGGGGTTGAGGATTTTACATCCGATACTGCATTGCTTTAGGTTCTTTCTCTATCGCAATGAAATACATCAAAATCAAATTCTTGGGGTTGAGGATTTTACATCCGAGATTGCATTGCTTTAGGTTCTTTCCCTATCGCAATGAAATACATCAAATCAAACTTTTGGGGTTGAGGATTTTACATCCGAGACCGCATTGCTTTAGGTTCTTTCCCTATCGCAATGAAATACATCAAAATCAAATTCTTGGGGTTGAGGATTTTACATCCGAGATCGCATTGCTTTAGGTTCTTTCCCTATCGCAATGAAATACATCAAAATCAAATTCTTAGGGTTGCGGATTTTACATCCGAGACTGCATTGCTTTAGGTTCTTTCCCTATCGCATTGAAATACATCAAAATCAAACTTTTGAGGTTAAGGATTTTACATCTGATACCGCATTGCTTTAGGTTCTCCCCCTATGGCAATGAAGCACACCGAATCAAACTCTTGAGGTTAGGGATTTTACATCCAATACCGCATTGCTCTGAGATCTCTTCTCATTGTAATGAGTCAATCCAATCAATTCAATTTTCTTTTGAGGTTGAAGATGTTACATCTAAAACCACGAAATTCCGATTTTCATTTCAAGATTCAAATCCCTCCAAATTAATTTTAACAAAACTTCAATCTAAATTAAAACTCGAAGCTAAAATGCGAACTTACACATCAAAACTTAAGCTGAAACAAAATGAAATCTAAATCGAAATTCCCCCAGATCATGTGATTTTGGACTCACCTCCTTTTCCTTTCCCCAGCGAGAGTTCAGGAATCTCCAGTCTCAGAGATATACTTGACACTCCCCAGCGAAATTCTTCTACTTCGTCCTAAGTTTGTCACTTGGACATCTGTGTTGGTTTTGTTGATCTTTTCGGTCAACGCCAATACGCGCGGTGTGCTTGGTTAGCACACCACACCTATTGGGGGTCCATTTGTTGACCTCATTTTTGATGAGGTCTTCTCTCCTTCTTTTTAGTACTTAGGATCTAGCCTTAGGCTTTTCCTTTGACTATCCTAGAGGATTAGAATCGGGACCCACCACTTAGAAATTCAAACCACTTCTTAACTCCTCGCAAACTCCACTAACTTGATTGTAGACCTCTAATCACCTAGAGGGTTGAAATCAAATGTGGAAGTTTAAAGGATGAGTTCCTATAGGACTCTTTGGCCTTAGAGCCGCCTCAGGTGGCACTGGTGCAGTGAAGGGGCTGACTTACACACACACTACACTTATACACTACACTTTCACACACCTCCTAAAACCACACCCATACCCAATTTGACCTCCGACTCATGAAGGTGATTCACATGGATGGTCCTTAACCCCTAAGCCCTTGGCCAAGAGGGTTAGGAACAACATAGTGAATGCCTCAAATGAGTCCTCTCATGGCTCATATAGGCTTAACATGGCTTCATGGCTCAACCAAAATGATTTCATTCCACTTACATTTACCCAATCTTCAATTTTCCAAATTTTCGATTTTTGACCCCAGGACCCTACACCCGCCTACTTCTACCCAAAACCCTTGAAATTACCCAAATTTTTCAAAATTCTCCAAAATCACCCAAATTCCTCAAAAACAATCCCAAACATTCCCACACCAATCAAATTGATCATCCATAGCCAAAAATACCAAAAATTCCAAAAATACCCCCCAATACCCTCCAAATACCCAAAATGCCCCTCTTAGCCAAAAAATCCAAAAATTTAGAAAATTCTCAGAAAATTCCAGAAAATCTCAAATATTCCCAATTTCATTTTGTCTAACTACACCATGGGCCAATTTTGTCAATTTACTCCACTTTTATCAAAATCCCCAATTTGACCCATTTTTAACCCAAAGTGAACCTAATGTCAAACCAAACCTACCCAATTGACCCAAATTCTGGTCCAATTCAATTCTAAACTTCAATTCAACATCCCCAACACTAATCTAGACCAAATCCAAGCCCAATTTGATTGACATTTGAATCCAATTTCACTTTTGACCTTAAAGCCCAATTTGAACCCATGACCCAAACTTAGCTCAAACTCACCCAATTCAACTCCAATTAACCCCAAACCTTTTCTAAACCTTCCTTAACATCCACACAAACAAAACAATAACATAATTTGCCCAAAATTTAGACCCGAACCCCACTCAAATTCAACCCAAAGCTAAAAGACCCAATCTTGACCTAAACCCAAACCTAACCCAAATAAGCCCAAACCCCAAAATCAAAACCCAACCAAAGTCAAAACCTCTTTGAAACACTCCCATAAACATTTCCCAACATTAATTTTACAACAATTTCAACCCTAGCCCAACATTGGCCCAAGTTAGCCCAATTTGACCTACATTAACCCCTTTACCAAAGAAGCCCAAATCCAACCCAATTCAAACCCAAACCACTCCAAACTTGTTTCAAATCAATCATGACACATCCTTAGACAAAACTCAATGTTTATTTGGCATGGCCCATTGCAAATTTTTCTATTCAAAAGCCCATTATCTAACCTAAAAGCCCACTCCCTTAAACCTTCCTAAAAGCCCACCTTTACCAAATTTTAAAAGCCCAAAGTCCATTTCCAAGCCCACATGAAACCTTTTCTTCATCATTCCTTTGATAATCCTATTTGACCAAAGTCTTAAACCATCATGAAATCAACCCATTTGTAGCATCATGACAAATCCCATCAATGGAATCCAAAGTTTTCAAAATTCCAAATAACCCTTTTCCATGCAAGTGAGCCAACCTTTTCCCCAAGCCATGAGCAAGCCAAATGAAGTCATGGAGCCATGCATAAGCCATATGCAAGCCATGGGGAGCCCTTTCCACCTCACCATGCCACTTATGGCAAGGAGAGGGGAGCCTTTCTTAAGCCATCACTAAACCTTTTTTAACCCCCATTCATGATACACTTTAACCAAAATTGGCCACCTCACCTTGGATGGGGACTTCACCACATATGTGAGGCTGACCCAAATGATCTCACATCAGCCCAAATCAAGCCTTGGTGAGTGAACCAAGCCAAAACCATGAATTGACCCAAATTGGACCAAAAATGCTCCTTACACCCATGCCATTTAAATCCTTGACTTTACACGTGGCATAACCCAATTGATTGCACCAAGATCAAGCTCAATCATGTGAGTTTTCCTCAGCCAAAAAATCTTGATGAATGAACCAAGCCAACCCTCATGGCCACCCAAGCTCCACCATAACCTTCCTTATTTAAACCCCACCTCCATGACCAAGTGGAAGAGATGAAAAGATTACCTTGGGTAAACCCTGCCAAATTGTTCCCAAAGCTTCTCCAAGCACTCCTAAGCTTAATTCAATCATTTCCAATTGAGGCCTCACCTCTTGGACAAAGGTATCAAATTTTTTCTCCTCCAACCGAGCATGTTTTAATTTTCTATAATTATTCACATGTTTTAAGTATATCATCACTATATAGATGTGTGTTACTCGATTAGATGATCATTTTAAAAAAAAATTCATTCAATTTCGTTGAGAATCGAGGGAGATATCAAGGTTTGAAGTTGGACAATTTTGGGTGAATAGAACTAGGGGAGAGAAGCAGACGGCCGTCCGATCGGGCGTGTATCCAACGGACGGCGCCGATGGAGTTGGACGGTAGCCGCATCCATGAACGGAACCGCGCCAGCCAATCAGGGAGCGACACGTGGCGATTGAGCGGGAAAATGAAATATTTTATTTATTTTTGACCCTAAACTTCAAAAATGCATAACTTTGTGTAGAAAAATCATAAAAATAAAATAAAAATACCCTCTTACTCAGTGAATAGAGGAGAATAATGACGAAAAGAAATCATTTAATTTTATTGAGTATTTGATTTTTAATAATTTATTTACTCTCTGCACATTTTCAATTCTCCATGCATATATACAATTCACCATGGCATGAGACCATAGGGCTTTTGAAGCCTCTAAATTTGGGAACATTCCTTGAATTTTCCAAAGTCAGAGGCTATCCCTATGAAGAGTTATTGATTTTTCAACTCTAGGTTGCTAGTTTGAGTATTTTAATTCCAATAATTAGCATATTGTGAAATAAATTCTAGGAAAATTTGGTGATGTTTATTATGACCAGAGAACCCTAGGAAAAATAGGTTTTGAGTTAACTCACTTGGAATAACCCTAATTGGCTTAAACACCCAAAATGGAGTTTTAATTAATTAGAGCTAATCATACATCAAATTGACTTGAAATCAATCCTCCACTGTCCTTTAGGATCAGGGGAACCCACCATAAAAGTTTGAAGTTAATTGGACTTGGTTAGCCCTATCAAATGGGTTGATTAAGCCATTTAGCCAAAATTAAACTTAAAAAATTCATAACTTTCAAAATGCTTTTCAAAAATTCACCAAATTGGTTTTGGAGCCTCTCTGATATCAGGGAAATTTAAGAAAATTAAAATTACAATTTTCTAAAAAAGTTGATTTTTTGCATTATTTTAATATTTTTAATAATTAAAAAATAATAAAAATCACAAAAATAATAAAATTCACCAAAATGTCACATTTTGAATTTTAATCATTTAGGAACAAACCCCATATTTTTCTTAGGTCTCTAGGATGAGATATTAAATTTTAAAGCCCTAGGGTAATTTTAAAATTAAAAAAAATGTATTTTTTAGCATTTCCACTAAAATAATTCTAATAAATCAAAGAAAAATCAGAAAATTATAAAAATTAGTTCTCTGATTTTCTTGATATTAGAGAGATTTTTGAAAAATATAAAATTCATTTTTCAACCTTTATTTTATTTTTAAATTAATTAATACTCCAAAACTCAAAATAATTATAATAAAAAGAATATAATTCAAAAAATCACCAAAATTGGTCCATGTGGTCCTCTGGTCATTATAAATGTCCCATAATTTTCTTAAGGATAGAAAGTTTCCCTTGGTCATATTATTAAATTTTCCTTGGAAATCCCTATTTTCCACCAAAAATAATTACATAAATAAATTAAATACAGAAAAATCACATTTTCTCCTCTAATGGCTTTATTGACATATGAGTGAAGTCACATAAAAATTTCAAATTCATTTGAGCTCAATTTAGTGAGTTATGGAATTAGTAAGCTTGAAGGGCAAAATGGTAATTAAAATTTTAACCATTAATTAAAACTTTAGGCTTAATAAAATGAAAAAGTAAAATATTTGATCTTAATCTGATTTGGATGATTGAAATTCAAATAATTAACGAGTAGAAACCTACTAAACAATTTAAAAATAATTAAAATAAACCTTAATCAAATAATTAATTAAATTTGGAAGAATAATAAAATTGGAATTATTAAAATAGGGATATTATTAGGGAGAGATTTGTTCTTTAATTTAAGAATCCCTAAATTAATCATCTCAATAATATTTAATTCCTAATTAAAATGATAATCCAAATTTAAGATTTAAAATGCTAAAAGACTTAATCATTAAATTAAATTAAAGTTAAATTATTTAAATTAAATCCTTTTAAAATTTCAAATAAATTAATACTTAACAATTAAAATTAAATCATCTTTAAAACATAAAAAATAAAATATTAAATTAAAATTAAAAATAAAATTAAATTATAATTTAAATTAAATTAAATTAAATTAAATTAAATTAAATTACAACATATTATATTAAATCAAATTAAATCAAATTAAATTAAATTAAATTAAATTAAATTAAATCAAATTAAATCAAATTAAATTAAATTAAATTAAATTAAATCATATTAAATTAAATTAAATTAAATTAAATTAAAATAAATAATAAAATCAAGTTAAAATTAAAATTAGATTAAATTAAATAAATTAAATTAAAATTAAAACTAAACCAAATTAAATTAAATTAAAGTTAAATTAAATTGAATTAAAAATAACATCACCTAAGACATAAAGAATTCAAAAATAAATCTAAAACAACTTGAACACTATTCCAAACATAAATCCATTAACTGAAATTAAATTAAATCATAAATCACTTGAACGTTAATTTGCCCTCAAAAGCTCATGATGTCATAACTCTTAAAAGGAGTGTTAAGTGAAGTGTTAGTTCATTCATAGGATATACAAATGTCCTAGTTCACTGAGCAAGATAACAAAACTTGAACTCCTGGACGATTAATTCATTTGTATAATTAAATTCTCTTGGACTTAAAATAATCCTAGAAATATTGAAAAGATGTTTAAGATTCGTCTTAAGCACTTCCTCGATATGATAGGATGTTTATAAGAACAATTGAACTTAATTGTTCTTTGATAAAGGAAATCGTCCTCAAACCAAAATACCGAGCACCTGAGACGTCATAGGAGATGACTAGCTATAGGAGTAGGACCTTGGTAGAAAACCATAACCCTTCCCTTAGCTTTACTAGGAACTTGCTTTAAATGCTTAAATATTCTAATTGTGTTTTAAGTGCGACTTGGGATGACGGGAAGACCCTCCGTGTACGCTTTTATTTTATTGCAATTTACCTTATTGCAATTTATTTAATCGCATCGCACTTACTTTTCTTGCATGATAAACAACTGTTGCATGAAAACCCACACCTCTAGGGTAGTCCCTAAAACTGAAACCAAAACTAAATTAAAAGTCATTACAAGATAAAATTCACCGCCACAACATTTCAAAATATAAAACAACTCAAAATCTAATCACAAACAGAACAACAAAACTACAACTACAACTAAATTAAAACGTCTTGTTGGATGATCGGTAATACCTCGGATGATGTAACCTACGTGTTGCTAACGGGATTTCCACGATGCTAAATGAAAGTATGGAACTCATTCGAGTTGAGTTTAGCAAATTCATCTGGACTAAGTGAATCCGATAAAAATAACGATGCCGGAAGGATGGAACCGTGGGATCTTAACCGGTGTTGTTATAATCAACTTTAAGATTTGTTTTAATTAAAACATAAAAAACACTTGGAAATTAAGACCTTCTCTAAACCAGAACACTTCTCTCATCTCCGATTTATGACTTCTAAAACTAAACCTCTGCAACAACAAGGAGCTCGGAGCATGGTGGGCGGCACGGCCATCGTCATCAGCAAAACCTGAGTCTACTTCAGCAAAACTTTCTTAGAATTAAATAACCAAGCCATATGACTTCAAGGAAGTTTGCCTAGTGTAACATAAATCCTCAACTCTTCGTTAGGCATTTCCATGATCATATCATGTAAATTAAGCCCTAACCGGTCTTAGGACTCCGAGGTAGTCGTCCGATACGACATAAACCCTCACATCTTCGAGGCTATTTGTATGATTTTATCATACGAATATAAGTCCTAACTAATTAAAATTGGCGAGATCAAAATACTAAATAAACATTAGGGCTTTCCTAAATCCAAGCCAAACAATAGGATAGTCGGGAAATTACGGAGTTCGCTTTGAATCCGTGATTTCTCCTACCTTTCTTCCTTTGGATTCCCAAAATAAAATATTCCAAATTTGATCCATTCCTATTGAAATTCCAAAATTCAATCCCTCGAAAACTTAAACTTTGAAATTCTTGAGAGCGAGAACTACCGATTATTATCGAGAGTTTTCTTAGGTGATTCCCATCACTTAAGATGTAATTAACTATAGGGGCTTGCCCTTATAGGGAATTTTAAGAACCCAGGTAATATAAACCCTGTTTAATGTTTTCATATTAAGCAGGGGAACTTGTCGGCTTATAAAATTGGTTCGCAGACTAAACGGATGTCACAAATCTTCTAGTTTATTTAATCGAGCCCCATCATCAAGCAGTGTGTCTATTCTCCGGGATAGATATACGGTTGTGGTGCGGTGCTCGTTTATATAAACTATTCGAGATGTGAGATTAGTTTTGATTTCATATCTTAAAATTTTCAAATTTAAAATTATTTTCAAAATCAAATGCTACTTTCTAAATTATATATATATATATTTAAATTAAATTTAAAATCTAAAATTCGCCGATAATTTCTGTAGGCGACCCTTTCTTCAAAATTAAACACATAACCTAAAAATATGCCGACAATACCTTGTGTATTAAAAACAAGTTAGACAAATAAAGGACTATGTTTGTTCATAACAACTCTTCAGAAAAGGAAAGCAAGGAAATCTCCTCACCAGTACCTTGTTAATCGTGGCCAAGTGAGATGCTTGTGTTATTCATTGAAAGAACTCATTTGATTTAGAGTCAATATCTGATTCAAATGCTATTCTTATTTTAGAAGATGATAGAGTGGGATAAGTTGATCATGTCTTTGTATCATTGGGGTGCAATACTTTTTTCTAGCCTTATTTTATCTTTGCCATTAACTAACAGAGAAATAAAAAGGGTAGGGGCTTGTGGTCCTCCTATGAAACTCAAGGTTGGTAGAGGTTCCTTTTTATGTGGTACATAATACTTAATTTCATCATATATACCTACCTCATTAATAAAGAAATATTGGATATCACTCGAAATGGAGAACTCTTCTCTTCCACACATGTATTTAGTACATTGGTGTTAGGTTGAAGGTATCATCCCATATTCATGTATCCAAGGGAATCTGAGAAAAGATCTAAAAGAGTATTACAATCAATGAATTAAAACTTGACTTCACTTTTAAACTCTTCAAAATGAAGAGAAAGGGTTATTAAGCCTGAAGTCATTTGACCTTTCTTATTGAAGCCATTTAACATGATCCTATCCGAGTGAAACCTCCTTAAATTTAAGAAAAGCATACCAAGGGTTCAAATGCTCATGACATTGACAGAAGCATCAAGATCGATCGATGAATGTACAGCTCAAGGGAGTCCCGCATATCATAGCTGTCACACATAAAGGACAAGTATGATCTATAATGCCCAACAATAAGTCTTCTTCAAAGAATGTCTCGAGAACTACATCTTGCAATATAACTTCCTTCTTCATCCTTTCCTAGGTATAATAAGCATGAAATACTTCAGGCTCTATATTATCTTTCGCCAAAGTCTCTCTCAGCTCAAAGGATAATAGAAATGCATCATAAATGCTCAAAGATGCTGACAACTTCTTAAGGCGTGTCAGCACATTATAATCAACCTTACTGGAAGAATTATTTAGTTTTCTTAACTTGATTATGAACATTGGGGTGATCATTCACTTCTTAGATAATGATATATTTCCCCTTCTCCTTGAAGGTAGGTTTAGTCATTCTTGGAAGAAGAACTTTTTCCGCTTCTTAGATGCACTTATTGAATATTCTCACTACGGGACCCAGAGGGATCAACTCTAATGGAACACTCGGCCAATCTCTATATCAGGGCAATCATGATCAGATGGCTGGCATATGTCATTTAATGAACCACTATGATCATCACACATGCAATGTACACCGTTGAGGGAGGGTAATAATGGATACTCCTTCTCAGCCTTAATGTCATTATCATCACTAAAGTTATCATCAAGATAACATGAGTTAACCATAACAATATAAAATAAACAAGAGTAATGATCACAGAAAAATATGTTAAGAAATTCATACCTATTTTTTATGAAATTGCACTTTAAAGAAAGGTATTCTCTTTATTTTATTGCAGGAACGAAGATTTATAAGTGATGAAAGCAAAAAGCATGAAATAGAGCAAATTTGGATCAAAAATGAAGAAATTCATGCAAAATTAACTATGTCGCTGACGGCGAGATCAAGGCCGCCGACGGCGAGATTATTAAGAAAATTTCTGAAGGATTTATGACTACCTCGCCGACAGCGAGCCCGAGCCCGCCGACAGCAAGATCGCGCGGTTTGGAGACCTTCTAGAAGCCCCGCCGACGGAGAGGTCGTTTCTCGCCGACGGCGAGATTGTTCAAAATGTCAGATACATTGAACCTGGATGCTTTTTGAAGAGGTGCTTAAGTACCCCTTGGACCTTTGTCTACCTCTATAAATAGAGGACGAATTTGTGTGTCTAGTGTGTCTCTTTTTGGTGTCTATTTATGTGTGTGTTTATTTAAAGAGTATTAGTGTCTACTTGATGTTTATTTTAAGAGTTTTAGAGTGTAATTAGTGAGATTAGAAGTGTCTTGTACTTGGAAGGAAAAGTCGAAAGGAACTTGAGGAGTCCGCTAGGGAGGAAATTAAGATAAGTATCTTTGTTTATTGTTGTTAACTTTAAATGAAATCCATGCTTTATTTAATTCCCATGCATTCTGAGTAGTTTTCTTAGTCTTTCTCCTTGTTTATGAAATTATGTGAATTGATGAAATTAAATAGAAGTGCCTAAAATATTAAAATAAATTGTGATAATTTTTACTTAAAACTTAATAATTTACTTTCAATCTGGCCCATTGAATTGTTAAAATATGTTGAATTATCAACTATAGCAAAGATTACATCCAATATTCAGAGAAGTCAAAAGCCTTGGAAGGAGGATGCAAATAAATAGGGAAATATTATTTATCGGACGCAGAATTGGATATTTTAGTGTGACAGACTAAAATATTCAATTTGGTCCTATTGTTTGAGAGCTGAAGTATAGATGTTAGCCCTCAGGTGAGGGGAACGTGGGAGCTCTGAAGTGGCGCCGATGCCCTCCCGACTAGCCGCAGATTCGATAATCAAATATAGGATTAGTCGATGTTCTTTGCACTGGACCAAAGGGTAAAGAATAGGAATGCTCCTATTTGTCACAATACTAATAAAAGAAATTCTATTTAAATTCATCATTCACTTAATTTTCTAAAAACAAGGAGAAGGATACTTTTTCGAAATCTTTTAAATCAACTTTATTTTAAAGCATTAGTTTACTTTAGTTTGCTTTAGTTAATTATTCTAAATTTCCGTATACTATATTAGTAAGTAATTCCTTTAAATTTAGCTGATACAAATCTGTTAAAAACTTCCATGTGGGATCGGTAATCAGGATTCCACTAGAGCCCTGTATTACTTGATACGATACGTATACTTACGTAGAATCCACATTATATATTCCATCATAAAATTAAATATATATATTAAAGCGGGATCAAGTTTTTGGTGCCGTTGCTATTAACATAAATTGCAAACATACAAAAATTGGGTCAAGTTTTTGGCGCCGTTCTTTGAGGAAGTTTAGAAATTATTTACTTAGAGTAATGTAGCTATTTTAAAATTTATTTTATAAAATTGTATGCGAAAATTTGGAAACGAAAATTTAATGCCTTACGATTCAGAATTAGAGTGTACAATTAAAAGAATTTGAAAACAAAAAAAAAATAAATTATAAATTTAACACAAATGGCGAATATTCCTGAAAATGAAAATATCAATCAACGAGAGACCATTAAGAGATTATGCCAACCCTACATTAGATGAAATTCATTTAACTATTCAAAACCCTAATGTAGTCGCTTAACTCATTTGAACTTAAACCCGCAATTATCCAAATGGTACAAAACAATCAATTTAGTGGTTCACCTACCTGAAGATCCTAATTTACATCTTGCTAGTTTTTTAGAACTATGTGCTACTTTCAAATATGAAGGTGTATCTAACGATCTTTATTAGACTTAGACTTTTTCCTTTTTCTTTAAGGGATAAGACTAAAATGTGGTTAAATTCGTTAGCACCTGGATCTATTAAAACTTGGGGAGAGTTATCACAAAAGTTTCTATCCAAATATTTTCCACCATCTAAAACTGCTAAGCTTAGAAATGATATAACTTCTTTTAGTCAGTTTGATAGAGAATCAATATATGAAGCTCGAGAGAGATTTAAAGAACTTCTTAGGAAATGCCCACATCATGCATTACCAGATTGGTTAATTATTCAAACTTTCTATAATGGATTAGTAGGATCTTTAAGATCAATCATCGATGTTCTTCTTTGGAGGATCATTAATGTCAAAACCATTTAATGAAGCCTATGCACTAATCGAAGAAATGGCTACCAATAATTTTCAATGGCCCGTTGATAGAATGAATCCGAAAAAGATAGCTAGTATTCATGAAAATGATGCAATATCTATGTTAGCTTCGCAAATCGCTGCTGTATCTAAAAAATTAGATCATTTTGGAATGAATTACTCTCCAACTATATTAGAAGAAAACATATCTGGACAACTTATAGAATCCCAATCTCATTATGAAACTGTAAATGCTATTAATAACACACCCAATAATCCATATGCAAATTACTATAATCCTGGATGGAAAAATCATCCTAATTTTAATTGGAATAATAATACAACTAATCAACAATGGATGAACAACATAACACAACCAATAGGAAATCCCTCTAATCAAGGAAATTCTAATTATAAACCTAATTATCCACCTGGATTTAATAATAATAACCCACAATTTAAAGATAAGAAATTATCTATAGAAGAATTAATATTAAATATGGGTCAACATTTACAAAATCAAGGAAATCGATTACAAAATCAAGGAAATCAATTACAAATACAAGGAAATCAATTACAAAATCAAGGAACAGCTATTAAAAATATTGAAACTCAGCTTGGACATATCGCTACCGCGTTTAATAATAGAATACCTGGAACATTCCCTAGTAATGTGGAAATAAATCCCAAAGACAAAGGAAATGAACAAATTAAAGCGATACAATTACGAAGTGGAAAAGAATTAGAACCTCGAATTCAGAAAGAACTTGAAAGTCAAAAGAGGAAGTGGAAATCGAAAAGGAAAAAAATCAACAAGATCCGAACATAGAAAATCCTTTAATACCAATGAAAATTTCGTTGAAAAACCTCCACCACCATTTCCTCAACGACTAATTCAACATAAAAAAGATAAACGGTTGCTAAATTCCTTGAAATTCTAAAGAAATTAACAATAAATATTCCTTTCGTAGAAGCTTTAGAACAGATGTCAAACTATGTAAAATTCATGAAAGATATTCTAAATAAAAAAGAAAATTTACCGATAATGAAACGGTCGCACTTAGTGAAGAGTGTAGTGCTATTATTCAGAAAAAGCTTCCTGAAAAATTAAAAGATCCCGGTAGTTTCACTATACCCTGCGTTATTGGAGAAAAATTCTATGGAAAAGCTTCGTGTGACTTAGGAGCAAGCATCAATCTAATGCCTCTATCAATTTTTAAGAGATTAGGATTGGGAGAAATTTCACCTACTTCGAGTAACCCTTCGGTTAGTCGATCGTTCTGTTACATATCCTAAGGGAGTTATTGAAGATGTTTCAGTAAAAGTGGATAAATTTATCTTCCCTGTAGATTTTATTATTTTAGATATGGAAGAAGATAAAGAAATTCCTATCATTTTAGGAAGACCATTTTTAGCCACTGGGAAAGCTATGATTGATGTTCAGAAAGGAGAATTAACTATGAGAGTAAATGACCAAAAAGTAACTTTTAATATTGCTAAATCAATGAAATATCCTGCGCTAGAAAAAGAGGATGAGTGTTTTCGAATGGAAGTACTTGATCATTTACAAAAAGAACATTTTAAGGAATATTATGAAGAAAAATTAGAAAAAGTAAATACTGAATTAATTGAAAAAGCCAATATAAATGAAGAACTAGATTATATTCAAGAGAAATTTGAATTTTTTGATAATACGAAAAACTACGAAAAAAATATAGTTCCATCGATTATTAAACCTCCCGAACTTGAGTTAAAAATGTTACACTAATTATTTGAAATATGCTTACTTAGGTAATTCTTCAACTCTACCAGTTATTATTTCATCCGAATTAAATGAATCTCAAGAACAAAAACTTTTAGATACCTTAAAAAAATATAAGAAAATTTTTTGTTAGACTTTAGCGAGATATTAAAGGAATTAGTCCTTGATATCGTATGCACAAAATTATTTTAGATAATGAACATAAGCCTAAAGTAGATCCCCAAAGGAGATTAAACCCGATAATGAAAGAAGTAGTCAAGAAAGAAATTTTAAAATGGTTAGATAATGGTATTATATATCCTATTTACGACGATTGCTTCGGTAAGCCCAATTCACTGTGTGCCTAAGAAAGGAGGAGTGACCGTAAAAGCTAATGAAAGTAATGATCTTATCCCTATAAGACAAGTTACTGGATGGCGAATATGTATTGATTATAAAAAATTAAACACAGCCACCAGGAAATATCACTTCCCTTTACCATTTCTAGACCAGATGTTAGATAGATTAGCCGGACATAAATATTTTTGTTTCTTAGATGGATACATCGGTTATCATCAAATACAAATTGCTCCTCAGGATCAAGAGAAAACTACATTTACTAGTCCTTATGGAACTTTCGCTTTTCGAAGGATGCCTTTTGGATTATGTAATGCACCTGCAACATTCCAAAGATGTATGATGTCTATATTTAGTAAGTTAATTGATAATGGAATAGAAGTATTTATGGATGATTTCTCTGTATTCGGAACAACATTTGACACATGCTTAAATCATCTTGAAAAAGTATTTGAAGTATGTGAGAAAACTAATTTAGTTCTTAATTGCGAGAAATGTCAATTTATGGTTACAGGCGGCATTGTATTAAGAAATAAAATTTCGGAAAAGGGCATGGAAGTAGACCCTGCAAAAATTCAAGTTATGGCTAAATTACCACCTCCAACTATGGTGAAAGGGGTAAGAAGTTTTCTTGGACATGCTGGATTCTCCAAACGTTATATAAAAGATTTTCCAAAAATTACTAAACCTCTATGCCAACTTCTTGAAAAAGACATGAAATTTGAATTTACAACTAAATGCCTGAATGCTTTTGAACTATTAAAAGATAAATTAATTACAGCACCTATAATAGTTTCACCTAATTAGGAGAAACCATTTGAGCTTATGTGTGATGCTAGTGATTATACTATAGGAGCAGTTCTTAGGCAAAGATATGATAAGATTTTTAAAGTTATATATTATGCCAGTAAAACTCTAAATGATGCTGAAATAAATTATACGATTCTCGAAAGAGAATTATTAGCAGTTGTATATGCTTTTAATAAATTTCAGCATTATCTAATAGGAACTAAGTGTATTGTGCATACTGATCACTCTGCTATTAAGTATTTAATGCAAAAGAAAGATTCTAAACCAAGATTAATTAGATGGATATTATTAATGCAAGAATTTGATTTTGAGATCGTTAACAAGAAGGGAACAAATAATCAAATTGCTGATCATTTATCAAGATTAGAAAATCATGAATTATCTGATACTTACAATGAAATTTTAGACAGTTTTCCTGATGAACAACTTTATAATATAAATGAGTGGAAAATACCTTGGTATGCTGATATAGTAAATTATATTGTAAGTGACATTTTACCACCTATGTTAACTTTGTAACAACAGAAAAAATTCATTCATGATACTAAAACATACTTTTGGGATGAAGCATACTTATATAAGCAATGTAAGGATCTAATTATTAGAAGATGCGTGCCTTATGAAGAAATTGAACCAATTATTCAAAAATGTCATGATTCGATTTTGGAGGACATTTTGGGATCGATAAAGCTGCGTATAAAATTCTACAATCTGGATTCTATTGGCCTACTCTATTTAGAGATGTATAAAGATATATAAAAACCTGCAATAAATGCCAAAGAGTAGGAAACATATCAAGAAGAAATGAAATGTCTCTGAATTTTTTATTAGAAGTTGAAATTTTTGATGTTTTGGGATTAGATTTCATGGGACCTTTTATTCCTTCATTTGGAAACTCATATATATTAGTAGCTGTTGATTATGTTTCCAAATGGATCGAAGCGCAAGCTTTACCTAGGTGTGATGCTAAAAGTGTTTTAAAATTTTTAATGAAAAACATTTTTACTAGATTTGGAATGCAGAGAGTGATTATCACTGACGGAGGAACTCATTTTAGAAATAAATAAATTCACAAACTAGTAGAAAAATATAATATTATTCATAAGATATCAACTGCTTATCATCCACAAACTAGTGGATTAGTGAAGTTTCTAATCGAGAGATTAAGCGTGTTTTAGAAAAGTCCGTTAACCCTAATAGATTGGACTGGTCTATAAGACTAGACAATCGCATTATGGGCATACGGGATCTGCTTATAAAACTCGATTGGAATGACTCCTTACGAGCTTATATATGGAAAAACTTGTCACTTACCAGTTGAATTAGAACATAAAGCATATTGGGCGATTAAAGAATTTAATTATAATATGAAAGAAGCTGGTGAGAAGAGATTGTTGCAATTAAATGAATTGGAAGAATTAAGGAATGAATCATATGATAATGATAGAATTTATAAAGAAAGGTTGAAATTTTGGCATGATCGGAAGATTAATCAGAGAAATTTTGAACCAGGATAAGAAGTTTTGCTATATAATACTCGATTGAAATTATTTCCTGGGAAATTAAAATCTCGATGGTTAGGACCTTTGACCATAACTCAAATATTTTCATATGGAACTATAGAAATTGAAGATCCAAAAACAGGACATAGATTTAAGGTAAACGGACATAGATTAAAACCATATTTCGAAGGTAGAAGACCAAATTTTAAAGAGATTTTAATGCCTAGTCAACCCGATTACTAAGCGAAATTAGGTCGGGCTGACGACGTTAAACCAAGCGCTTTATGGGAGGCAACCCATAGTAGTCTTTTATTTTAATTATATACAAATTAGTGAGTTTGTAATTTTAAAATAAATCTTACTATTCAATTTTTAATTAGAATCATCACAAATTCAAACCTATATGATGAGATCAGAAAATATTCGGTCCAGAGCGAAATTGGACAATTTTACCGAATCTCGCTGACAGTGAGCCTGAGCCCGCCGACAGCGAGATCGTGTACCATATCTTAAAATCAGTTTTATAACTAGCTCGCCGACGGCGAGAAACTTCCCGCCGATGGCGAGGCAATTGAAAAATGGGTCTCTTAAGTTTATGTGCGGTTTTGGACGGTTCTAAGCCATTTCTTTGTAGGAAACCATCCTAAATTCATTTTTACACTGTTTTCTTCCTTAGAAACGACTAGAGACCATTCCTTTCAATCCAAAATGGCCACCAAACTCTTAGAAACCACAAAAACTTGAGTTTTTAATTGAAGAAAATTCGTCAGTTCGGAGGCACAGCGTATCTTCAACAAAGACTTGATGAAGAAGCGACTTATTAAAGAAAGGGGATTTGTCAACATAGGAGTAGAGAATTCCACCACAAAAATTGAAGAAATGATCGCGCAGCGGCATTAGGAGGTATTTTGCTATACGACATCTGCTGTAGTTATTCCTGTAGTTAAAGAGTTTTACTCTAATCTACATGCGATCAACAATGGAAATGACTACGTCAGAGGAAGATGGGTAACATTTACTCCTTCAAGGGTAAATGAATTATTTTATATAGAGAATACCCCTGTCTGTCATTATTCAAACTTTGGGCCTTCAAGATATAATATGAACGAGATTTATAGATATCTGACTGATGAACTTGATGATTGGGAGTTGTGCGAAGACGGGTATGTCAGTTTTTCTGCATCACTTCTTAACCTCGTCTCGAAGCATTGGCATTTCTTCATCTCATCAAAATTATTACCCACTATGAGGGTAAATAAGGTTTCAAA
This sequence comes from Papilionanthe hookeriana x Papilionanthe teres, assembly GCA_022702705.1. Taxonomy (NCBI): domain Eukaryota; kingdom Viridiplantae; phylum Streptophyta; class Magnoliopsida; order Asparagales; family Orchidaceae; genus Papilionanthe; species Papilionanthe hookeriana x Papilionanthe teres. The sequence continues at coordinate 26,947,045 of CM040438.1, forward strand.
GGAATGCTCTATATTAAATTACTTGTATTCAAATTGACTACCTATCGATGTTGGATCAATTATAGTAAAGTCTGCATTAGGATTGATTGTGCATGGGTTAGTTCATGGACTTGGACACCCATCGACTATATTTGCTTTATGCAGTCAGTACCAAGTTTCTTATGAGGCTTGGGAAAAAGTACTTTTACCATGGAAACCACTCGATCCTATGGATCAACTTTGGATAACAATGATGAGATTACCATTATTTCTGATAGAGCATCACAGAACAATCCTTTAGCAAGGCCCCTTACAGATAAAACAAATTACATTCTGAATAAGATTAAAGGATTAGAGAAAGAGTTGCAGAACGTGATGAATTCCATCGATAATATCTACGATATGTTTGATTACATTGATTCGGAGGATGAAGGAGCACTTTGATCATCTTGGACATCCGGAGGCCGAGTTTATTCATTTATTGAGACGAAAGGGTGGATTAATGAAGAATCTACTGCGAATTCCCTTTCGGGCCTTTCTACAATTTATTTGTGCACTGCGTCGCATCGGGAATATCGGAGAAGATGATAGTTCGGACAACGAGGAGTAGGAAAGATTTCTATTTTATGTCGTATATTTGTGTATATATGTGTTGATTTGGATTTAGGTTTTATTATGAGTCGAACTTTGATTTGATCATCTCGGATTTGATGAGATTATATGTAATTGTTATGTCTCGGCATTTAGAGTGTTGTAGTGTGGATTGCGATGCTGAGTATTATGGATTTGGACATTTAAGTTAAGTATGTTGTTAGTTGTTAGTGTGAAGTTTGTAAGTCTCATGGATTTCATATATAAAATTATGTTGTTTGTGTTTTGTGAACTTTTTGTGAGTATAAGTATCTAATCTTCATACTATATTATTAAATTAAGTGGTCGGAAGATTGATTAAGGGCAAATCGAGGTTGAAAATGATTGACGAATTTCAAAAATTTAAAATTTTGGGATCTTGCCGACGGCGAGAATTATTCCGCCGACAGCGAGGGAAATCCCGCTGACAGCGAGAACGAGCTCGCCGACGACAAATTTTTCTCGAAACTTTTGCCTTTGTCAAATTAATTAGCTCGCCGACAGTGAGATCGCGAAAGACCTATATTTGACCAGTCAACCGACACTATTCATCATCCCCTTCCTCAAAACTTCGAAAAAACCGACCTAGGGCTTGTGAGATCTTGGATTTGAGGCAATTTCAACACTTTTTGACACCGGATTTCATCTTCCCTTGGTAAGAACTTCACTCCTATGCAAAAATTTTTTATTTTTACCATGGATTTCTTCTACATTGGGAAATTTTGAAAAAATTCGAAATGTGGAGAAAATACTTAGAAGAAATTCATGGAAATTGATTTAAATGGATTTTAGATTTTGTAGGAAGCCTTCTTAGTAATATTTGGGAGTTTAGTTAAAATTTTTGCAAATTTCACAGATCGAAAATGGCTCCACCACAAAAGCGACGATTGGATTACGACGAAACTAGTTTTGTGAATGCAAAGGCACAATCAAGATATTTTCACAATATTCGAGCAGAACATGCATTCAAGATCGAGTTTTCAAAAGTCCTGGAGGAGAAGTTGAGCGAATCATTAGGGAACGAGGATGGGAAAATTTCTGTTTCGTGACCAACAGAGCCGCTGTAGAAGTAGTTAAGGAGTTCTATGCTAATTTGACTTCAACTGAAGATGCGCCAGTAAAGGTTTGAGGGTTTTTTGTGGAATTCAGCGCTGCGAGGATAAATGCTTATTACGAGGTACGAGACACCTATACCAGTGAGTATGATACATTTGGAACTATGGAAGGACCACTGGAAGAGGTGATTGACTTTCTCAGCGATGGGAAAGGCGTGCGGAAGATCAAGCGGCGGGAAAGGGTAAATTTTCCTCTTTTCGTGTTAAATGCAACATCAAAAGCCCGGCACTTATTTTATTTGTTCTACTTTGTTACCTACCTACCACCATAGTGAGGTAACAAGAGATAGAAACGGTTCGAATTTACGTATTCGGAATCAAAAAGCATTAATGTGGGAAGTGTAATTTATAAGAATATATTAGCCACCTCAAGAAATGAAAGTGGAGGACTAGGACATCCCGGTCTTATCTATGCACTCGCCGATTATCCAGGATAGAGGCAAGAGATGATGAGGAATGGGTTGAACCTATGAAAGCCATTACTCGAGCTAATATAAAGAAATATGAATCCCACGAAGGATGGAGATGCGGGACAAGGATTATGCACCTTCTTTAAGTAGAGATATACCCTCTACTAGTTATGAACCCCCTCAGTACACCACTCCTACCCTTCAAGATCTGATGAATGAGCTGACCCTGAGTAGAAAGAGTTTTGAACAATTTGGAGAGAATATGGAAAGAAGATTTGAGCATATAGACCACAAGATTGATGGCTTGGAAAGAAGACACGATTATGATAGCGAATATCTCCAGCGACATTCAGAGTATGAAATTGCATATTATGAGGCTGAACGTCGATATAGGAGTGGTGATTTAGATGTTGTCTTTCCTGAGTGCCCCCGCTACACACAGTACCAGCCTGCTCAGCCTTCTCAGCCTGGAGATCAGGGAGATGATATAGCCTGGGATTTTGATGCGGAAGATTAGAGACTTTGTTTAGTTTGATTAGATTAATTGTTATTTTGAAAACTTTATTGTTCTGTATGTAATTATTCTGTACTTTCTGTGGACTATGACTTTGATGTGTTTGTTTGTGTGCTTATGCTATAACGTTAGACTTTTTATGTGTGTTAAGTTAGTTTGCAATTTTTCTTTTAGATAGGATGATTAGTTTTTATTTAATATGTTGTTTAAATTTTTATAAGTTATGAACTTTTAAGATGTTTAGATTGTTTTAATTTATTTAAAGTAGGTTAGTTGATTGTATGTGTAGTAATAGATTAAGTTTTCATTTGTTGTGTTTTATACTTATTAAAAATTTCTTATCCAAGCACTTTCTTTTAAATATTATATATGTGGAAGAATACTAACAGTGCAAGTTCTTTAAATAAATGAAAAAGCTTGCAAAATTTCAAGGAAAAGAAATACCTAAAGCTTAAAGGTATGATTCATTGTATATTTTCCTTTTCACCAGTTAGAAATAGATAGAAAAATTTAAGTTTGGGGGAAGAAAAATTCAAATTTAATTATTAAATTGTTCTCAATTTCTATTTTCAAAAATTATTATTATCAAATGATTTTTTCTATAATAAATTTTCTATTTAATAAACATGAATTACTTTATTTAATTGTTATAGAAAGTTAAATAAAATGTTTCTAGTAATTCAATTATTTAATAGAATAAGATATTTGGTTAAAAGAAATAAGAATATAGCAAACTATTTAAAGTAAGGGAAACTATATTCTAAAATTGAAATTCTTAAGTATTTAAATGAAAAAGAAGAGATTAAAACTCAATGAAGTAAAAGCTATGAAATACATATAAGCAAAGAAATATTTTAAGTTTCAAATTTAGGAAGAGAAAGTTGAAGTTCAAAATTATTAACAGGCTATCCAGATATAGTAATCCTCACTTGAAAAAGAAAAAGAAAAAGAGAAGGATTGAAATGCAATCCAAAAAGAAAAAAAAAGAGAAGAAAAGAAAAAGAAAAGAAAAGAAAAATATAAGTGAGGAGAAGCTTGAGGAGTTGTCTTATCAAAAATTGGCTTCAATGGAATCAACCTAAAGGATAAAACTCAAATATATTTCTAAACTTATATATATGGATTAGTATTTTACTAAATAGTGTTTTCTTGAACTTCCTATCATCTAAATATCTTAAGTAAATTACTCTTTTAAATATAGTCTTTCCTGAAATAAATAGAGAACTAGAAATCTTAGATTTGATAACTAAATATTCTTATATCTATAAAGTTAATTTAATTACTTGAAAATATTTCTATTTAACATTACTATAGTATTATTTAAATTTAATTCATAGTATATCCGAATTGAAAAAGTTCTATTACAAAAATCATTATTTTTATTTAGTACAAAAATTACTTGAGGACGAGAAATAATTAAGTTTGGGGGATTTTGATCAAGAAAAATATGTTAAGAAATTCATACCTATTTTTTATGAAATTGCACTTTAAAGAAAGGTATTTTCTTTATTTTATTGCAGGAACGAAGTTTTATAAGTGATGAAAGCAAAAAGCATGAAATGGAGCAAATTTGGATCAAAAAGGAAGAAATTCATGCAAAATGAACTATGTCGCTGACGGCAAGATCGAGGCCGCCGACGGCGAGATTATTATGAAAATTTCTGAAGGATTTATAACTACCTCGCCGACAGCGAGCCCAAGTTTGCCGACAGCGAGATCGCGCGGTTTGGAGACCTTCTAGAAGCCCCGTCGACGGCGAGGTCGTTTCTCGTCGACGATGAGATTGTTCAAAATGTCAGATACATTGAACCTGGACGTTTTTTTGAAGAGGTGCTTAAGTACCCCTTGGACCTTTGTCTACCTCTATAAATAGAGGACGAATTTGTGTGTCTAGTGTGTCTCTTTTTGGTGTCTATTTATGTGTGTGTTTATTTAGAGAGTATTAGTGTCTACTTGGTGTTTATTTTAAGAGTTTTAGAGTGTAATTAGTGAGATTAGAAGTGTGCTGTACTGGAAGGAAAAGTCAAAGGAACTTCGAGGAGTACGCAGGGAGGAAATTAAGATAAGTATCTTTGTTTATTGTTGTTAACTTTAAATGAAATCCATGCTTTGTTTAATTCCCATGCATTCTGAGTTATTTTCTTAGTCTTTCTCCTTGTTTATGAAATTATGTGAATTGATGAAATTAAATAGAAGTGCCTAAAATATTAAAATAAATTGTGATAATTTTTACTTAAAACTTAATAATTTACTTTCAATCTGGCCCATTGAATTGTTAAAATATGTTGAATTATCAATTATAGTAAAGATTACATCCAATATTCAGGGAAGTCAAAAGCCTTGGAAGGAGGATGCAAATAAATAGGGAAATATTATTTATCGGACGCAAAATTGGACATTTTAGTGTGACAGACTAAAATATTCAATTTGGTCCTATTGTTTGAGAGCTGAAGTGTAGATGTTAGCCCTCGGAGTGAGGGGAACGTGGGAGCTCGAAGTGGCGACCGGTATCCTCCCGGCCTAGCCGCGAGATTCGATAATCAAACATAGGATTAGTCAATGTTCTTTGCACCTGGACCAAAGGGTAAAGAATAGGAATGCTCCTATTTGTCACAATACAATAAAAGAAATTCGATTTAAATTCATCATTCACTTACTTTTCTAAAAACAAGGAGAAGGATATTTTTTCTGAAATCTTTTAAATCAACTTTATTTTAAAGCATTAGTTTACTTTAGTTTGCTTTAGTTAATTATTCTAAATTTCCGTATACTATATTAGTAAGTAATTCCTTTAAATTTAGACTGATACAAATCGTTAAAAACTTCCTCGTGGGATCGATAACCGAGGACTCCACTAGAGCCCCGTATTACTTGATACGATACGTATACTTGCGTAGAATCCACATTATACATTCCATCATAAAATTAAATATATATATTAAAGCGGGATCAAGTTTTTGGTGTCGTTGCTATTAACATAAATTGCAAACATACAAAAAGTGGGTCAAGTAACCAGAAGGATCTTCTTTCGTTTCATCGTTAAAATTATAAGATGTTTTAGGAGGAACATCACGCTCCTTTTCTGAGCTTACATTTAGATGACAACTTTGGTTGATCCTCTCTCAAGAGGCTTTCTAAGTACGGCTTGAGAATCTCAATCACCCACCATTGTTTTGTGTCTCAATCCAATCCTTGAAGGGAAAGCAATATTTAAGAACATGCCTCAAATATTTGTGGTACGGGAAATAATTAGGCTCTTTAGACTTCCCCATCTCTTTAAGTCTTCTCTATGGAGGCACCTGCATTCTCTACTTAATCAAATTTTTAAAAATTTTCCTAAGACATTCTTTCTTAAAAGGATAAGTCTTTGATTTTTTTTCAACTTAGTGGATGGGAATTTTCACTTATGAGGAAGTGGTGAGTTGGCTCTATAGACATGATAGATTTCTTATGTCAACTATTGAATGCCACGAAAGTCAATATCTCTTCCACCCTCTTAAAAGACCCCATCACAAATGACTTCTTTTCCTTGGTATTATCACTATCATCATTAAAGACCAAGGAGCTTGCAATATCTTGTAAATCATGGACCTTTTAAATCAACATCTTAGATGTTTAGATAGAGGTCATTTTGAAAAAAAAAAAGTGATATTGGGCCTTTTATATTGACCATTAAAAAAACAATGACATGTTGCTCTTGGAGTTGTGGCTTGCATTTTATGCTCAAATTTCACCAATGAAGAACAAAATCCAATAAGGTTTCATTGGGCTTTAGTTGTGTCAACATCAAATCACATATAGTGACCTGATAGTGCGCCCCAAAAAATCACTTCAAGAATGCATCCTCTAATTCAAAGAACATTCTGAATGTGTCGTTTGGTAAATTGGCATACCATTCAAAAGTGAATCCCACCAAACTAGTGATGGGCGAAGGAACAACGCGTTGTTGCTGCCCACATTCCAACAAAGTGCTCTGAACTAAGCAATATGTTGTATGAGGTTTCCAATTATGTCAAATTTTTTAAATCGCAAATGGATAAAATCCAAAGGATAAGGAATGTACTTATAAGACTCATGATAGGGTCTACCCTTCCTCACAATAATCTCAGCCCACTGAGCTGTAAGAGGAGCTTTGAACTTAGCATCCACTAAGGATTATATTTGTAAGACAGGGGTAGCATACTCACATGGAGCAACATCAGAAGATGAAACATGAATAGGTCTAACAATTATAGGAGGTACAACGAGCAAAGTCGGACATGTCTCAACCTGCATAGAAGGCGAGACAACATCGGACCCTACACTATTGAGTGTAAGGCTGCCACCTGAGTAGTTAGAAGTGACCTGGCTCTAGAGAAGAGCAATAATCTCATTCTTATTTATATCTCCTTAATCAATCAAAGCAACATCTTTAGGGTGTGAAAAGGGCAGAATAACATCAATTTTCTAACCATAGCAACTGACACAAGATTGAATTCTAAGGCCTTAAAGTGGAAAAATTGGCATAAGATGAATACCATATCACAATATGGTAAACAAGACTCCTAAAATGGAAAGAGAGTATCTTCCCCAGTGGAGTCACTAAAGATATTTTGGTTCTTTTTAAAATCAGAGTCAACAGTTTATATAATTTCCATTTTATAATTCTCTTTTCCAAATAATTTTTTGGATCATCAAATGATGAAGAGAAGAAGAACAATTAAAGAAAGGTGAAAATACGATGAAACTAGATAAACAAATTTTTAAAATGTGGAGTTATAAGTTAATCTTTGTGTGATAGATTAAGAGTGTATACTCAAAATGAAATCAGATCAAAACACATTAAAAACATATCCACAAAGAAAGTCCTATAGATATGACTCATATATAACCAGAGAAACAAAAATTTATATTTTTGTTCTGGGGTCAAGAGCAACACCCATAGAAACTTGCCCCTTTGGTTAGTTACATCTTGAGGGATACCCAAGAATGCTTCTGATTAAAGAAGTATTGTTTAAATTTTTGTAATAACTAATGAATAAATATATCAAAGGTTAATATGGTCATCTCAAATAAGATCATCCCTATGCTTCAAATTCATACCAGGACATAAGAACTGAGGATGAATCATCATATCCTAAAGGGGTGGTGACCTATTAGCAAATGAGGCCTATGAAATAACGTCAATGATATCTAAGAGGAATATAATGTGCTCAAAAGGAGGTATTTTAATAAATGTGATGAATTTCTAGGACGATAAAGATAGTTGGGTCAGGATTCCATAAATCCATTATCCTAAGCTAATAAGAATCTAGGTCTACCTAGTCATGAAGGTAGTCAACCCAATCAGATCTCTTGTCAGCAACCCATGTATTATATCATCCAAAGAGAAATAAACCATTAAGTTCATATGGCTCTATTTGGATGGAATACATAGAAGTGAGACTAATACTTGCCAAGAAAGTGGACAGATACCCTCTAGAATGAAAGATAAAAAGAAAGTTTTGGCTACAAAGCCAGACAAATTCACAAAGGACTTACACCTGATCTGGGTCAGGGAGCCTCTTATATCTTAGTCATTTTAGACAACCTCATAAGTGTAGAAATTTATGCTTGACCTGTCAGATTGGAGAAGAAAAAGTACTCCTCGTTGGAACATGGAAATATGATGTCGTTATCTAGAGACTTCCTTAATGTAGAGGCCCTATTAAAATGACTTGAGAACTGTCCATGCATACGAAACCATTTTAAATCTGGTTCGAAGGCCATATACAAAATCTAAATCATAAATAAAACGATAAATTTAAATTAGTATGATTTTTAATTTTAAATTTTAATTAAATTTAATCATTTATTAAGATTTTGTAATAAAGGTTTTTTATCCTTAAGAGCCTAAGCACATATGCGAAGAGCAAAATAAAATCAAAATAAAGTGTTAATTCAGCACTCAACATAAAGTAAACAAAATAGCTTGAATAAAAATGAATAAACAGAGAGGGGCTACTGGGTCAACATCATATCCCAAAAAGACTAAATGATGGCCATACTCGGCATATACATGTTTGATCCTAATTTTCATATCAAAATGCAAACTTAGAATTAAGGTATGAGTCATGACATACTGGTCCTAGTACTCGCCATGTAGTTCTGCATATCAAGTGCATTGGAACCCATGCTCATATCTTATTTTTGATACAGAGTCCAACCTATGGAATCTATAATAATACACATGAAACTGAAATTAGACTCAACCTATAATGAAAATATTCGAACAAGTTATTCACAAGCCATCGTATGTTGAACCATGCATGACAGAAGGAGAGCTAAGCAACACTTATAGAAAATGTATTAACTTAAATTATGATTTCTCTTCTATGTGGGGCATGGCTCCCTGCAAGAAAAATTGCACCTAATATGTTAGTGTGTATGTCTCACACACAATAAACACAAAAAATGACAGCAAAAAATGTCTGGTTAGGCGAAGACTAAGGAACAATAGCTAGACATATGAAAAACCTAACTACACCCCACCTTAATATAACAAATATCTAGAGCAAGGTGTCCTAATTACATACACCTAAATGTGTGCAAAAGTGTGAATGATGCTAGTGTATGATTTCTATGGAGTTATCGACATTGGCCCCTTCTTAAAGTTCCAAAATATCTAAAGTGTGTTAGTAGAAGATGACGATTTTAAGTAAAATTTGTTTTAAAATTTGAACTTAATTATGTCAAAAAATAACATATGCTTTAGTTTCAAAATATGTTTTAAAACATGATGGATACTAATATTAAAAATATTTATATTTTTTTAAAAATAAAATCTAAGTGACACATATTAGATCTCTTCGATGCTTAGCAAGATCATATACATGTTGATTGCAATGAGATAATTCACATTGCTCACTGAGATATACTCATCAGTAATGCTCATTATGGCATTGCGACTAGCATCGTGTCAACATGTAACAAAAGATGATTTTTCATTGAAAGCAAACTAGTTGGAATGATGCAAAAATGAAAGGTGATTTAGCATAACAACATTTTTCAAGCTAGGTGCGAGCTAATATGAGTGATATACTAAGTGGTTTTGCTTGTTGTGGATGCTCTAACTAGGTGTGAGCAAGCACATTCAAGAAAATAAATGATGGTTTAGGTATGAATGTTATGCTAGGTGAGAACTCATACCAAATCACATGTATAGATACATACGACCTTCTTACTCAGCAGAATTATACCAGGTAAAAGAACATGCATGAAAGGTTAATAAAAGTCTATGCAATCCATCATGTTCTAAAATATTTATGCATATGATAACATTTATAATAAGCATATGATAACATATGTTCATGAAAAGAACGTCGAGCTTGCAAGTGCAAATGCAAAAGATGCTACACTCATATGATATCACAAACTTGAAATGTTGTGCAAAAGCAAGTGTGCTAAAATGTTGTGTAAAATGACAACATTTGGCTAGCATAATGTTAAGGCACGAACATTCCAAATAAATGCAATTTGCATGCTACCTAATGCCAATTCACAAGCACAATGCGAATTAGATTTTTCAAACATGTATGAATTTAAAACAAAAGCATCATGGAAGAAACATATTTTACATAAATTTGGCAAAACATAATTTTCCATGCATTGTTTATATAGAATCATAAGCAGGAGGCAAAAATATTTTTCATGCAACATTTCAAAGTATCATATGCAATATATCAAAATAACATTGATGCACATGAGAATGCATGCATACCTCAACGTGATCCTAAACCCACATGATGGCAAACCAAAATTTTTTTAAGCTACCTTTCACAGATCTAATCTTAAGGATGGTGAGGTGTACAAACTTTTTATTACATGGTAATAAAGAACCCACCTCATTTACTTGGCAAAAGCATGAGGAGTTTTTCATGGAGAAAATTTTTCATAACATAGGAAATGAAAGATCAAAGAAACTTTTTCATTCTCTAGGTTCAAAGGACTTCATTTTTCCTTCAAAAGGTGAAACGACCACAAGTAAACATAAGATTACCACAATCTTAAATATTAGGGTTAAATGATGGGGCTCTTGGAAGGCACTCATTGAACTTTGAGAAAACAAAGAAAATACCACTTAGCTTAGGTCTCCTCAAACATCAGCTTACCCTAGCTCTCTAACATCATCTTAAAAGCTTCTAAAAGAAGAAAGCATGGTTTGGAGAGAATCTTACCACTGCGGTATTTGATGTCGCATTCTCTTTTCTCCAAGTTGTTCTTCGTGCAAATAGGTAGATGACCACATTTTTTCTTCAAGGAAACTCTTGAGAAAAAAAACTTATTACTTGCTCTCAAAAAGTGGAAGAGGAAGGGCTGAGGGAAGAAAAAGGATTAAGGATATAACTCGCTTTTTCCCTTAGGTTTTTCATCTCTCCTAGGAACTCTGTCAGCCTCCAAAGCTCTCTCTAAGTTTTGAGAATATTGTTTCCACCAACATTATGTAATACATAATTCCAAGTGACCATGTAAAATGTTCTAATTCATATTGGAACCTCCATAATACCCCTTGGAGAACTGGGGACCTTAAAATATTCTTTCATTGGTCATTGCTAGCCATCACAAGTCCAATCCAAGCCTCAAGTGGCCAAAGTCAACAATTTTGGCCAAGAAGGCTAACCCCACCCCAGCTCCCTAATGCGAAAGCGCTAGGTTGATCCAATCCTAAAGCAAGTGCGCTAGGTTCCTGGGGCGGGGATGCTAGTACCTTGTTGCGAGGCACCAGATGCAGGTGTGCCCAAACAGGTGCAGGTATGTCTGGCTCTCTGTCTTCATGCACAAAAAGTTGTTTCTGGCGCGGGGGTGCCCACTCTGGATGTAGTGTTGCCAGGCAAAAGCCAAGTGCAGGTACGCCCATTTTAGGTGCAGGTGCGCTCGTGCAGAGCACCATTTTCGTGCTCTAAACGCATAACAGAGAGCCTCAATGGATATCTTGAGCTATGGAAAGCTACGTATGAATGGAAAATCGTCTCATTGTTCAAGTGGACATCCTACATATGTGACATCAAATATTGATGCCAACAATTAAACACAAATTTTCTTTTGATTGCTGGGAGAAGCTAAGGGATACAATTTTTTCTGATTGTCAAATTCATTAGAATTACGTACATAGATCAGGTTTGCATATGACCAATTCATGAAAGAAATTCTATCACTTGTCCAAGGTTCTAGGATTTATTTTTTTTTTTTGCAAAAACTAGAATTATAAACTTTAAAATTATTAAATTTCAAACATTTAGGCTAGACTCAAAACTAGTATACTTGAACTTTTTGAACTTGAGAGTTCACTCGTTCCTTATGGAATCGATACGCAGACTCGACATGTATACTTGTGTGTATTGTCGTTGTTCTGCAACATTTTAGACATATCATAGGTCAGTTTGACCACTTTCATGGCTGGGTTCAGTTCGAGAATAGTTGCATCTTCGGATATGGACTATTTGCACTCATAAGACTCTTGGTAAATTATACCTGAGAAGTCTTATTAGGTTATATGTTTGTATTTTAGCATACAATATAGCACTTAAGAATATAATGACAATGTATGTGAGATTATAATTCAAATCTTGAAAGAGATGAGTTAGTACAAGAAAAATTATAAAATGACTTTTATGCAAATGATATTATGACATTAGCAAAATTATGAAACTAATTTTATAGGAGGTATTTGCATCACAAATTAAGGGTGTGTTTGGGGCAAATATCGACTGCAGGTTTGGACCCGTGACCTGTATTTAGTGTAAAAACACAATCATATTTTCAAATTGATGAGTAAAATGTGTGACCCAAATGATAATGTTGTGTTTTCAAAGACACCCTGTACTTTTAAGCTGCAATATTACCAGATTAAGAAGATAATGATGTGGTCGCACATGAGATTGTTATTATTTTATTTATCTAAAGTGATGAGAGCTTTCCACTCTACAGTAAAAATTACAAGACCGGACAACCTTAAATAAGCATATTATTAAATAACACTATCACATAAACTGTGGGGCCCACAGTGCAGCACAGGTACAACCTTAATGGTCCCCACCATCTTCTATCTGTCTCCATCACATCAATGTGCTCTCAGATTCTTCCCTTCCATCACCATTTCACCGTTCTGCATCTCAGTCTCTGCGCTGATCCTCCTTCCTCAAACAAAACCCCTCTGCGTCTATAAGTTGTTCGCCTCGGCATTATCACAATCAGCTAGCGAGCAAGCCACTAAAAGTTCCGTTTTTCCGGCGGCGGCGGCAATGAGTCGGAATCAGCCCAAACTTAAGCCGCCGCCACGACCCTTCTTCTCCTGTGCGATTTTCCGAAACTGTACGCAGTCAGCCCTCAGTCCCAGAACTCCCTCTAGCTCTCCAACAGCCTTCCTCCATGAAACGTTAGCCTCCCCATCTCCTCCTCCTCCACCACCTCCTCAACCTCCAACAGCAGCTCCTCCTCCCTCCACCGCCGTTCCTTCATCGAGCTCCTCTTCTTCATCCTCCTCCGCATCCCACAGCTTCACTCAATGGCGTTTCCCGCTGCAACACAGTCACCACCAGCAACAACACCCGCCGCCCCCTGAGCCCGAACCCTATCGTCCTCCCTCCGCAGACTCCGCGTCTCCCTTATCCAGCAACCTCTCTGAAGCCTACCATGCTGCTGAGCTGCATTTCAGCGCGGGCGATAGTGTTTACGCACTCCGCCTTCTGGAGCGATCCCTCGCGACGGCGAGCCCCTCACCGCCGGCATCTCCAAGGATCATGACGGCTGTTGTGGAGGCGCTGAGGCAAGCAGAGACTGCGCGGGCGGCTGCAAAGGTGTTGCTAGCTATGTTATTGGTAGAAGGTAACCGCCGGTCAGCAGTGGAAGCCGGAGCGGTGTTTGCTGCTGTAGAAGCGGTGGCTTCCGCTGGAACAGGGGCCACAACGGTGAAGGAAAGAACACTGGCGGCGTTGGAGTTGCTGTGCACGGTGGAGGAGGGAGCGACGGAGGTGAGAGCACACGCTCTAGCTCCAGCGGCACTCGCTAGGTCTGTGGAGGGGATGACGGGGAGAGGAAGGGAATGTGCGATCGGGATCTTGGCAGCTATATACGCCGGAGATGGGGCTGCGGATGCGCCGGCGGAGGTGGCGCATGCGGTGGTGGTGGCCTTACAGGGAGAATGTAGCGCTCGGGGGAGAAGAAAGGGGGCACAATTATTGCGCGCTTTGAAGGAGAGAAGTCGGCTGGATCTCGCAGATATTGGGGATGATTGCTGAACCGTTGGATCGAGGGTTATGAATTGGACAGCTGGTGATGAATTTTGTTGGTGTTTGAATGATTTCGCTTGTATTTTTATTTTGTTGTATTATTTAATGAACTTCAAGATTTCAATCTATTTCTAAATTTGTTTATATATATATATATATATATATATATATATATATATATATATATATTATTGTTTGGGATATTTAGATACACAGCACCTAATTCTTATGCATTAATTTAACTCGTATCTAAACTTTTATTTTTACAAAATTAGTACATTGACTATGGACTATGGATGAAAATGTGGGTTTGAGAGTGGTGAAAAAGATAACTGGGGCGCTTAGTTTGTAAAAAAGAAAGTTTTGGTTTGAGATAGGTAAATGCACATGTATACACTATGAATGTCAGCATGAATCTCAAAGCATCCGAACGGGCTAGACGACGGCCAACAACCAAGGCGTTCTACCGCGTTGGCGAGAATCGATCGAGGCGCCATGGCGAACGACACGAGCGACAGACCCGACCGACTAAGAGGCAGGTAAAAATCCTTGATCGCAGCTAATTGGTCGACGCGTCTTTACCGCGATGGAAGAGATCAACATTCGACCGGGCGCATCGGCCGACCAACACGTATATCAGAGAGCACAGTCGCCACCCAGTCGGTCGCTTCAGTTGGTTGAATTCAAACAAGTCGGCCATTCTGCTACCTCTATGTTAAAACTCAAATTGTAAATTAAGATATGGTGTGAAATTCATACGATTAATAAGAGTATGCATTGCATTAAGGACGGTTTCTATAACCATTTCCACATTTCCGTAATTGTACAAAATACTCTCCTATAATATAATGAAAAAATATAAATAAATGGCTCTCTCTACAGTTAATTCTAAATTTATTTTACCATCTTCCCTCATTTGTCCAACCCTAACTCTTGAGGCGTATCACAAAGAATATATTAGGATCCGACATTCTAAAAGTTGGTTCAGTGAGTGTGGATATACCATAGACGAGAAGTGGGAAAGACTACGAAAAAAAAGCTTCCCAAAAAGAAAAAGCACGCATGGAACCCAACAGAGATACTACATAAACAGATGTCTGTGCACATGTATAGGGCTTACAAGCCCAAACAACCCTCATGATGGAGCAATTCAAGATCCTTCGGGCATCAATCACCCAGAGGAATGACCAGCCGCCATGTTTAGAGGCGGAACCTCAGGGGTCCACCCTCAAAGGCCTTTACCGGCGAATCTGCCTACTGGACATCCAAGTTAGACAGCGGGCGGAGAGGCAAGTTTCAACACATTGACACTGGAATGTTTGCACAAGTGAATAGGTGATGGGAAGAGAGGATGAGAGTGCTTGTATAGCCGCTAGCTGGAGGCGTGTTTACTCACCAAATCAAAGAAGCGGTACCTCCACTCAAACTAAGGATTCCTCTCCTGAATTCTTACACAGGGAGGATCGATCACGTAGCATCATTCAAAAAATCCATTTATCTGCTCCAGATTGACAATTTTATAAAGTGTTGTCTCTTCGTAACCATCCTGAAGGAATTAGCACTTCGGTGGTTAAACGGTTTGTCGATCGAAACCATCCCAAGTTACTACGAGTTTAAAAGACTCTTCGTTTCACACTTCTCATACGTGCAGAAGAGTCGAAAGACTCGGATACCCAGCTCAACCTCAAGCAGGGAGAAAACGAGAGCCAGTGAGTCTACATCACCCGCTTCTTGAATGAGATGCTCTAGGTTAGAGATTTAAAGCTTGATATAGTTGGAACATCTTGAAATGAGGAGTTCAAAGCCAGGGTTCAGGTATGACCTAAACCTATTTAAATCCACTACTTTGGAGAAGTATTGGAGATGGCAAACGGGCACATACTAGCCAAAGAAGATCTCTAAGACTCTTCGAAGCATAGGCCTAAATCATTCAACCATGCCTCGAAGAAGCAGAAAGACCCCAAGGGAGGGGGAGGGGGGACCGCAGAAGGCAAGGAATAATCACTCATCTGCCGGTCACCAAAATAATAACTCTTAGTCCCAAGATCACCGAAGAAATGATCGATGGAATCATGTTCGGAGATAACGCTCTGACCAAAGGTCAGCCTAGTATTTTGAATGGTTGCATGTCTACCGGGAAATGCAGGGTTTGACACCCCTCAACATTTCAATGGTCGAAATAGTTCATGTCGTCCAGAACAAAGACTATTTCATGCTTGCCCCGCCATTGAAGGAGGCCCCAGCCTTACGAGATCTAAAGAGGTACTGATCACAGAAAAATATATTAAGAAATTCATATCTATTTTTGATGAAATTTCACTTTAAAGAAAGATATTTTCTTTATTTCACTGCAGGAACGAAGATTTATAAGTGATGGAAGTTAAAAGCATGAAATGGAGCGAATTTGGATCAAAAAGGAAGAAATTCATGCAAAATGAACTAAGTCGCCGACGGCGAGATCGAGGCCGCCGACGGCGAGATCATGAGGAGAATTTCTGAAGGAATTACAACTACCTCGCCGACAGCGAGACCGAGCCCGCCGACAGCGAGATCGCGCGGTTTGAAGACCTTCTAGAAGCCCCGCTGACGGCAAGGTCGTTTCTCGCCGACGGCGAGACAGTTCAAAATGGAAAATACATTGAACCTGGACGCTTTTTGAAGAAGTGTTTAAGCATCCCTTGGACCTTTGCCTACCTCTATAAATAGAGGCTGAATTCTAGTGTCTGTGTGTCTCTTGAGTCTTCAGTGTGTCTATTTAGAGAGTCTATTTGTGTTTGTGTGCTAATTTAAGAGTTTTAGAGTATAATTAGTGACTTAGAAGTGTGATGTACTAGAAGGAAAAGTCAAAGGAACTTCAAGGAGTCTGCTTGGGGAGGAAATTAAGATAAGTATCTTTGTTTATTATTGTTAACTTTAAATGAAATCCATGCTTTGTTTTATTCCCATGCATTCTGAGTAGTTTTTTTAGTCTTTCTTCTTGTTTATGAAAATTATGCGAATTGATGAAATTAAATAGAAGTACCTAATATATTAAAATAAGTTGTGATAATTTTTACTTAAAACTTAATTTACTTTCAATCTGGCCAATTAATTTGTTAAAATATGTTGAATTATCAACTATAGTAAAAATTACATCCATATTCAGAGAAGTCAAAAGCCTTGGAAGGAGGGTGCAAATAAATAGGGAAATATTACTTATCGGACGTAGAATTGGACATTTTAGTGTGATAGACTAAAATATTCAATTTGATCCTATTGTTTGAGAGCTGAAGTGTAGATGTTAGCCCTCAGGTGAGGGGAACGTGGGAGCTCTGAAGTGGCAGCCAGTATCCTCCCAACCTAGCCATAGATTCAGAAATCAAACATAGGATTAGTCAATGTTCTTTGCACCTGGACCAAAGGTTAAAGAATAGGAATGCTCCTATTTGTCACAATACAATTCAAAAATTCTATTTAGATTCATCATTCACTTAATTTTCTAAAAACAAGGAGAATGATGTTTTTTCTGAATTATTTAAATCAACTTTATTTCAAGCATTAGTTTACTTTAGTTGCTTTAGTTACTTTAAATTTTCGATTACTATATTAGTAAGTAATTCCTTTAAATTTTAGTCGATACAAATCTGTTAAAAACTTTCCTGTGGGATCGATAACCAGGACTCCACTAGAGCCCTGTATTACTTGATATGGTACGTATACTTGCGTAGAATCCACATTAAACATTCCATCATAAAATCAAATATATATATATATATGTATATATATATATATATATATATTAAAGCGGGATCAAGTTTTTGGTGTCGTTGCTATTAACATAATTTGCAAACATATAAAAAGTGGGTCAAGTTTTTGGCGCCATTGCCGGGGATGTAAAAAAATTATTTACTAGAGTAACGAACTATTTTGTTTTATAAAATTGTATGCGAAAATTTGGAAATGAAAATTTAATACCTTACGATTCAGAATTAGAGCGTACAATTAAGAGAATTAGAAAACAAAAAAGAGAAATTATAAATTTAACACAAATGACAAATATTCACGAAAATGAAAATATCAATCAACGAGAGACCATTAAGAGATTATGCTAACCCTACATTAGATGAAATTCATTTAACTATTCAAAACCACGATGTAGCTGCTAATTCATTTGAACTAAAACTCGCAATTATCCAAATGGTACAAAATAATCAATTTAGTGGTTCACCTACCGAAGATCCTAATTTACATCTTGCTAGTTATTTAGAACTATGTGCTACTTTCAAATATGAAGGAGTATCTAACGATGCTTATTAGACTTAGACTTTTTCCTTTTTCTTTGAGGGATAAGGCTAAAATGTGGTTAAATTCGTTAGCACTCTGGATCTATTAAAACTTGGGGAGAGTTATCACAAAAATTTCTATCCAAATATTTTCCACCATCTAAAAGCTGCTAAACTTAGAAATGATATAACTTCTTTTAGTCGAGTTTGATGGAGAATCAATATATGAAGCTTGGGAGAGATTTAAAGAACTTCTTAGGAAATGCCCACATCATGCGTTACCAGATTGGTTAATTATTCAAACTTTCTATAATGGATTAGTAGGATCTTTAAGATCAATCATCGATGCTGCTGGTGGAGGATCATTAATGTCAAAACCATTTGATGAAGTCTATGCACTAATCGAAGAAATGGCAACTAATAGTTTTCAATGGTCTGCTGATAGAATGAATCCGAAAAAGATAGCTAGTATTCATGAAAATGATGCAATATCTATGTTAGCTTCGCAAATCGCTGTTGTATCTAAAAAATTAGATCATTTTGGAATGACTCTACAACTATATTAGAAGAAAATTCATCTGGACAACTTATAGAATCCCATTCTCAATATGAAACTATAAATGCAATTAATAACAGACTCAATAATCCTTATGCGAATTATTATAATCTTGGATGGAAAAATCATCCTATTTTTAATTGGAATAATAACACAACTAATCAACCATGGCTGAATAACATAACACAACCATTAAGAAATCTCTCTAATCAAGGAAATTCTAATTATAAACCTAATTATCCACCTGGATTTAATAATAATAACCCACAATTTAAAGATAAGAAATTATCTATAGAAGAATTAATATTAAACATGGGTCAACATTTACAAAATCAAGGAAATCAATTACAAATACAAGGTAATCAATTACAAAATCAAGGAACAGCTATTAAAAATAATGAAACTCAACTTGGTCATATCGCTACCGTGCTTAATAATAGAATACCTGGAACATTTCCTAGTAATGTGGAAATAAATCCCAAAGACAAGGGAAATGAACAAATTAAAGCGATACAATTACGAAGTGGAAAAGAATTAGAACCTCGAATTCGAAAGAACTTGAAAGTCAAAAAGAGGAAGTGGAAATTGAAAAGGAAAAGAATCAACAAGATCCAAACTTAGAAAATCCTTTAATACCAATGAAAATTTCTGTTGAAAAAACTTCACCACCATTTCCTCAACGACTAATTCAACATAAAAAAGATAAACAATTTGTTAAATTCCTTGAAATTCTAAAGAAATTAACAATAAATATTCCTTTCGTAGAAGCTTTAGAACAGATGCCAAATTATGTAAAATTCATGAAAGATATTCTAAATAAAAAAAAGAAAATTTACCGATAATGAAATGGTCACACTTAGTGAAGAGTGTAGTGCTATTATTCAGAAAAAACTTCCTGAAAAATTAAAAGATCCTGGTAGTTTCACTATACCCTGCGCTATTGGAGAAAAATTCTATGGAAAAGCTTTGTGTGACTTAGGAGCAAGCATCAATCTAATGCCTCTATCAATTTTTAAAAGATTAGGATTGGGAGAAATTTCACCTACTTCAGTAACTCTTCAGTTAGCTGATCGTTCGGTTACATATCCTAAGGGAGTTATTGAAGATGTATTAGTAAAAGTGGATAAATTTATCTTCCCTGTAGATTTTATTGTTTTAGATATGGAAGAAGATAAAGAAATTCCTATCATCTTAGGAAGACCATTTTTAGCCACTGGAAAAGCTATGATTGATGTTCAAAAAGGAGAATTAACTATGAGAGTAAATGACCAAAAAGTAACTTTTAATATTGCTAAATCAATGAAGTATCCTGCGCTAGAAAAAGATGATGAGTGTTTTCGAATAGAAGTACTCGATCATTTACAAAAAGAACATTTTAAGGAATATTATGAATAAAAATTAGAAAAAAAAATACTGAATTAATTGAAAAAGCCGATATAAATGAAGAACTAGATTATATTCAAGAGAAATTTGAATTTTTGGATAACACAAAAAACACTGAAAAAAATATAGTTCCATCAATTATTAAACCTCCTGAACTTGAGTTAAAAATGTTACCTAATCATTTAAAATATGTTTACTTAGGTAATTCTTCAACTCTACCAGTTATTATTTCATCTAAATTAAATGAATCTCAAGAACAAAAACTATTAGATACTTTAAAAAAATATAAGAAAATTTTTTGTTGGACTTTAGCAGATATTAAAGGAATTAGTCCTTCAATCTGTATGCACCGAATTATTTTAGATAATGAACATAAGCCTAAAGCAGATCCCCAAAGGAGATTAAATCTGATAATGAAAGAAGTAGTTAAAAGGAAATTTTAAAATGGTTAGATAATGATATTATATATCCTATTTCGACGATGCTTGGGTAAGCCCAATTCATCGTGTACCTAAGAAACGAGGAGTGACCGTAAAAGCTAATGAAAATAATGATCTTATCCCTATAAGACAAGTTACTGGATGGCGAATATGTATTGATTATAGAAAATTAAACACAGCCACCAGGAAAGATCACTTCTCTTTACCATTTCTAGACCAGATGTTAGATAGATTAGCCGGACATAAATATTTTTGTTTCTTAGATGGATATACTGGTTATCATCAAATATAAATTGCTCCTGAGGATCAAGAGAAAACTACATTTACTAGTCCTTATAGAACTTTCGCTTTTCAAAGGATGCCTTTTGGATTATATAATGCACCTGCAACATTCCAGAGATGTATGATGTCTATATTTAGTAAATTAATTGATAATGGAATAGAAGTATTTATGGATGATTTCTTTGTATTTGGAAAAAAATTTGACACATGCTTAAATCATCTTGAAAAAGTATTTGAAGTATGTGAGAAAACTAATTTAGTTCTTAATTAGGAGAAATGTCAATTTATGGTTACAGGCGGCATTGTATTAGGGCTTAAAATTTCGGAAAAGGGCATGGAAGTAGACCCAGCAAAAATTCAAGTTATAGCTAAATTACCACCTCCAACTACGGTGAAAGGGGTAAGAAGTTTTCTTGGACATGCTTGGATTCTACGGACGTTATATTAAATATTTTTCAAAAATTACTAAACCTCTATGCCAACTTCTTGAAAAGGACAAGAAATTTGAATTTACAATCGAATGCTTGAATGCTTTTGAATTATTAAAAGATAAATTAATTACAGCACCTATAATAGTTTCACCTAATTGGGAGAAACCATTTGAGCTTATGTGTGATGCTAGTGATTATGCTTATAGGAGCGAGTTCTTGGGCAAAGATATGATAAGATTTTCAAAGTTATATACCATGCTAGTAAAACTCTAAATGATGCTGAAATAAATTATACAGTTACCGAAAGAGAATTATTAGCAGTCCTATATGCTTTTAATAAATTTCGGCATTATCTAATAGGAACTAAATGTATTGTACATACCGATCACTCTGCTATAAAGTATTTAATGCAAAAGAAAGATTCTAAACCAAGATTAATTAGATGGATATTATTAATGCAAGAATTTGATTTTGAGATCATTAACAAAAAGGAACTGATAATCAAATTGCGGATCATTTATCAAGATTAGAAAATCATGAATTATACGATACCGATAATGAAATTTTAGACGATTTTCTCGATGAACAACTTTATAATATAAATGAGTGGAAATTACCTTGGTATGCTTGATATAGTAAATTATATTGTAAGTGATATTTTACCACCTATGTTAACTTTACAACAACGAGAAAAAATTCATTCATGATACTAAAACATACTTTTGGGATGAACCATACTTATAAAAGCAATGTAAGGATCTAATTATTAGAAGATGTGTGCCTTATGAAGAAAGCCGAACCAATCATTCAAAAATGTCATGATTCCGATTTTGGAGGACATTTTGGGACGGATAAAACTGCGTATAAAATTCTACAATCTGGATTCTACTTGGCCTACTATATTTAGAGATGTATATAGATATATAAAAACTCGCGATAAATGCCAAAGAGTAGGAAACATATCAAGAAAAAATGAAATGCCTTCGAATTTTATATTATAAGTTGAAATTTTTGATGTTTGGGGATTAGATTTCATGGGACCTTTTATTCCTTCATTTGGAAACTCATATATATTAGTAGTACGTTGATTATGTTTCCAAATGGATCGAAGCACAAGCTTTACCTAGGTGTGATGCTAAAAGTGTTTCAAAATTTTTAATGAAAAATATTTTTACTAGATTTGGAATGCCGAGAGTGATTATCACTGACGGAGGAACTTATTTTAGAAACAAATATATTCACAAACTAGTAGAAAAATATAATATTATGCATAAGATATCAACTGTTTATCATCCACAAACTAGTGGATTAACTGAAGTTTCTAATCGAGAGATTAAGCGTATATTAGAAAAGTCTGTAAACCCTAATAGATTAGACTGGTCTATAAGACTAGATATTGCATTATGGGCATACAGGACTGCTTATAAAACTCCGATTGGAATGACTCCTTATAGGCTTATATATGGAAAAATTTGCCACTTACCAGTTGAATTAGAACATAAAGCATATTGGGCGATTAAAGAATTTAATTATAATATGAAAGAAGCTGGTGAAAAGAGATTGTCGCAATTAAATGAATTAGAAGAATTAAGGAATGAATCATATGATAACGATAGGATTTATAAAGAAAGGATGAAATTATGGCATGATCGGAAGATTAATCAGAGAAATTTTGAACCAGGACAAGAAGTTCTACTATATAATACTAGATTGAAATTATTTCCTGGGAAATTGAAATCTCGATGGTTAGGACCTTTCACCATAACTCAAATATTTTCATATGGAACTATAGAAATTGAAGATCCAAAAACAGGACATAGATTTAAGGTAAACGGACATAGATTAAAATCATATTTCGAAAGTAGAAGACCAAATTTTAAAGAGGTTTTAATGCTTAGTCAACCTGATTACTAACTGAAATTAGGTCGGGCTGAGGACGTTAAACCAAGCGCTTTATGGGAGGCAACCCATAGTAGTCTTTTATTTTTAATTATCTACAAATTAGTGAGTCTATATTATTAAAACAAATCTTACTACTCAAATTTTTAATTAGAATCATCACAAATTCGAACCTATATGATGAGATCAGAAAATATTTGGACCAGAGCGAAAATGGGCGAATTTTACGAATCTCGCCGACAGCGAGCCCGAGCCCGCTGACAGTGAGATCGTGTGCCATGATTTAATTCAGTTTTATAACTAGCTCGCCAACGGCGAGAAACTTCCCGCTGACGGCGAGGCAGTTAAAATTTTGGTTTCTTAAGAATTTTGGTGCAATTTTGGACGATTCTAAGCCATTTCTTTGTAGGAAATTATCCCAATTCCAATTTTACACTGTTTTCTTCCTTAGAAAAGACTAAAGACCAATCCTTTCAATCCAAAATGGCCACCAAACTCTTAGAAACCATAAAAATGGAAGTTTTCAACCGAAGAAAATTCGTCAGTTCAGAGGCGCAGCGTATCTTCAACAAAGGCTTGATGAAAAAAAGACTTATTAAAGAAAGGGGATTTGTTAACAGAGGAATAGAGAATTCCACCATAAAAATCGAAGATATGATCGCACAGTGGCATTGGGAGGTATTTTGTTATACGACATTCGCTGTAGTTATTCCAGTAGTTAAAGAGTTTTACTCTAATCTACATATTATCAACAATGGAAATGTCTACGTCAGAGGAAGATGGGTAACATTTACTCCTTCAAGGGTAAATGAATTATTTTCTATAGAGAATACATCTGTCTGTCATTATTCTAACTTTGTGCCTTCAAGATACAATATGAACGAGATCTATAGATACCTGACCGACGAACCTGATGATTGGGAGTTACGCGAAGACGGGTATGTCGGTTTTTCTGCATCACTTCTTAACCCTGTCTCGAAGCATTGGCACTTCTTTATCTCATCAAAATTATTACCTACTATGAGGGTAAATAAAGTTTCAAAGGAATGCGCTATATTAAACTACTGTATTCAAATTGGACTACCTATCGATGTTAGATCAATTATAGTAAAGTCTGCATTGGGATTGATTGTGCATGGGTCAGTTCATGGACTTGGACACCCATCGACTATATTTGCTTTATGCAGTCAGTACCAAGTTTCTTATGAGGCTTGGGAAAAAGTACTTTTGCCATGGAAACCACTTGATCCTACTGATATGTTTCCAACTTTGGATAACAATGATGAGATTACCAGCATCACAAAACAATCCTTTAGGAAGGCCCCTTACTGATAAAACAAATTTCATTCTGAAGAAGATTAAAGGATTGGAGAAAGAACTGCAAAATGTGATGAATTCCATCGACAATATCTCTGATATGTTTGATCACATTGACTGGAGGATGAAGGAGCACTTTGATCATACTGGACATCTAGAGGCCAGTTTTATTCATTTACTGAGACAGAAAGGGTGGATTAATGAAGAATCTACTGCAGAATTCTCTTTCAGGCCTTTCTACAATTTATTTGTGCACCTGCGTCGCATCGGGAATATCAGAGAGGATGATAGTTCAGACACTGAGGAGTAGGAAAGATTTCTCTCTTATGTCATATATTTGAGTATATATGTGTTGATTTGGATTTAGGTTTTATTATGATTTGAATTTTAATTTGATCATCTTAGATTTGATGAGATTATTTGTAATTGTTATGTCTCAGCATTTAGAGTGTTGTGGTGTGGATTGTGATGCTGAGTATTATGGATTTGAACATTTAAGTTAAGTATGTTGTTAAGTTGTTAGTGTGAAGTTTGTAAGTCTTATGGATTTCATATATAAAGTTATATTGTTTGTGTTGTGTGAACTTTTTGTGAGTATAAGTATCTAATCTTCATACTATTATTATATTAAGTGATCAGAAGATTGATTAAGGGCAAATCGAGGTTGAAAATGATTGACGAATTTCAAAAATTTAAAAATTTTGGGATCACACCGACGGCGAGAATTATCTCGCTGACAGCGAGAAAACCCGCTGACAGCGAGACCGAGCTCGCCGACGGTGGATTTTTCCTGAAACTTTTTCCTTATCAAATTAATTAGCTCGCTGACGGCGAGAAAAATCTCGCCGACAGCAAGATCGCAAAAAGACCTATATTTGACCAGTCAACCGACACTATTCATCATCCCCTTCCTCAAAACTTTGAAAAAACTGACCTAGGGCTTGAGAGATCTTGGATTTGAGGTGATTTCAACACTTTTTGACACCATATTTCATCTTCCCTTGGTAAGAGCTTCACTCCTATGCAAAAAATTTTTATTTTTACCATGGATTTCTTCTACATTGGGAAATTTTGAAAAATTTCGAAATGTGGAGAAAATACTTGGAAGAATTTCATGGAAATTGATTTAAATGGATTTTAGATGTTGTAGGAAGCCACCTTAGTAATATTTGGGAGTTTAGTTAAAATTTTTGCAAATTTCACAGATCGAAAATGGCTCCACAACAAAAGCGACGGGTGGATTACAACGAAACTCGTTTTGTGAATGCAAGGGCACAATCAGGATATTTTCACAATATACAAGCGAGAACATGCATTCAAGATCGAGTTTTCAAAAGTCCTGGAGAAGAAGTTGAGTGAATCATTAAGGAACGAGGATGGGAAAATTTCTGTTTCGTGACCAACAGAGCCGCTGTAGAAGTGGTAAAGGAATTTTATGCGAATTTAACACAGGCTGAAGATGCACCGGTTAAGGTTAGAGGATTTTTTGTGGAATTCAACGCTGCTAGAATAAATGCTTATTACGAGGTA
This sequence comes from Papilionanthe hookeriana x Papilionanthe teres, assembly GCA_022702705.1. Lineage (NCBI taxonomy): Eukaryota > Viridiplantae > Streptophyta > Magnoliopsida > Asparagales > Orchidaceae > Papilionanthe > Papilionanthe hookeriana x Papilionanthe teres. Next base: position 26,973,039 of record CM040438.1, read on the forward strand.
AGAGACACCTACACCAGCGAGTATGAAACTTTTGGAACTATGGAAGGACCACTAGAAGAGGTGATCGACTTTCTCAATGATGGGAAAGGCGTCTGGAAGATAAAGCAGCGAAAACGGGTAAACTTCCCTCTTTCTATGTTAAATGCAACATCTAAAGCCTAGCACTATTTTATTTGCTCTACTTTGTTACCTACCTACCACCATAGTGAGGTAATAAGAGATAGAGCAGTTCTGAATTTCTGTATTCAGAACCAAAAGAGTATTAATGTGGGAAGTGTAATTTATAAGAATATATTAACCACCTCAAGAAATGAAAGTGGGGGAGGTCTAGGACATCCTGGTCTTATCTATGCACTCTGCCAATTATCTGGGGTAGAGGCAAGAGATGATGAGGAATGGGTTGAACCTTTGAAACCCATTACTCAGGCTAATATAAAGAAATATGAATCCTACCAAGGATGGAGATCTGGGACAAGGGATTATGTACCTTCCTCAAGTAGAGATATACCCTCTACTAGTTATGAACCCCCTCAGTACACCACTCCTACCCTTCAAGATCTGATGAATGAGCTGACCCTGAGTAGAAAAGGTTTTGAGCAATTTGGAGAAAATATGGAAAGATGATTTGAGCATATAGACCAAAGGATCGGAGGCTTGGAAAGAAGAAACGATTATGATAGCGAATATCTCCAGCGACATTCAGAGTACAAAATTGCATATTATGAGGCTGAACGTAGATATAGGAGTGGTGATTTAGATGTTGTCTTTCCTCAGTGCCCCCGCTATACACAGTACCGACTGCTCGACCTTCTCAGCTAGAGATCGTGGAGATGATATAACCCAGGATTTTAATGCAGAAGATTAGAGCCTTTGTTTAGTTTGTTTAGATTTGTTGTTATTTTGGAAACTTTATTATTCTGTGTGTAATTATTCTGTACTTTCTGTGGACTATGGATGTTGGTATGTTTACTTATGCTGTGATATTAGACTTCTTATGTGTCTTAAATTAGTTTGTAATTTTTTTTAGATAGGATGTTAGTCTTTCTTTAGTGTGTTGTTTATGTTTTTTTTATAAGTTATGAACTTTTAATATTGTTTAGATTGATTTAATATGTTTTAAAGTAGGTTAATTGATTGTATGTGTAGTAATAGATTAAGTTTTCATTTGATACTTATTTTAAAATTTCATCACTGCACTTTCTTTTAAATACTATATGTGGAAGAATACTAATAGTACAGGTTCTGTAAATAATGAAAAAAGCTTGCAAAAATTTCAAAGAAAAGAAATACCTAAAGCTCAAAGGTATGATGAACTTTACTATATACTTTCCCTTTTCACTATTTAGTATAGATAGAAAAATTTAAGTTTGGGGGAAGATAAAAATACAAATTTAATTATTAAATTGTTCTCAATTTCTATTTTCAAAAATTATTATCAAATGATTTTCTATAGTATTTTTTCAATTCAATAAACATGAATTACTTTATTTAATTATTATAAAAAGTTAAATAAAATGTTTCTGGTAATTCAATTAATTAATGGAATAAGATATTTGGTTAAAAGGAATAAGAATGTAGTAAACTATTTAAAGTAAGGGAAACTATATTCTAAAAATTGAAATTCTTAAGTATTTAAGTGAAAAAGAAAGGATTGAAACTCAATGAAGTAAAGGCTTATGAAATACATATAAGCAAAGAAATATTTTAAGTTTCAAATTTAGGAAGAGAAAGTCGAAGTTCAAAATTATTAACGAGTTATCCGGATGCAAGTAATCCTCACTTAAAAAAAAAAAAAGAGAAGGATTGAAAATCAATCCAAAAAGAAGAAAAAAAAGAGAAAAGAAAAGAAAAATATAAGTGAGGAGAAGCTTGAGGAGATGCCTTATCAAAAATTGGCTTCAATGGATTCAACCTAAAGGGTAAAACTTAATTATATTTCTAAACTTATATATATATATATATATATTAGTATTTTACTAAATAGTGTTTTCTTGAACTTCCTATCATTTAAATATCTTAAGTAATTTACTCGTTTAAATATAGTCATTCCTGAAATAAATAGAAAGCTAGAAATCTTAGACCTGATAACTAGATAATCTTATAACTATAAAGTTAATTTAATTACTTAGAAATATTTCTATTCAACTTTACTATAGTGTTATTTAAATTTAATTCATAGTATATCTAAATTGAAAATTTCTATTACAGAAATCATTATTTTTATTTAGTATTAAAATTACTTGAGGACAAGTAATAATTAAGTTTGGAGGATTTTGATCACAGAAAAATATATTAAGAAATTCATATCTATTTTTGATGAAATTTCACTTTAAAGAAAGGTATTTTCTTTATTTCACTCGTATGAACGAAGATTTATAAGTGATGGAAGCAAAAAGCATGAAATGGAGCGAATTTGGATTAAAAAGGAAGAAATTCATGCAAAATGAACTAAGTCGCCGACGGCGAGATCGAGGCCGCCGAAGGCGAGATCATGAGGAGAATTTCTGAAGGAATTACAATTACCTCGCCGACAGCGAGACCGAGCCCGCCGACAGCGAGATCGCGCGGTTTGAAGACCTTCTAGAAGCCCCGCTGACGGCAAGGTCGTTTCTCGCCGACGGCGAGACAGTTCAAAATGGAAAATACATTGAACCTGGACGCTTTTTGAAGAAGTGTTTAAGCATCCCTTGGACCTTTGCCTACCTCTATAAATAGAGGCCGAATTCTAGTGTCTGTGTGTCTCTTGAGTCTTCAGTGTGTCTATTTAGAGAGTCTATTTGTGTTTGTGTGCTAATTTAAGAGTTTTAGAGTATAATTAGTGAGTTAGAAGTGTGATGTACTAGAAGGAAAAGTCAAAGGAACTTCAAGGAGTCTGCTTGGGGAGGAAATTAAGATAAGTATCTTTGTTTATTGTTGTTAACTTTAAATGAAATCCATGCTTTGTTTTATTCTCATGCATTCTGAGTAGTTTTCTTAGTCTTTCTTCTTGTTTATGAAAATTATGCGAATTGATGAAATTAAATAGAAGTACCTAATATATTAAAATAAGTTGTGATAATTTTTACTTAAAACTTAATTTACTTTCAATCTGGCCAATTGATTTGTTAAAATATGTTGAATTATCAACTATAGTAAAAATTACATCCAATATTTAGGGAAGTCAAAAGCCTTGGAAGGAGGGTGCAAATAAATAGGGAAATATTACTTATCGGATGTAGAATTGGACATTTTAGTGGACAGGCTAAAATATTCAATTTGGTCCTATTGTTTGAGAGCTGAAGTGTAGATGTTAGCCCTCAGGTGAGGGGAACGTGGGAGCTCTGAAGTGGCAGCCAGTATCCTCCCGGACCTAGCCACAGATTCAGTAATCAAACATAGGATTAGTCAATGTTCTTTTGCACCTGGACCAAAGGGTAAAGAATAGGAATGCTCCTATTTGTCACAATACAATTCAAAAATTCTATTTAGATTCATCATTCACTTAATTTTCTAAAAACAAGAAGAAGGATAATTTTTTTGAATTATTTAAATTAACTTTATTTCAAGCATTAGTTTACTTTAGTTGCTTTAGTTACTTTAAATTTCCGATTACTATATTAGTAAGTAATTCCTTTAAATTTTAGCTGATACAAATCGTTAAAAACTTCCCGTGGGATCGATAACCAGGACTCCACTAGAGCCTCGTATTACTTGATACGATACGTATACTTGCGTAGAATCCACATTAAACATTCCATCATAAAATCAAATATATATATATATATATATATATATATATATATATATATTAAAGCGGAATCAAGTTTTTGGTGTCGTTGCTAATAACATAATTTGCAAACATATAAAAAGTGGATCAAGTACTATCAATACCATTGCAACCATGGCCACGACATGGAGGAATGTCGACACTTCCGAAACTTGATTGAGGAGGTCATCCACACTGGGAAGCGCAAATAGTTTGTTGTAATTGGCACACATGTGCAGCGGCGGGCATGGATGCAGCAGGAGAACCTTGAAATGGACATATTTAGGCCAATAAGATCCACGTATCTAGGATAATCCCAACCATTTCCAGGGGAGGACCCCAAGCCTCCATAAAGAAGAGGCATCGTTAGGGAGAGGTATGCTACTTCATCCCATATACATGTAACCATTTGTCAATTGTCTTTACATATGCAGATCTATCACCGAAGGAGAACCCCTACAATGAAGCGATCGTCATCACAGTACTGATCAACAACTACCAGTTAGGTAGCATTCTTGTTGATATAGGGAGTTTAGTCAGCATCCTGTTCAAAATGGTGTTTGATAAGATCAGTCTAAAAACTGACCATTTAACAACACTAGCCGACCCATTGTTCGGATTTTCTGGTGAACAGAGGCACTGAGTCTCATCGCCCTAGCCATCTCTTAGGGAGAATTTGGGAGCAGAACAACAGTACAGAGGACTTTCTCGTGGTGGAATCCCCACTAATCTACAATGCCATCTTCAATCTCCCACTCCTGAACAGCTACTAGGCAATGACCTCCACCTACCATGTGGTCGTAAAGTTTCCAGACGATGGGGAGGTGATCACGGTCCAGGGAAACTTGGAATAGTCTATAAGTTATTATTTGCGAGTGATTTAGAACATTAACCATATTCAGATCCAAAGGGAAGGAGGCCTTGAGACCAGTGAGAGCATCGTCCAGGTATCTGTGTCCGACAAAGAACCAGGTAAAGTTTTTCTAATAAGTAAAAATTTTGATACAATGTTCAAAAACCAGCAAATGCAGACGCTTTGTGAGCACTGAGAGGTATTCACTTGGACCGCAACAGAGATACCTAACGTTTCAATCGATGCGACGTGCCACCAGTTGAACATCAGCTCCAACTCTCAACCGGTCCAGTAGAAGATCCAATCAACTTTCAGGACTTGGTCGAATCAATTGCGACAAATATGCAGAAGCTGTTGGACATCAGCTACATTTACGAATTCCAGTACCAATGTAGCTCTCGAACGTCATCATGGTCAAGAAAGCCAATGGCAAGTGGCAAATGTGCATTGACTTCACTAACCTTAACACCGCTTGCCTAATAAACACCTACCTCCTGCAGAAGGCTGACACCTTGGTGGACACAGTGGTCAGATCGTCGATCATGAGCTTCCTCGACGTCAGTTACCACTAAATAAAAATGCACTAAGTAGACGCGAAAAATACAACCTTTTTTCACTATGCAAAGCATATTTTACTTAATGTAATGCCTTTAGGGCTTAAGAATGTTGGGGCGACCTATCAGCGCCTCATAAATGTTATTTTTGCCAAAAAAAGAAAAGAAAGGTTGAGGTTTATGTTGACAATGTTATATTTAAAACTAAATTACCTCAACGACACATCGAAGATCTAAAAGAGACCTTCGGAACACTAAAAAATTCAATATGAGATTGAACCCCTCCAAATTCACCTTTAGCTCATCGATCAAGAAGTTACTCGGCTTCCCATTAACTCCTGATGGATTGAACGCCAATTCATAGAAAGTACAAGCAATTCTAGACATGCCACCTCCACGGAGCACTAAGGAGATTTAGAGGCTTGCCAATCAGATTGCCGAGCTCAATCATTAATTGGGAGACATGCACTGCATTTTTTAAATTACTAAGGAAAAATCATTGTTTCGAATGGTCGGTCGAATGTGAGAAAGCGTTGAGAAACTTGAAAGCCTCCTTAGCATCAGCACCACTGCTTCCGTGCCCGAAGCCAGCAGAAGAGCTATCAAAGTGCCTTAGAATTGGACGAGAGGTTTTGAGCTCATTTCACGTCCAAGTAGAGTCAGGAAAGCAGTACCTAGTCTACTATACGAGCCTAGTGATTCATGGGGCTGAAACTAGGTACCCGATTATAAAAAAGATAACATTTGCTTTAATTATTTCAGCTCGCAACCTTCAATTCTATTTTTAGATTCATTAGATCTGAGTCATCACGGATCATCTGTTGAATTCAGTGCTCACACAGCTGAAGCACTTTGGTTGACTGCTAAAATAGGCAGTAGAGCTCAACAAATTCAACGTCACTTACATTCAAAGCTCAAAGCTCACGTGATTGCGGACTTCCTGACTGATTTTCCATGACAGAAGGACGAGATGAAGGAATTGTCATTGAAGACACGACATGGACTTTGTATGTCGGTGTGGTTTCCAAGCAGGCGACAGCAGGGCTCGGGTTGGCTCTGACAGCCTGGTCGTAAAGCATCTCTACCAATCAATTTTGATAGAGTTTGACATCACAAATAATCAGGAAGAGTACAAAGCATTGATCATCGAACTCCGCTTGGCCCTTGAAATAGGTTCTCAGGACCTCTTGGTAAGGTCGGACTCTTTTTCGAATGTGAATTAGGTTAATGTGAAATTCGAAGCTAGAGAATAGCTAATGGTCTGATACCTTGCCAAGACAAAGAAAAAAATTTTGAGATTCAAGTGCATCGGCATCAAGCACGTCAATCCGGTGACAATGAAGTCACTGATATCCTCTCCAAATGCACACATTTGAGAGGACACCCAGAAAACTTACCAGGCTAATGTTGACCTCATTTTTGATGAGGTCTCCTCTTCTTCTCGTTAGTACTTAGGATCTAGCTTTAGGCTTTTCCTTTGACTAATCTTAGAGGATTAGAATTGGGACCCACCACTTAGAAATTTCAGACCACTTCTTAACTCCCTACAAACTCCACAAACTTGACTGTAGACCCCTAATCACCTAGAGGGTTGAAATCAAATGTGGAAGTTTAAAGGATGAGTTCCTATAGGATTCTTTGGCCTTAGGACTGCCCTGGGTGGCCTGGTCTGGTGAGGGCTAACTTACACATACACTACACCTATACACTACACTTTCACACACCTCTTAAACCACACCCATACCCAATTTGACCTCCTGACTCATGCAGGTGATTCACATGGATGGTCTTTAACCCCTAAGCCCTTGGCTAAGAGGGTTAGGAACAACATAGTGAATGCCTCAAATGAGTCCTCTCATGGCTCACATAGGCTTAACATGGCTTCATGGCTCAACCAAAATGATTTCATTCCACTTACATTTACCCAATCTTCAATTTTCCAAATTTTCAATTTTTGACCCCCGGGACCCTACACCCGCCTAGCCTACCCAAAACCCTTGAAATTACCCAAATTTTTCAAAATCTCCAAATTACCCAAAGTTCCTCAAAATCAATCCCAAACATTCCCACATTACTCAAATTGATCATCCATACCCAAAAATACCAAAAATTCCAAAAATACCTCCCAATACCCTCCAAATACCCAAAATACCCCTCTTAACCAAAAAAATCCAAAAATTCATAAAATTCCCAGAAAATTCCAGAAAATCCCAAATATTCCCAATTTCATTTTGTTCTACTACACCATGGGCCAATTTTGTCAATTTATCCCACTTTTATCAAAATCCCCAATTTGACCCATTTTTAACCCTAAGTGAACCCAATGTCAAACCAAACCTACCCAATTGACCCAAATTCTAGTTCAATTCAATTCTAAACTTCAATTCAACATCCCCAACACCAATCTAGACCAAATCCAAGTCCAATTTGATTGACATTTGGATCCAATTTCACTTTTGGCCTTAAAGCCCAATTTGGACCCATGACCCAAACTTAGCTCAAACTAACCCAATTCAACTCCAATTAACCCCAAATCTTTTCTAAACCTTCCTTAACATTCCCACAAACAAAACACTAACATGATTTGCCCAAAATTTAGACCCAAACCCCACTCAAATTTAATCCAAAGCTAAAAGGCCCAATTTTGACCTAAACCCAAACCTAACCCAAATAAGCCCAAATCCCAAAATCAAAACCCAACCAAAGCCAAAACCTCTTTGAAACACTCCCATAAACATTTCCCAACATTTATTTTACATCAATTTCAACCCTAGCCCAACATTGGCCCAAGTTAGCCCAATTTGACCTATATTGGCCCATTCACCAAGGAAGCCCAAATTCAACCCAATTCAAACCCAAATCACTCCCAACTTGCTTCAAATCACTCATGACACATCCATGAGCTAAAACCAACATTTGTTTGGCCCAATCCTTCACAAATTTCCCATCCATAAATTTATTTCCAAACCAAAAGCCCACTTTCTTAAACCTTCCTAAAAGCCCAAACTTCATGCCAAGGCCCATATGACAAATTCTTCTCATCATACCCTTAATTAAAATCATCCCTAAGTTCAAATCAATCATCAAATGGTTCCAAATCAAGCCATGTGCCAAATCCCATCAAATCACTCCTAAATTACCAAAATTCATAAAAACCTCTTTCATGAAAGTTGACTTAGCTTTTTCTAAGCCAAAGGCAAGCCATGAAGCCATGCATGAACCACATGGAAGCCATGAAAGCCCTTTACATGTCACCATGCTATCTTGGGCAAATGGAGGGGTCCTTTCCATATTCCCTTAAGGTGATTAACCATGTTCATGTCTCCCCTAAACCATGTTTGATCTTAATTGTACTTGGATGGTGACCTTTCCCCACTAATCAAGCTGACCTAAGCCACTTTCTCTTCAGCCCAAACTAGCCATGGGGAGGTGCACCTAGCCCAAAAGGATGGGTTGACCCAAATCAAGCCAAAATGGCCTCTCCCCAATACCATTTTAATCTAAGCCCTTTACACATGTCCATGGCCAATTGACTGCACAAACCTCCAGCCCTGACCCACCTGGACCTGAGGGTGACCCATGCCTGCCGGCCAGCCGCTTGGGTCGCCGGAAAACACCATGGCCGAGACCTTGGGAGGAGCCAAACTTTGGAATTCCACCTTGCTGAGTTGCCCCATGCCCAATGGCCACCATGGCTGTTCTGCCCTTGACCTAAGCAGCTGATCCCAAGCCCTAACTCCCCCTGGGAGGCCCTCCACCCTCTCCTATTTAAACACCACCCCTTCTCGGCCATGAGAGGTGCTGAACAAAACCTTAAGGAAACTCTGCCAAAATCAATCCAGACCACTCCTCACACATAGAGCACTTGATCCCCACTGGATTCCAGCCCCAATTCCCTCAAGCTGAACTCAATTTTGAGTTCAAACTTCAGCACAAAAACCAGGACACTTCTCCACAATGGATCAATCCCCAAATCGACTAGTCCTACACCTTCACCCGGACCAAGAGGAGAAGCTTCCACTCGAAAGCCCCATCTCCGAGGCCACCCAATTGTCCCGGCCTCCAAGCTTTTCGATCGGCCGTGGTCACTTTTATAGCCAGCAATTCACCGGGCCAAGGGACTTCATCCGGAGCTTGCTTGGACCCAATCGAAGGTGACACAACTCTCGGATTGAAGCTTCACTTCTCCGAGCAAAGGTATGGACTCACTCTTCTTCCCGAGCTTACGGAGATTCTCCATTTAATTTGAGTCAATTTAAATACATGTTTACCGTATGGATGTGTTCGTCTCCTCGAGACGAATCCATAGAGCATAAGAACACGAAAATCCGTTGAGAATCGAGTGAGAAATTAGGGTTAGAAGGTTGACGGTCACGGGTGCACACCGGTCGTAGACGATGACCATGAGCCGTCGGATCGAGCGTGTATCGAGTGGACGGTCCGGATCGAGCCGGACGGCGCGTTGGTACGTGACCCGCGGGGCCCCGGATCGGCCGAGTCGGATGGCGGCGCCGAATCGGGAGACGCCGCGTGGAGCTTCGGAGATGCTCAGGTTGACGCGGCGCCGCGTGGATAAGTAGAAAATTAGGGTATTTTCCTATTTATTTAATTCCCTAAACTTCAAAAATGCATAACTTTGTGTAGGAAAATCGGAAAAATAAAATAAAAATACCCTCTTGCTCGAGTGAACGAGAGGAGAATAATGTGGAAAAGAAATCATTTAATTTCATCAAGTATTTTATTTTTAATGATTTATTTACCCTCTCGCATTGTTTTAATTCTCCATGCATATAGGAAATTCACCATGGCATGAGACCATAGAGCTTTTGAAGCCTCCGAATTTGGGAACATTCCCGAATTTTCCAAAGTCGGAGGCCATCCCTATGAGAAGTTATTGATTTTTCAAATTCATGTTACTCGTTTTGAGTATTTTAAATCCAATAATTAGCATGTTGTGAAATAAATTCTAGGAAAATTTGTTGATGTTTCTTATGACCAGAGGACCCTAGGAAAAATGGGTTTTGAATTAATTCACTTGGAATAACCCTAATTGACTTAAACACCCAAAATAGGTCCTTAATTAATTAGAGCTAATCATGCATCAAATTGACTTGAAATCAATTCTCCACTGACCTTTAGGATCAGAGGAACCCACCATAAAAAAATTGAAGTCAATTGGACTTGGTTAGCCCTACCAAATGGGTTGATTAAGCCATTTAGCCAATTTAAGCTTTAAAAATTCATAACTTTCAAAATGCTTTTCAAAAATTCACCAAATTGGTTTTGGAGCCTCTCTGATATCAGGAGAATTTAAGAAAATTAAAATTTTAATTTTCTAAAAATGTTGATTTTTTGCATTATTTTAATATTTTTAATAATTAAAAAATAATAAAAATCACAAAAATAATAAAATTCACCAAAATGTCACATTTTGAATTTTAATCACATAGGAACAAACCCCATATTTTTCTTAGGTCTCTATGATGAGATATTAAATTTTAAAGCCCAAGGGTAATTTTAAAATTAAAGAAATGTATTTTCTAGCATCTCCACTAAAACAATTATAATAAATAAAAAAAAAATCAGAAAATTGTAAAAATTAGTTCTCTGATTTCCTTGATATCAGAGAGATTTTTGAAAAATATAAAATTCATTTTTCAACCTTTATTTTATTTTTAAATTAATTAATACTCCAAAACTCAAAATAATTATAATAAAAATAATATAATTCAAAAAATCACCAAAATTGGTTCAAGTGGTCCTCTGGTCATTAGGAATGTCCCCTAATTTTCTTAAGGACAGAAACTTTCCCTTGGTCATATTATTAAATTTTCCTTGGAAATCCCTATTTTCCACCAAAAATAATTACATAAATAAATTAAATACAGAAAAATCACATTTTCTCCTCTAATGCCTTTATTGACATATGAGTGAAATCACATAAAAATTTCAAATTCATTTGAGCTCAAATTAGTGAGTTATGGAATTAGTAAGCTTGAAGGGCAAAATGGTAATTAAAATTTTAATCCTTAATTAAAACTTTAGGTTTAATAAAATTAAAGAGTAAAATATTTGATCTTAATATGATTTGGATGATTGAAATTTAAATAATTAAAGGGTAGAAACCTACTAAACAAATTAAAAATAATTAAAATAAACCTTAATCAAATAATTAATTAAATTTGGAAGATTAATAAAATTGGAATTATTAAAATAGGGATGTTATTAGGAAGAGATTTGTTCTTTAATTTAAGAATCCCTAAATTAATCACTTCAATAATATTTAATTCCTAATTAAAATGATAATCCAAATTTAAGATTTAAAATGCTAAAAGACTTAATCATTAAATTAAATTAAAGTTAAATTATTTAAATTAAATCCTTTTAAAATTTCAATTAAATTAATACTTTAACAATTAAAATTAAATCATCTTTAAAACATAAAAAATAAAATATTAAATTAAAATTAAAAAATAAAATTAAATTAAAATTTAAATTAAATTAAATTAAATTAAATTAAATTAAATAAAATTAAAACATGTTAAATTAAATCAAATTAAATCAAATCAAATCAAATTAAATTAAATTAAATTAAATTAAATTAAATCAAATTAAATCAATTTAAATTAAATTAAATTAAATTAAATCATATTAAATTAAATTAAATTAAATTAAATTAAATTAAATTAAATTAAAAAAATAAAATCAAGTTAAAATTAAAATTAGACTAAATTAAATAAATTAAATTAAAATTGAAACTAAACCAAATTAAATTAAATTAAAGTTAAATTAAATTGAATTAAAAATAACGTCACCTAAGACAAAGAATTCAAAAATAAATCTAAAACAACTTGAACACTATTCCAAACTTAAATCCATTAACTGAAATTGAATTAAATCATAAATCACATGAACATCAATTTGCCCTCGAAAGCTCTTGTTGTCATAACTCCTAAATGGAGTGTTAAGTGAAGTGTTACTTCACTTATAAGATATTCAAATGTCCTAGTTCACTGAGCAAGATAACAAAACTTGAACTCCTGGACGATTAATTCATTTGTATAATTAAATTCTCTTGGACTTAAAATAATCCTAGAAATGTTGAAAAGATGTTTAAGACTCGTCTTAAGCACTTCCTCGATATGACAGGATATTTATAAGAACAATTGAACTTAATTGTTCTTTGATGAAGAAAATCATCCTCAAACCAAAATACAAGAACCTAGACGTCATAGGAGATGACTAGCTATAGGATTAGGAACTTGGTAGAAAACCATAACCCTTCCCTTAGCTTTACCTAGGAACTTGCTTTAAATGCTTAAATATTCTAATTGTGTTTTAAGTGCAGCTTGGGATGACGGAAGACCCTCCAGTACGCTTTTATTTTCGCAATTTACCTTATCGCAATTTATTTAATCGCATCGCACTTACTTTTCTTGCATGATAAACAACTGTTGCATGAAAACCCACACCTTTAGGATAGTCCCTAAAACTGAAACCAAAACTAAATTAAAAGTCATTGCAAGATAAAATTCATCGCCACAACATTCCAAAATATAAAACAACTCAAAATTTAATCACAAACAGAACAACAAAACTACAACTACAACTAAATTAAAACGTCTTGTTGGATGATCGGGAATACCTCGGATGATGTAACCTACATGTTGCTAACGGGATTTCCCACGGTCTAAATGAAAGTGTGGAACTCATCAGTTGAGTTTAGCAAATTCATCTGGACTAAGTGAATCCGATAAAAATAACGATGCCGGAAGGATGGAACCGTGGGATCTTAACCGGTGTTGTTATAATCAACTTTAAGATTTGTTTTAACTAAAACACTAAAAACACTTGGATTTTAAGACTTCTCTAAACCAGAACACTTCTCTCATCTCCTGATTTATGATTTCTAAAACTAAACCTCCGCAACAACAAGGAGCTCGGAGCATGGTAGGCAAGCACGGCCATCGTCATCAGCAAAACCTGAGTCTACTTCAGCAAAACTTTCCTTAGAATTAAATAGCCAAGCCATAGGACTTCGAGGTAGCTTGCCTAGTGCAACATAAATCCTCAACTCTTAGTTAGGCATTTGCATGATCTTATCATGTAAATTAAGCCCTAACCGGTCTTAGGACTCCGAGGTAGTCGTCCGATACGACATAAACCCTCACATCTTCGAGGCTATTTGTATGATTTTATCATACTAATATAAGTCCTAATTAATTAAAATTGGCAAGATCAAAACATTAAATAAACATTAGGACTTTCTTAAATTCAAGCCAAACAATAGGATAGTCGGAAATTACCGAAGTTCGCTTCGAATCCGTGATTTCTCCTACCTTTCTTCCTTTGAATTCCCAAAATAAAAATGTTCAAATTTTGATCCATTCCCTATCGAAATTCCAAAATTCAATCCTCGAAAACTTAAACTTTGAAATTCTTGAGAGCGTAACTACTCGATTATTATCGAGAGTTTTCTTAAGTGATTCCCGTCACTTAAGATGTAATTAACTATGGGGCTTGCCCTTATAGGGAATTTTAAGAACCCAAGTAATATAAACCCCGTTTAATGTTTTCATATTAAGCGAGGAACTTGTCGGCTTATAAAATTGGTTCGCGGACCAAACGGATGTCACAAATCTCCTAGTTTATTCAATCGAGCCCCATCATCAAGCAAAGGTGTCTATTCTTCGGGATGGATACACGGTTTGTGGTGCGATGCTCGTTTATATAAACTATTTGAGATGTGAGATCAGTTTGACTTCATATCTTAAAATTTTTTAAAAATTATTTTCAAAATCAAAACACTACTTTCCAAATTATATATATATGTAAATTAAATTAAAAATTTGCCGACAATTTCTGTTAGGCGACCCCTTTTCAAAATACAACACTTAACCATAAAATATGCCGACAATTTCTGGCGACTCACTGAGGAAAATTCCTCTCTCCATTTTTAATCGGATAGTTCGCTTTCAAAATCGGTAGTGTATCCATGTCCCTAATGGATCAAACTACCCTTCTTTCCGTTGGAATACTATGTTCATTTCTACCTTGAACGAGTATAGCCAACATTCTCTCGGATTTAGGAGCCACCGTTTAGACACCCCTAAACAGAGAGGTTCCGAGATCCTTTTACCTCGTTTCGAGGTGGGGTGGACCCCCAATAGGTGTTAGTTTAGGAGTGATCCTTCGAGTCGAGAAGTCTTGCATAAGACTTTCTTTTCCTTTCCAACTCTGAATCAGATTCATTACCTTCTCTACACCTTTGAACATTCCGTTCTAAATAAAAAAACCCTCTAATGAATGATTCTTTTAACAAATATACATGAACAAGAATGTGTTCGGACTCTTTTCGATTCCTTTCTTTTCGTCCTGATGAGAAGAAGCATAACTTGGGACCGACAATCGAACCTACCCTGCAGAAATGGAAGCCCCAAAGCCGATTTTCTCCTTCACCAATGGACTAGACTTCGTTGTTTACAAGGATGAGTCGCCCGACAATGGGATCATCCGGTTTGGACAAGGATTCGAGAACACAAATGTCAAGATCGCCGACGTTACCCTCTTCGCGCCGACAAACAAAGTATCCGAAATCGAGAGACCTTCGATCGAGTTCAACCTTAAGTCAACTCAAGAGTTTCCTCCCCGCAAAGGGTTCCAATCGAAAGGAATACCGCCGTCCAAAGGAGGACCGTTATCTCTACCCCACCTGGTCTAGTCGTCTCGCACCTACCCCGCTTCCGCCAAACCGAAGGGGAAGGAAGTTCAAATTTGTAACGAGCATGTTACCGTGGAGGGTACAGATTTCCGTGCAAGACCTTCGTTTTTGAAATTGGGTCTCAGCTCAAGGGTTCCACCCCTAACACGAACTCGCAGAAGAAACGAGGTAGGAAGATCGCCGAGAAGGCCGTAGCCGCCGAAGTCGCTTTCTTAGAAGAAATCCCCGAGTACACACCACTACCTGAATACATACCATTGCCTGAATATACACCCCTTTTGGAAGGAAGTAGATTCCATCCCCTTTCCGCCGCAGCTGACGAGGAAAATGTCCGCAGGATTGCTTCTACATTACCTCGACCCGCATACTATAGCGACAACAAAAGGAAAAGGGCTAGGATTACACCATTTGCCCGACTACATACTGTGATTGAGAAGTTAGCAAAGAAAGAAAAATGCCCTGTATCGGAGATTTTAAGAAGGATAGGCGGGTGCCTGGCCAAATCCCGTCTTGGGCCACGAGTAGAACTCGCTATCGCCGCGGAAGAGCCGAATAAGAAGATGAAGGCTAGTCCACCCGTTGTTGTTTCAGGTTTACGTATCAGTGAGGATACCACCTTCCAGCAGTCGACCAGACGACCATCCGGTCCTAGGCCTTCTCGTCGCTAGAAGGATGGTATGGCGTCCCACTACCGGCCAATTAAGACCAAAACAACGACCAGAAAAGGAAAGTCTCATCAGGAGACTTGAGTCCGAAGAAAGTGCTACCGCAGTAAAGGGGACTCATGAGAAGGAAACCCGACAATTATCACATGACAACTGCAAGAATACACAGAAAAGACCACTAGAAGATGCTATGGAAAAGCTAAGAACTGATATTCGGAGACTAACAAGGGAAAGAGAAGAGAAATTCGGGGATGAAGTTGACTCGTCAGAGTTCATGGATGATGAATATGCAGAAATTAACATGGTTGAGACACGAGCTTCGTCAGCTTCACAAGGTGCCCCTACAGCCGCAGAAAGAGAAGAACCGGAAGTAATGAGGAGGCAGCTTCAAGAGAAAGATGATACGATCGCCCAAATGGCAAAAAGGATGGAAGAAATGGTCGTAGCCCTCAGCCACTCTCCACAGTCAAGTTCAACCCTAAAGGGAAACACCCCGTGAAGTCATTCACATTGTAGACGGAGGAAAGGAGATTACATCTGTCAACGGGGATGATCAATTAAAGAAGGATGCAACACAAAGTATGATTCCAGAAAAGGATATCAAGAGCATGGTGGAACAGCAGGTGCGAGAAGCCTTGGCACAATCAAAGAGTGGGACATCCATTCGGACGGGTAGACCTTACCCCGAAGAATTCGACGCTGTCCAATATCCAAAAGGCTTTGTACCACCTCTGTTCAAGACCTTTGATGGAACCGGAAACCCTCGACAGCATGTTGCACATTTTCGTGCCAGTTGTTGCAATGCCGGCGGAAGTGATGCTTTACTCTTCCGACAATTTGTCAGCAGCCTGTCAGGAATCGCCTTTGATTAGTATGCGGAATTACCGAACGGTTCGGTGAAGACATTTTCAGCACTAGAGAACCTCTTCATCAAGCGATTTGCCGGAGCTCAACACCACATCACTATAGGTGATTTAGTGGTAGAGAAGCAGAAACCGAACGAAACATTGGTGGACTACATACTTCGATGGAGGAACCTAAGTATGAAGTGTGAGCCGCAACTACAAGAACAAGCATGCGATCGGCATTTTACTAAAGAGCATCCATGGCCCGATAGCACTTCTCCTGAAGGGATTTACTATCAAGACTTTCGAGAAGTTGTTAAGCAAGGTCGGAAGCTTGCAAGAGGAGGCGAAGCAATTAAGTTTCACCGATAAAACAGACAAACAGAAGCCCGTGAAAACTTTTGAAAAGAAGTCCGGGATCGTTGCAGCAGTCGATAAAGGCAAACAACCGATACAAATATCGTCAGAACGGCCGCAGCAACTTCAACAGAATTACCAGCAACCCCGACCCAGCTATCAGTCATCTCAACAGTATGAACAACCGCCTCGTCCGCAACGTACGTTAAGGGAGCTTCTGAGCAGGGAGTATCCGTTCAAGAATGAGGCAGTGCCGAAAATGTTCCGCAGCTCGATGAAGACTCCGCATTTCCAACTACCGAGCCTAAGAGACCGAAGAAGTCAACAAGAAAGGTGATCCCAACTTTTGCCCTTACCACCGGATGCTTGGGCATAAGATAGAAGATTGTATTACCTTCAAGAGTCGGCTCGACGACAATCTTCGGAAAGGGAATATAACGATCCCGAAGGAGTACATGAAGGAACCCCAGAAAGGAGGTTCCGTCAATGTCATCTCGACGGATCTCATTGTTCCGATAGATCCCTATGCGACTGACGATGGATGGACTACCGCTTGGACAAAGTCTTCGAAGAAGATTTTGGATCGCATCCAAACCGCTTCAGTGCAAGCCTCAATTCAGAGTTCGAAACCTGTCAAGTCGACACTATCACTCGCGATAGAAGAACCACCTCAACAAGAGACGACCGAAGAAAAGAAGAAAATCGACGAAGAAGAGAAGACCGAGGCTCCTAAGGCTGGACTAGGGGTCGCTTATCCTAGGATAGTTGTTTCCGATTCGGGGGAGAAATCCCTCGAACCTCCGACTCGTATGATTATCCGCTCACTCCGGTGGGACCTTATAATGATAAGGGTTATGGCGTTGGCTACGTTTTGACTGTTTCTAACGATTACGTAACTAGCGACAATCAACCTAATCCGGACGTCGATTCCGATACAAATGACAATTCTCAAATCATGCACAATCTCGACGATCACAATGACAAAGAAGACATCCACCAAGGAGGCTATGAAAGTTCAATAAGCAACGAATCTATTTGCGAGTTTCAGGGAGCTCCAGTCACAATAGAGTTAGAGCCTTCAGACTCCGAGGCTAATCCAGAAGAACCTGTCATTCCGATTCAGAAGGAGACATCAGCAAACTCAATACTAGATTCAGAAGAAATCACAGAAGTCAACTTAAGAAGTGGAAGATTTCTACCTCCGAGAATGGGTCCGAAGGAAAAAGGAAAGCAGGAGGTTGTTCAGGAAGAATCAACCCCGGCAGAGGAAATACCCATTCGGGAAGAAAACGAGACACATGAAAAAAAAGTAGACTACAACGTGCTAGCCCATCTTAGGAAACTACCAGCCAAATTGAGCATCTACGACGCTCTCATCTTATCAAAGGAGATGAGAGAAGCTCTGATCAAGGCCTTACTTGATCAAGAAATTTGCTTAGCTCAAATGGCCGGAGATTCCTTAGATGAGGTTTGTTCGTTAAAGGAACAGCGAGGTATCACATTCACGGACAATGACTTACTACTTTGGACAGCAGACCACAACCGACCGTTGTACATTTCGATTACAATTGGGAAGTTTACACTCTCCGCAGTATTGGTGGATCCAGGAGCATCAATCAATATAATGAATCTCTGAACGCTAGCATACTTGAAATTGATGCTCGCGAGCTCGAGCGAATAAAATGTTATTAAGAGGATTCAACCAGAAAGGAGAAAGAGCCCTCGAATCGATAACACTGCTAATGAAGACCGGTGACTAAGCAAAGACAACCGCGAAATTTCACATAATTGATTCAGAAACGTCATTCAACGCTCTACTGGGCCGACCGTGGATACATGAAAACCGGATGGTACCATCATCTCTACATCAGTGCATCAAATACTACGATGGAGGGGAACAGTGCATCAAAGGTGACTTACAACCATTCTCCGTACATGAAATTGGAATCCATGAAGATGCAGCTTATTACGCACCTCCGAAGAAAACAATCTTCTCCAGAGATACCATGACAAATGAAACAAAGGAAATTTGGGATGACGAAGAACCTGAAGTTCTAGTCCAACAGTCACTCACCACTCCCTTACGGCGAGATGGTGAAGGTTTCTCCACAACTCGCATCCGAGGTCGAGGCCGGGGACGAGGTCGTAGCAGAGACGTTAGGACAGTTGGACAGAGAAAACCAGCCATCAATGTTGATTTAGAAGACAGTTCTGAAGAAGAAAAAGAAATCAAGCAAGAAGCAACGACAATAAGTCGGAAGAAGCCGCAATTCAGGATCTCTCTCGAAGATGAAAAGAACGAGGAATATAAATCGATGTACGAGAAGATTAACCACTATGTACATACTATGACCCTGACCCCGATCCATTCTAATAAGATCGAGGGTATGGTGGTCAAAGAGGTACGTAGCGGCGTGCAAAGCCCATCAAATTCTACCGTGGTGCTCCTTCCTCCAAAACTAAAAATAATGTACAATTTGAAGATGCTACTTCATCAGAATTAATGGAATTGCCTTTTGAGTGGTACTCTCCCTGTGTTCAAAATTTAATTCAGCGTGGTTTCTTACCTCGACAATGGACAAAAGGTCAATCACAACATTTTGAAAATTTATGGAATAACTCCGGTCGTCCACCCAATTCAAGGCATAGTCTCGGATTCGACACAGTAGGATCAGTTGACGATACTGAATTTTGCATGGTTGTCACTTGCAAGTCTAATGAAGACTGCATGGAAGCTACAGAAGAACTTGAAGATTTACAAGTTGGAAACGCTCCACCGTAGTTCGAAGAAGAGATCAAATCTACTAATAGATGAGTTAACGGAAGTTAACTTAGGTACTAAGCAAAGAACCTAGACCTACCTTTGTTAGCTCCTTACTCAATAAAGAAGACTCCGAAGAAATAATCAAGTTATTAATGGAATTTAAAGACCTGTTTTGCTTGGAGCTACGATGAGATGCCGGGATTAGCTCCGGAGGTCGCAGTCCATAAGCTAGGAGTGGATCCTACTTCGTCCCGGTTAGACGAGGTCCCGGAAGAATGCGTCTAGAAATCGAACAACAAGTCATAGCTGAAGTTAAAAAGCTAATAGACGCCAAATTTGTCCGTGAAGAACAATACCCGACTTGGTTAGCCAATGTGGTACCGGTCAAGAAGAAGAATGGTCGGATCGTAATTTGTGTGGATTTCGGAGATTTAAACAAGGCATGTCCAAAAGATGAATTTCCTCTACCGATCCCGAATCGATGATCGACATTGCTTCAACACATGAAATATTCTCATTCATGGATGGTTCTTCGAGATACAACCGGATAAAAATGGCTCCGGAAGATGAAAAACTTACATCATTCGAACGCCGATCGGAGTATATTGCTACACGGTGATGTCATTCGGATCGAAGAACGAGGAGCAACCTACCAAAGAGCGATGACAAGAATTTTTGATGATCTCATCCACAATCAAGTCGAATGCTACGTGGACGATGTGGTCATCAAAAGCAAAGTAAAGGACAACCACCTATATGATTTGAGAATTGTTTTCGAACGATTAAGACAATTTAACCTTAAGATGAATCCTTAAAATGCGCCTTCGGCGTCACCTCCGGAAATTCTTAGGATTCGTTGTCCGACATCGTGGAATTGAAATCGATCCGAGAAAGATAAAAGCCATCTTAGAAATGCCGCCTCCCAAAACCTTAAAACAACTACGATCTTTTCAAGGAAGCCGGCATATCTTCGACGCTTTATCTCGAACTTGTCGTGTAGGTGTCAGCCTTTCTCGGCATTAGTTAAAAAGGACGCCAAATTTATTCGGGAAGAGAAATGCCGGAGGGCCTTCGAGGACATTAAACAATATTTAATGACACCTCCTGTCTTAGCGACCCCAGTCTCGGTGTAGACCGCTGATACTTTATACCGCGGCTTTAGACGACTCTCTCGAAGCCCGGTTAGCCCGGGTCAATGATGAGGGTAAAGAAAATGCTCTTTACTACATAAGCCGTCGTTTACTTCCGACGAAAATAAAGTATCCCGCAATTGAAAAGCATTGTTTAGCCCCGATCTTCGCCGCTCAAAAGCTCGAGCACTACATGCTTTCTCATAAGGTCAACCTGATTTTGAAATTTAATCCATTGCAATACTTGATGACCCGTCCGACGCTTTCCGGCAGACTTGCCAGATGGTCAATGATATTATTGCAATTCGATATAACTTTCGTGCCTCTCCGTGCCGTAAAGGGACAAGTCCTAGCAGACTTCCTCGCAGCACACCCTTTGTCGGCAGAATCGCCTCTCAATGACGACTTGTCAGATGAACAAATAATGAGCTTAGAAGACCCTGATAATCGACATTGGGAATTGTATTTCGACGGAGCATCTTCAGCACACAAAGACGAAGAATCGCAAGTGATAGTGCTCGTGGCAGGTGGATCGGATTAATCTTTATAACACCGGAGCGGGGATGTTAAGATACTCCTATCACTCGACGAGTCATGTACAAACAACGAGCGTAATACGAAGCCCTCATAACGAGATTGGAATTAACTATTCAAATGGGGATAACAAACATCAACATCTACGGGGATTCGCAGTTAATCATTCAACAAATCGTCGGACAGTACATAATTTTAAAGCCAAGACTCGAGCAATACTGCCAGTATGCCATGAAACTGTTGAAACAAATTTCGAATGTGACGATCTACAAAATTCCCAGAAAAGAAAACGCTTTAGCAGATGCGTTAGCCCGCCTCGCAAAAGAATTTGCCTGCTTACAAGATGAATCGGTGGAAGTGTCGGTTCACGGACGTCGGATCCCGTCGCAGCTCGACATAGACATAATACACAAATCGAAAAAGAAGAAGAATCAGTTGCAACAGAGTGACGTGAAAACACGAGAAGATTAGCGACGTACCGTTAATGGACTACTCGCAAACGGAAAACTACTCGGACGATAGGTCGTTGACCCATCAGATCAAGAAAAGAACTTTGTCCTACGCATTAATAAACGATACATTATACAGAAGGTCTTTTGATCAAATGTGGCTAAGATGCCTAAGCGGGTCCGAGGCCCGTGAAATTGTTAAAGAGGTGCATTCAGGACTCTGTGGCGCTCACCAGTCGGGTCCGAAGATGAAAATGAAAATTAAAAGACTAGGGTACTACCGGCCCTCGATGATGACCGACTGCATGAAAATCGCCGAGAGCGTCACCAATGTCAAGTGCACGGAGTGGTTCTACACCAACCTCCAAATGTGCTACATCCGACAATTGTGTCGTGGCCGTTTGAATGTTGGGGCACAGATATAGTAGGTCCGATAGAACCACCATCTTCAAAAGGACATCACTTCATTCTTGCGGCTACAGATTACTTTTCAAAGTGGGCAGAGGCAGTCCCACTCAGAGATGTGAAAGCACACCACGTGCTACAGTTTTTTAAGAACCAAGTTGTCTACCGTTTCGAAGTGCCGCGCAGGATCATCTCAGATAATGGCTCAGCATTCAGAAGCACGCAAATCAACAATTTTGTCAGGAGACACGGAATCGACTGGCGCTATTCAACAATTTACTACCCAAGAGCAAATGGCCTGGCTGAGGCTTTTAATAAAACTCTCGTTCAAATATTAAAGAAAACCTTGGACGATAACAAGAGAAATTGGCACGAGAAGTTGTTAGAAGCCTTGTGGGCCTACCGGACAACCTTCGAACTCCTACTCGAAGCTACACCTTACGCTCCGGTGTATGGGTCCGAGGCGATGTTACCTTTAGAGGTCCAGCTTCTTTCACTCGAATCGTGAGCTTGCAAACAAAATCACGACGGAAGAGAATGCCAAATTACGACTAGAGGAATTGGAAAGCCCGGAAGGGAAAAGACTTACGAGCGCAGCGAATTTAGAACTATACCAAACTAAGATGGTTCAAGCCCATGACAGACCGGTCCGCCCGAGAACCTTCAAAGTTGGTGACTTAGTTCTCGTTCTCAAGAGACCTATCCTTGCACACCGCAAGATAAGAGGAAAATTTGAACCCACTCGGGAAGGACCGTTTGTTGTCGAGGCGACTCACTCGGGAGGCTCCTACCAGCTAGTGAACTGCCAAGGGGAACAACATATGCTTCCGATCAATGGACGATACTTGAAGAAGTATTACGCTACCTGATGTTTCGAAGGAATGAATTTTTCATCCCTAGAAGCACGGGCGAGGTAATTACTTATGACTGGGTCCGAACCCAAAAATAATAAAAAATGTACTAAAATAAATAAAATCATGATAATAAAGTTTTCCTTGTTTTCTTTTCCAAAATCAAAAATCTCTTTCCTGATCTTATCCCACTTCATTCCTGTTGAATTTAAGAATATAAAAGGAATAAAAAAAACTGTCTTTAATAAACATTTTCTTAATGTTCTTATTCTTAGTACGGCCACGATCCTTTTCCTTGTCTTTTCGCGAGGAAATGTCGAACGGGCGGTTGGTCCCGAACTTTAGAAATGGCGTAAGCCTTGCACTTGATAAAAAGAGGGTGAAAGATGGAGCGATAATAGAGATTGACTCGGACTTCGCACCGGCAGGCCCGCAATACGAGGAAAGTGATCGGGTCCCACTGACCGAGAGGAACCGCCCAGTCGACACGGTAATGAGAGTGGGTGGCCCAAGCCACCAATCCAACGAAGAAGAAAAGAAAAACAAACACTTAAGAAGACAAGAGAATCAAATCCGTAGTCGCTACGGCAGAGGGCGAGCTTGTCGGCGCCGCGCCCACGTAAATTCGAGAAGTACGAAGAGCTACTCTCACGAAGCAACTCAACGAAGAAATAAAAATCGCCATATCCGCAAGATGTTAACTAAATTAGCGAGCGGACCGGCGCGACGAGGCGATTGCTACTGCCAGTACATACACTTCGAGGACACCGGTTCCCGGAACCCGAAGAAAGGAGACCGACTCCGAGGATAACGGAAGAGACCAGGGAAATCTCAAGAAGAACATAAGAAAGAAGGCTACTACGCCACCAGACAAAGCCACCGGTAATGCATAACCTTGTTGCAGAAGCAACCCCGGAGGATGTCCCGACGGACACCATCCCCGAGGAGTCGAGGTATGCAGGAGAACATGAAGGGATTGAACCATATATCCCACAATACGTCACTAGGCCTCGCCATTTGCAAATTATCCCAGAATACGAGCTAGAAAGGATGCAGAATGTCAAGAAGAAAACTTTTGAATACTTCGAGAGAATCAGAGGCAGGAGGATCAATATACTAGAGGGCCTCGAGCTACATACAGACGTGTTCTCGGAGCACGAACAACAACAAATCGTGGACTGCATCCGGGATTTGAAAAGGATGGGTCGAGCAGGCCGCCTAAGAGAAAACACTTACTCGGAACCCCGGAGATGGATGCCGTGGAAAGGAAGAATTACAATACAATGTGGATGCTGCTACAACTTCGCGAGAAGACGGGAAGGGAAACCCACCGGGATACTCCGTCATGGCCGAGTGGATCCAATGCCATTAGTCATCAAAAGGATGGTAAAAAGAATGATAACATGGAGGGTATTGCCAGCAGATTGCATACCCACCGGTTGCATCATTAACATTTACAAGAAGGGTGATCGTATACCCCCGCACATAGATCACCACGACTTTGTCGGACCTTTCCGCACGGTTTCTTTTCGAACGAATGTAATATCATGTTCGGATCCGACCTCCGGATAACGAGGCCCGGGTGAGTTCCGAGGGCCGCAAAGATACCATTACCGGTAGGTTCCGTCATGATACCGAAGGGCAACGGAGCAAATTTCGCTAAACATTGCATACCGGAGTACCGGTGAAGCGGATCTCGGTTACTTTCGGAAGGATGGACGACAGGAAAGCACCTTACCACTTCCGCCCGGACCCGGCACGGAGAGCCTCCGGCCTTACGAGCCGTGAGTTACATGGAAATTATCACACCTCCAACGTACATCCATACGGCATCTTTGCCAAGGATGGCTTGGAAGGTGATGTTATTGACCATGTACCTCACTATTCGTACATGGATTTTTGACGGATGCCTTTTTGGATAGATCGACAAAGATCATACATAGTCCGTTTTGAGTCTATATGGATTGTATGAGATGTATTCCGGATCGAGTTGTATGATGTATCTTCAAGCATGATTGGAATGAAAGTGACCATGTCACACTTTTGGCCTTCACCTCTTTTGTGCAAGCCGATCGAGAAACGCCATTAAAGTTAAATGAACTTCGAACAAAGAACGAAAAAGAAACAAAAAGAATAAAAGAAAACTTTCCTTTAAAATCTAAAAAATAAAAAATAAAAATAATAATAATAATGAACACCAAATTCACATGGACATTAAATGAACGATAAAATAAATTTGAATCGTTAAAGGACAAACAAAATGAACACAAATTTTAAATCAAAAATTCAAATTCGATTTTCCAGATCTCAAATCAAACCTCAATCAAATTTAAACTCAACTTTCCAAATCTGAAATCAAATCTGTTCTACTCTCTCCCTTGTCTGGGATGGAAGCGGTTGATTCCATTGACATGGATCGAATCTGACGGTGAGGAATTGTATCCAATCCAAACCAGTAACTTCCGATCAACTCTTTTGAATGGGATATGTAGCATCTACATATTCCCTCCTAATCAATTTTTTTTCCATGAAAGTCTTTTGCAACTTTCATGAAATTCTCAAAACACCAAAATTCCACACTTTTCAAATCAACACTACAAATCTTTGCAAAATCAATTACCAATCAATATCAAATTCTTGAGGTTGAGGATTTTACATCCGATACCGCACTCGCTTTAGATTCTTTCCCTATGGCACCGAAATACATCAATATCAAATTCTTGAGGTTGAGGATTTTACATCCGATACCTGCACTCGCTTTAGGATTCTTTCCTATCGCACTCGAAATACATCAATATCAAATTCTTGAGGTCGAGGATTTTACACCCGATACTCGCACTCGCTTTAGGATTCTTTCCCTATTGCACTCGAAATACATCAATATCAAATTCTTGAGGTCGAGGATTTTACATCCGATACTCGCACTCGCTTTAGGATTCTTTCCCTATCGCACCTGAAATACATCAATATCAAATTCTTGAGGTTGAGGATTTTACATCCGATACCGCATCGCTTTAGGATTCTTTCCCTATCGCACTGAAATACATCAATATCAAATTCTCGAGGTCGAGGATTTTACATCCGATACTCGCATCGCTTTAGGATTCTTTCCCTATCAGCACTCGAAATACATCAATATCAAATTCTTGAGGTCGAGGATTTTACATCCGATACCGCACTCGCTTTAGGATTCTTTCCCTATTGCACTGAAATACATCAATATCAAATTCTCGAGGTTGAGGATTTTACATCCGATACTCGCATCTGCTTTAGGATTCTTTCCCTATTGCACTCGAAATACATCAATATCAAATTCTTGAGGTTGAGGATTTTACATCCGATACTCGCATCGCTTTAGGATTCTTTCCCTATTGCACCGAAATACATCAATATCAAATTCTTGAGGTTGAGGATTTTACATCCGATACTTGCACGCCTTTAGGATTCTTTCCCTATCGTACCGAAATACATCAATATCAAATTCTTGAGGTTGAGGATTTTACATCCGATACTCGCATCGCTTTAGGATTCTTTCCCTATCGTATCGAAATACATCAATATCAAATTCTTGAGGTTGAGGATTTTACATCCGATACTGCACTGCTTTAGGTTCTTTCCCTATTGCAATGAAATACATCAAAATCAAATTCTTGAGGTTGAGGATTTTACATCCGATACTGCACTGCTTTAGGATTCTTTCCCTATCGCAATGAAATACATCAAATTCAAACTTTTGGGGTTAAGGATTGTACATCCGAGACTGCATTGCTTTAGGATTCTTTCCCTATTGCAATGAAATACATCAAAATCAAATTTTTGGGGTTGAGGATTTTACATCCAATACCGCATTGCTTTAGATTCTCTTCCTATTGAAATGAAGCACACCAAATCAAACTCTTGAGGTTAAGGATTTTACACCCAATACCGCATTGCTCTGAGATCTCTCCTCATTGTAATGATTCGATCCAATCAATCCAATTTTCTTTTGAGGTTGAAGATGTTACATCTAAAACCACAAAATTTCAATTTTCATTTCAAGTTCAAATCCCTCCAAATTAATGTTGACAAAACTTCAATCTAAATTAAAACTCAAGCTAAAATCTGAACTTACACATCAAAACTTAAACTGAAACAAAATGAAATCTAAATCGAAATTCCCCAGATCATGTGATTTGGAATTCACCTCCTTTTCCTTTCCCGGCGAGAGTTCGGGAATCTCCAGGTCTCGGAGATATACTTGACACTCCCCAGCGAAAATTCTTCTACTTCGTCCTAAGTTTGTCACTTGGACATCTATGATGGTTTTGTTGATCTTTTTGGTCAACGCCAATACGCGCGGTGTGCTGGGCTAGCACACCACACCTATTGGGGGTCCATTTTTTTACCTCATTTTTGATGAGGTCTCCTCTTCTTCTCGTTAGTACTTAGGATCTAGCTTTAGGCTTTTCCTTTGACTAATCTTAGAGGATTAGAATTGGGACCCACCACTTAGAAATTTCAGACCACTTCTTAACTCCCTGCAAACTCCATAAAATTGATTGTAGACCCCTAATCACCTAGAGGGTTGAAATCAAGTGTGGAAGTTTAAAGGATGAGTTCCTATAGGATTCTTTGGCCTTAGGACTGCCTTGGGTGGCCTGGTCTGGTGAGGGCTGACTTACACATACACTACACCTATACACTACACTTTCACACACCTCTTAAAACCGCACCCATACCCAATTTGACCTCCTGACTCATGCAGGCGATTCACATGGATGGTCTTTAACCCCTAAGCCTCGGCAAGAGGGTTAGGAACAACATAGTGAATGCCTCAAATGAGTCCTCTCATGGCTCACATAGGCCTAACATGGCTTCATGGCTCAACCAAAATGATTTCATTCCACTTACATTTACCCAATCTTCAATTTTCCAAATTTTCAATTTTTGACCCCCGGGACCCTACACCCGCCTAGCCTACCCAAAACCCTTGAAATTACCCAAATTTTTCAAAATCTTCAAATTACCCAAAGTTCCTCAAAATCAATCCCAAACATTCCCACATTACTCAAATTGATCATCCATACCCAAAAATACCAAGAATTCCAAAAATACCTCCCAATACCCTCCAAATACCCAAAATACCCCTCTTAACCAAAAAAATCCAAAAATTCAGAAAATTCCCAAAAAATTCCATAAAATCCCAAATATTCCCAATTTCATTTTGTTCAACTACACAATGGGCCAATTTTGTCAATTTACCCCACTTTTATCAAAATCCCCAATTTGACCCATTTTTAACCCTAAGTGAACCCAATGTCAAACCAAACCTACCCAATTGACCCAAATTCTAGTCCAATTCAATTCTAAACTTCAATTCAACATCCCCAACACCAATCTAGACCAAATCCAAGTCCAATTTGATTGACATTTGGATCCAATTTCACTTTTGGCCTTAAAGCCCAATTTGGACCCATGACCCAAACTTAGCTCAAACTAACCCAATTCAACTCCAATTAACCCCAAATATTTTCTAAACCTTCCTTAACATTCCCAAAAACAAAACACTAACATGATTTGCCCAAAATTTAGACCCAAACCCCACTCAAATTCAATCCAAAGCTAAAAGGCCCAATTTTGACCTAAACCCAAACCTAACCCAAATAAGCCCAAATCCCAAAATCAAAACCCAACCAAAGCCAAAACCTCTTTGAAACACTCCCATAAGCATTTTCCAAAATTTATTTTACATCAATTTCAACCCTAGCCCAACATTGGCCCAAGTTAGCCCAATTTGACCTATATTGGCCCATTCACCAAGGAAGCCCAAATTCAACCCAATTCAAACCCAAATCACTCCCAACTTGCTTCAAATCACTCATGACACATCCATGAGCTAAAACCAACATTTGTTTGGCCCAATCCTTCACAAATTTCCCATCCATAAATTTATTTCCAAACCAAAAGCCCACTTTCTTAAACCTTCCTAAAAGCCCAAACTTCATGCCAAGGCCCATATGACAAATTCTTCTCATCATACCCTTAATTAAAATCATCCCTAAGTTCAAATCAATCATCAAATGGTTCCAAATCAAGCCATGTGCCAAATCCCATCAAATCACTCCTAAATTACCAAAATTCATAAAAACCTCTTTCATGAAAGTTGACTTAGCTTTTTCTAAGCCAAAGGCAAGCCATGAAGCCATGCATGAGCCACATGGAAGCCATGAAAGCCCTTTACATGTCACCATGCTATCTTGGGCAAATGGAGGGGGTCCTTTCCATATTCCCTTAAGGTGATTAACCATGTTCATGTCTCCCCTAAACCATGTTTGATCTTAATTGTACTTGGATGGTGACCTTTCCCCACTAATCAAGCTGACCTAAGCCACTTTCTCTTCAGCCCAAACTAGCCATGGGGAGGTGCACCTAGCCCAAAAGGATGGGTTGACCCAAATCAAGCCAAAATGGCCTCTCCCCAATACCATTTTAATCTAAGCCCTTTACACATGTCCATGGCCAATCGATCGCACGAACCTCCAGCCCCGACCCACTCGGACCCGAGGGTGACCCATGCCTGCCGGCCGGCCGCCCGGGTCGCCGGAAAACACCATGGCCGAGACCTTGGGAGGAGCCAAACTTTGGAATTCCACCTCGTCGAGTTGCCCCATGCCCGATGGCCACCATGGCTGTTCCGCCCTTGACCTAAGCAGCTGATCCCAAGCCCTAACTCCCCGCGGAGGCCCTCCACCCTCTCCTATTTAAACACCACCCCTTCTCGGCCATGAGAGGTGCCGAACAAAACCTTAAGGAAACTCGCCAAAATCAATCCAGACCACTCCTCACACATAGAGCACTTGATCCCCACTGGATTCCAGCCCCAATTCCCTCAAGCTGAACTCAATTTTGAGTTCAAACTTCAGCACAAAAACCAGGACACTTCTCCACAATGGATCAATCCCCAAATTGACTAGTCCTACACCTTCACCAGACCAAGAGGAGAAGCTTCCCACTGAAAGCCCCATCTCCAGGCCACCCAATTGTCCCAGCCTCCAAGCTTTTTGATCGACTGTGGTCACTTTTATAGCTAGGCAATTCACCAGGCCAAGGGACTTCATCTGGAGCTTGCTTGGACCCAATCGAAGGTGACACAACTCTCGGATTGAAGCTTCACTTCTCCGAGCAAAGGTATGGACTCACTCTTCTTCCCGAGCTTACGGAGATTCTCCATTTAATTTGAGTCAATTTAAATACATGTTTACCGTATGGATGTGTTCGTCTCCTCGAGACGAATCCATAGAGCATAAGAACACGAAAATTCGTTGAGAATCGAGTGAGAAATTAGGGTTAGAAGGTTGACGGTCACGGGTGCACACCGGCCGTAGACGATGACCATGAGCCGTCGGATCGAGCGTGTATCGAGTGGACGGTCCGGATCGAGTCGGACGGCGCGTTGGTATGTGACCCGCGGGGCCCCGGATCGCCGAGTCGGATGGCGGCGCCGAATCGGGAGACGCCGCGTGGAGCTTCGGAGATGCTCAGGTTGACGCGGCGCCGCGTGGATAAGTAGAAAATTAGGGTATTTTCCTATTTATTTAATTCCCTAAACTTCAAAAATGCATAACTTTGTGTAGGAAAATCGGAAAAATAAAATAAAAATACCCTCTTGCTCGGTGAACGGAGGAGAATAATGTGGAAAAGAAATCATTTAATTTCATCAAGTATTTTATTTTTAATGATTTATTTACCCTCTGCATTGTTTTAATTCTCCATGCATATAGGAAATTCACCATGTCATGAGACCATAGGGCTTTTGAAGCCTCTGAATTTGGGAACATTCCCCGAATTTTCCAAAGTCGAGGCCATCCCTATGAGAAGTTATTGATTTTTCAAATTCATGTTACTGTTTTGAGTATTTTAAATCCAATAATTAGCATGTTGTGAAATAAATTCTAGGAAAATTTGTTGATGTTTCTTATGACCAGAGGACCCTAGGAAAAATGGGTTTTGAATTAATTCACTTGGAATAACCCTAATTGACTTAAACACCCAAAATAGGTCCTTAATTAATTAGAGCTAATCATGCATCAAATTGACTTGAAATTAATTCTCCACTGACCTTTAGGATCAGAGGAACCCACCATAAAAAATTTGAAGTCAATTGGACTTGGTTAGCCCTACCAAATGGGTTGATTAAGCCATTTAGCCAATTTAAGCTTTAAAAATTCATAACTTTCAAAATGCTTTTCAAAAATTCACCAAATTGGTTTTGGAGCCTCTCTGATATCAGGGGAATTTAAGAAAATTAAAATTTTAATTTTCTAAAAAAGTTGATTTTTTGCATTATTTTAATATTTTTAATAATTAAAAAATAATAAAAATCACAAAAATAATAAAATTCACCAAAATGTCACATTTTGAATTTTAATCACATAGGAACAAACCCCATATTTTTCTTAGGTCTCTATGATGAGATATTAAATTTTAAAGCCCTAGGGTAATTTTAAAATTAAAGAAATGTATTTTCTAGCATCTCCACTAAAACAATTATAATAAATAAATAAAAAATCAGAAAATTGTAAAAATTAGTTCTCTGATTTCCTTGTTATCAGAGAGATTTTTGAAAAATATAAAATTCATTTTTCAACCTTTATTTTATTTTTAAATTAATTAATACTCCAAAATTTAAAATAATTATAATAAAAATAATATAATTCAAAAAATCACCAAAATTGGTCCAAGTGGTCCTCTGGTCATTAGGAATGTCCCCTAATTTTCTTAAGGACAGAAACTTTCCCTTGGTCATATTATTAAATTTTCCTTGGAAATCCCTATTTTCCACCAAAAATAATTACATAAATAAATTAAATACAGAAAATTCACATTTTCTCCTCTAATGCCTTTATTGACATATGAGTGAAGTCACATAAAAATTTCAAATTCATTTGAGCTCAATTTAGTGAGTTATGGAATTAGTAAGCTTGAAGGGCAAAATGGTAATTAAAATTTTAATCCTTAATTAAAACTTTAGGTTTAATAAAATTAAAGAGTAAAATATTTGATCTTAATATGATTTGGATGATTGAAATTTAAATAATTAAAGAGTAGAAACCTACTAAACAATTTAAAAATAATTAAAATAAACCTTAATCAAATAATTAATTAAATTTGGAAGAATAATAAAATTGGAATTATTAAAATAGGGATGTTATTTGGAAGAGATTTGTTCTTTAATTTAAGAATCCCTAAATTAATCACTTCAATAATATTTAATTCCTAATTAAAATGATAATCCAAATTTAAGATTTAAAATGCTAAAAGACTTAATCATTAAATTAAATTAAAGTTAAATTATTTAAATTAAATCCTTTTAAAATTTCAATTAAATTAATACTTTAACAATTAAAATTAAATCATCTTTAAAACATAAAAAATAAAATATTAAATTATAATTAAAAAATAAAATTAAATTAAATTTAAATTAAATTAAATTAAATTAAATTAAATTAAAACATGTTAAATTAAATCAAATTAAATCAAATCAAATCAAATTAAATTAAATTAAATTAAATTAAATTAAATCAAATCAAATCAATTTAAATTAAATTAAATTAAATTAAATCATATTAAATTAAATTAAATTAAATTAAATTAAATTAAATTAAATTAAAAAAATAAAATCAAGTTAAAATTAAAATTAGATTAAATTAAATAAATTAAATTAAAATTGAAACTAAACCAAATTAAATTAAATTAAAGTTAAATTAAATTGAATTAAAAATAACGTCACCTAAGACATAAAGAATTAAAAAATAAATCTAAAACAACTTGAACATATTCCATACTTAAATCCATTAACTGAAATTGAATTAAATCATAAATCACTTGAACATCAATTTGCCCTCGAAAGCTCTTGTTGTCATAACTCCTAAATGGAGTGTTAAGTGAA
The DNA here is from genome assembly GCA_022702705.1 of Papilionanthe hookeriana x Papilionanthe teres. Classification (NCBI taxonomy): domain Eukaryota; kingdom Viridiplantae; phylum Streptophyta; class Magnoliopsida; order Asparagales; family Orchidaceae; genus Papilionanthe; species Papilionanthe hookeriana x Papilionanthe teres. Next base: position 27,005,840 of record CM040438.1, read on the forward strand.
GTGTTACTTCACTTATAGGATATTCAAATGTCCTAGTTCATTGAGCAAGATAACAAAACTCGAACTCCTGGACGATTAATTCATTTGTATAATTAAATTCTCTTGGACTTAAAATAATCCTAGAAATGTTGAAAAGATGTTTAAGACTCGTCTTAAGCACTTCCTCGATATGATAGGATATTTATAAGAACAATTGAACTTAATTGTTCTTTGATGAAGAAAATCGTCCTCAAACCAAAATACAAGAACCTAGACGTCATAGGAGATGACTAGCTATAGGATTAGGAACTTGGTAGAAAACCATAACCCTTCCCTTAGCTTTACCTAGGAACTTGCTTTAAATGCTTAAATATTCTAATTGTGTTTTAAGTGCGAACTTGGGATGACGGGAAGACCCTCCAGTGTACGCTTTTATTTTTGCAATTTACCTTATTGCAATTTATTTAATCGCATCGCACTTACTTTTCTTGCATGATAAACAATCGTTGCATGAAAACCCACACCATTAGGATAGTCCCTAAAGCCGAAACCAAAACTAAATTAAAAGTCATTGCAAGATAAAATTCATCGCCACAACATTCCAAAATATAAAACAACTCAAAATTTAATCACAAACGAACAACAAAACTACAACTACAACTAAATTAAAACGTCTTGTTGGATGATCTGGAATACCTCGGATGATGTAACCTACGTGTTGCTAACGGGATTTCCCACGGTCTAAATGAAAGTGTGGAACTCATCCAGTTGAGTTTAGCAAATTCATCTGGACTAAGTGAATCCGATAAAAATAACGATGCCGGAAGGATGGAACCGTGGGATCTTAACCGGTGTTTTTATAATCAACTTTAAGATTTGTTTTAACTAAAATACTAAAAACACTTGGATTTTAAGACTTCTCTAAACCAGAATACTTCTCTCATCTCCTGATTTATGATTTCTAAAACTAAACCTCTGCAACAACAAGGAGCTCGGAGCATGGTGGGCAGCACGGCCATTGTCATCAGCAAAACCTGAGTCTACTTTAGCAAAACTTTTCTTTGAATTAAATAGCCAAGTCATAGGACTTCGAGGTAGCTTGCCTAGTGCAACATAAATCCTCAACTCTTCGTTAGGCATTTGCATGATCATATCATGTAAATTAAGCCCTAACCGGTCTTAGGACTACGAGGTAGTCGTCCGATACGACATAAACCCTCACATCTTCGAGGCTATTTGTATGATTTTATCATACTAATATAAGTCATAATTAATTAAAATTGGAAAGATCAAAACATTAAATAAACATTAGGACTTTCTTAAATTCAAGCCAAACAATAGGATAGTCGGGAAATTACTGAAGTTCGCTTCGAATCTGTGATTTCTCCTACCTTTCTTCCTTTGAATTCCCAAAATAAAAATGTTCAAAATTTGATCCATTCCCTATCGAAATTCCAAAAATTCAATCCTCGAAAACTTAAACTTTGAAATTCTTGAGAGCATGAACTACCGATTATTATCGAGAGTTTTCTTAAGTGATTCCCGTCACTTAAGATGTAATTAACTATAGGGGCTTGCCCTTATAGGGAATTTTAAGAACCCAGGAAATATAAACCCTGTTTAATGTTTTCATATTAAGCCGGGGAACTTGTCGGCTTATAAAATTGGTTCGCAGACCAAACGGATGTCACAAATCTCCTAGTTTATTCAATCGAGCCCCATCATCAAGCAGTGTGTCTATTCTTCGGGATAGATACACGGTTTGTGGTGCGATGCTCGTTTATATAAACTATTTGAGATGTGAGATCAGTTTGACTTCATATCTTAAAATTTTTTAAAAATTATTTTCAAAATCAAAACACTACTTTCCAAATTATATATATATGTAAATTAAATTAAAAATTCGCCGACAATTTCTGTAGGCGACCCCTTTTCAAAATACAACACTTAACCCTAAAATATGCCGACAGCTAACAATTTGAAAAACCAGAGGCCGTGAAGGTAACAATCAATAGGACAAAAAGACAAAAATCTGGTAGACCCATACATCCACTACTTGAAGACTAGGGAAATAGAAGATAGTGTTAAAGTTCTGAGGCACTTCAAAATTAAAGCTAACCTATATATGTTAATCGATGGAAAGTTGTTTCGGAGATTGGTTACCTCAGTGTACCTAAGGTACTTGAAAGAGAACGAGGTTTAAGATGTGCTTTGGGAGGGGCATTCTGGAGAATATGACAACCAATATAGAGGGAAAATTTTGGCCTAAAACGTGCAACAATAAGGTACTTTTGGCCAACTCTCCTAAAATATGTTGTGAAATTCTCAAGACGATGTTAATAGTGTCAAAAAATACGCACCCTACGTCATCATCCTGCTCAAAAGCTACAATCGATAGTCATTCATTGGTCGTTTGCCACGTGGGGACTAGACATTGTCAGGCTTTTCCTCCGTTGAAAGGCTAGAGGAAGTTCCTCTTGGTGGTTATCGATATTTTTCAAAATGGGTCGATGCAAAAACACTCACTCGAATTAACGCAAAGTTAGTCTAGAATTTCATATGGTCTAATTTGATTTGTACATATGGGCTGCTGCTCGTCATCATCATTGACAATGGGACTCAGTTTAGGGACCAATGAGTGATGGACTTCTACATGAAGCAAGGGATTGACCTGAAGTTCGCTTTGGTACACCCTAGGAAAAACGGGCAGGCCAAGGTGACTAACAAATTTATCTTGAACCTTTTAAGAAAGAATAATGAGAGAGTCAAGTGAAGCTAATCGGATCAACTACCGTTAGTGTTCTGGGTGATCCGAACAACTTCATCATTGAAATCATCTAATCTTCGTTCATGCTAACACATGGAATGGAGGTGGTGCTATCAGCCGTAAAAACATCGCAACCAAAGGGTGGCCACAACCTCTTCATTCCCTATGGAAGAACTCTCTGAATGGTGTATGCTAAAGTTGAAGGGTCAATGTTGGCACTTGACCTCACAGAGGAAGCATGAACAAAATTGGTGCTTCGACAAGAGGAAATGAAGAGGTGAATGATAAGTTACTTCAACAAGCACGTTTGAAAGAAGGTATTTTCTCCCGGAGACCTAGTTTTGAAGAAAGCTAACCAGGCTGCCCTAGGGCAATCTGCCAACCGACGTGATCAGCCAAAAAGTTATCACAGGAGATTACCAACTCAGGTCGTATGCCAGAAAAGAGCTCGCCCAGACTTGGAGCGTCAATGATTTGAAAAATTTTATTCCTTAAAAGAAAATGTTTATGTATACATAACAAAAAGGGGATGTAATCACCAATATGTAAAACATATTTGATTAATGAGATTTTATTTTTACTAATTTATGCGAAAGATTCATAGGTCTTCCCAACACCCGAGGAACTCGACCCGATTCGTCCAGTGACAGGTAGATTTTCAAAATTCAAAGATTCATTGGAAGACTACTACCATCAGATGATGATAATAAATTAAAGAACAAAGAAATAAAGCGCGACAAGAACAATAAGATAATTTTATTCATTCCAGTTGAAAGTTACAAGACACTTACCATCGACAAACATACCAAGTACGCATTTTACATCTTTTGATTAAGCTAACACCTTTGGAAGAGCGAAGGTCCTACATGGGTTGTCAGGAGCTTGGCTCTTTCAAACATCATTAGTCCAGCAAAAACCCTGACAACCTACGTCTGTTGTACGAGAAAAAAGTTAAGTCATCACAGCTGTCGGCCGTCAAATTAAAATTTATCAGTTGCATTGAAAATATATTTATTTAATATTTGCATAATTTTTATTCTAAAAAATATGAGACCGAACATATCTTATACATTTAATAGTTTAAAAAATAGAGCCCAACACCAAAAGCAATACACATATCTCAAGTAATAGACACATTACTTGATAGCGAGGCCCGATTAAATAAACTAAATGATTTATGACATCCGTTTGCTCTGGGAACATTTTATGTATGATCAACAAGTTCCCCTACCTAATATAAAGATTAGATAGGGTTTGTATTACTTGGATTTCAAGTTCTCTATAAGGGCAAGCTCTTATAGTTAATTCTATCTTAAATGATCGAAGTCACTTAAGAAAAGTCTCAATGATGACCAAAGGTACTTGTCTTTAAGAATTCAACGTTTAGGGTTTCAAGGTCGGACGTGGAAAAGTCAAGTGGGAAAAGACCGAATGGGAATAGTTATTTTCGGAATCAAAGGAGTGAAAGGTAGGGGATGCCACGGATCTCGAGGCAAGCCTAAGCGACTTCCCAAACTATCTTATTGTTTGACTTCATTATTGTTTTGCATTTTTTTCTCCTTTTTATCTTAAAAGAAGTCGACAGCTTATTTATCATCGTATACTTCCCTTATTCAAATAAATATATCTCTTAAATCAAATCAGTGATTCAAAGAAGAGAGGAATCAAATAAGAAGAGACATACGAAAAAGTGAAAAATAAGAGAAAAGAAAAAAAATGGAGAGCCTACGAGCGGTAAACCTCATAAGGATAGTTCAAGCATGTTCACCTAAACAAGATATGGAGGAAGCACCTTAGACCAATATCCACAAAAGAATATCTACGTAGACTACCCATAACCAGAGAGATAGATTTATGTACATGCTATGGGGTTAGGATCTCTCCCTGAGGAACATATATCTACTGGTTAATTTCAACTTGGGGGATACCCAAGAATACTCTTGATGAAAGGGATTTCGCTTATATTATTATGAACCTGAGGCAATAGGTCATCAAAGGAAGGTTGTTTTTTTGTGGGAATGTTATGATACTTCAAAGCTCTCGTTAAGCAATCGGACGAGAGCGAGTCTATTGACCCGATTTTTGTATTTCCAAATACAAGAAATTGTTACCACTGCTAGAAAATTTAATTTCTGTCAAAGGCGCGAAACTCTTGACCCGGAATAACTTGTTATATAGATGTGTACCAAATTTAAGTTTACAGCAATAGCATTAGATAAAACTTGATTGCTACTGAATGCTAGGCCGTTAATGATTAATACTTTTTAAATATATGTTTATATAGCAAAATATAATTTTAAAGGAAAATATTTTATGTACTTTTTGGGTACTACGCAAGTATACGTATCGTTTCAAGTAATAAAGGGCTTTGAAACAAAGACTCCAGATATCGATCCCACGGGAAAAAATGGTAATAAATTTTTAAATATTGTATTTCAAAAATTTTTGTATTTTAATCTAACTATAAATTACTTTTAATTTACTAGATGCAGGTAAAGAAAACAATAATAAGAAAATGATTTTGTGAAAACTATATAAAACAAACAACTTTCTTCCTTTCAATTAATCCAATATTTTTAAGATAATTTAATATTCGTTGGAGAATCTATTTTATGGTATTGTGTCAAATAGAAGCATTCCTATTATTTGCCCTTTGATCCAGGCGCAAAGAACATTGGCTAATCTACAGATCAGATCCGGATGTATTGTTAGTAGAATGGGTTAATCTAGGCCCGCACTACTAGATGTCCAAGGGTGGCTATGGTCGGCCCTACTGGTGTCCCTTTCCTTATCTATAAATAAAATTATAAGAATTTAGTCTGTCACTCTAAAAACTTATCAATTCGACGCTCTTTAGATCTTATCTTCCTATTTATTTGCACTTCACCTTCAATAGCCCGCGCATGGCCTTCGACTACCCAAGGATTCATGTGATATCCTTCTAGCTTTCAAAACTCTTCAACAGGTTTTAACAATTTAAATGGCCAATTTAAAAAGTAAAGTAAGATCAGGTATTAATATCATCACAATATTTTGAAAATATTTTGATTTTCAATTCTCCATCGAATTTTATATTATCTTAGTTATCTTTTCATAATTAAAGGAAGAAAGTAAACTAACTACTCAGAACACATTGAATATAAACAGCAAAACATAATAAATAAACTTTGAATCAAAAATAAAATACTTATCTCAAATATTCCTGCTACAGATCTTCTGATTCCTACTGACTCCACAATGTAATGAACTCCAAATGCAACAACTTGAAAATAAACTCACTAAACTAAATAAAAGTGGCCCTAAATTCCTCTCTCTATTTCTCTCTCTAAGGATGAGAGATCCTAAAGTGGCTAAGAGATAGGGGTTACAATGGGGGGCACATTTTTCTGAAGGAGTGGACTCCTATTTAAAAGCTTCAAGGGTTGCCTTGAGGCACCTCTTCAAAACATGTCCACATTCAATGAATCTTCTAGAAGGTCTGTCTGGCGTCTAGGCGCCGGAATCTGGCGCCTAGGCGCCGGATACCGCATCCAGTTCTTCGCACCTCTTCGCTTTGGCTCGCACCTCTTCGCGATTAAAACCGTTTTGGAGCATCCAAATGAAATGTATCACATATCCTATTATCAAGGAACAACTGTCAGTCTTCTAAAATGTACAATAACCGCTTACTCCGTCAAAATAACTGTCTAAAAATCGTCAAAAACTTGACAGTTTCTGTATCTAGTCTGGCGCTTAGGCGCCAACTTCTGGCGCCTAGGCGCCAGGCCATAATTTTTTCTAATTCTTGTATTTTGCTCCATTTTTGCTCCTTTTTGCTCCTTTTTCACCCTTTTTCCTTTTTTGGACCTTTTTACATCACTTACATCCAAAAACAAAAAAAAACCTTTCATTAAAGCATAATATCCTTAGAAATTGATAAAAATCAAGGCATAAAAATAGGTATTTTTTTCATGGATCAAAATCCCCCAAACTTAAATGTTACTTGTCCTCAAGTAAACCTTTTTACTATATAAAATGTATAACCTTTGGAATAAAAGATAGATATTTAAGAGTCCTTATAATTTTTTATTTTATAAAGTCTTTAGTAAATTATTAACCCAATTTCACTAACTAGGTTTAATTTTAAGAATTTAAAGAATATTCAACTACCAAATCATAAGATTTCAAATTTTTCATCCATTTTGAAAATAATAGAAGTTTATTATATTAAGATCTCATAGATTATTCACAAGAAAAAGATCTTCTTGAAAAACCTTTCTTAAATAAAGATTCATGCATAAAAATTAAGTAAAATATGTAATTAATTTTCCTTTTATAAGATAATTCAAGTGAAGCCAATTTTTTATTAGGCATTTCCTCAAGCTTCTCCTTTTTTATTTTTAATAGAGAGGATTACTATATCTGGATAGCCTATTAATGATTTTGAACTTTACTATCCTTAACTTATATTTTCAAAACTTATACATTTCCACTTAATTATTATAACATGAATAAAAATTCAAAAAGATTTTCAATCTTTTCTTTTTTTCAAGTGATAATTTTTTATCACTTAATACTTCTAAAATTCCATTATTTCTACCATGAATAGGAAAATTCATTAATCTTATTCTTCTTTAAGTTAAATAATTCTATTCTTAAAATCAATCAAAGTTATTAAAATTTTGGTTAAGTTCACTAAATTGTTTATAATTTCAAAAATAAAAGTGGTCTTAAATAGATTCTTCATTCCTTAAGTTATGTTAAAAAAAGTTTTTATTTTAAGAAAGTATTAGCTCTTTAAGGACAAATAAAATTTAAATTTGAATGTATTTTCCCTTCCCCCAAACTTAAGTTTTGGTATACTATGAAAATTTGAAATTATGAGAGAAAGAAAATCAAAATTTAAAAAGGAAATTTTTATAAGTATGTAAAAACGATCTTAAAAAGAAAAATTTACTTCTACTCATGCTTTTATGAATAATAAAGATAAAATTGAAGCAGGTATAAAAAGTAAGCAGGCTAATTTTTATGATTATACTAAATTTAAAACAAAATAAAAGCAGAGCAAAATTACTAATTACTAAACAGTAGACTGAAACAAGCATATCATAAATTAATTCTAATCTCAGTCTCAAATACAATATACTAAGAATATTCTAATAACAAAATCTTAACACTAATCAATCCACACAGGTACATAACAAATTAACACACATCAATCATCAAACAAACCAACAAACCAAACAAAACAAACTAACAACAAAGTAGCACAACCTAGAGATCTATTAACTACTAGTCACTGGTTGTAGCCTCATCGTCATCATCGTCACCAAAGGAAAACTCAACTTCCTTAGGATCAACAAATGGTGTGAAACTAGGAAAAGTAGGGAAACTAACGTCATGCTCACCCTTCAGAAATCTGACGAGGGCTTCATTATACTCAGCATCATAGCTACTCTTCCTCTGGGTATAGTCAGATAAATGATCAAGTTTCCTATCAATAGTATCAACCCTGCAGTGAGTTTGAAATAACTCCCGCTCGTCGCTCTATAAACCGATCATGCATCGACTCCCGTAAACTCGATGGTGGCTCGACAGAAGTAGAAGGTCGGGAAGTAGAAGGTCTACCCGGAGTAGGTGCGAAGAAGGAGCGAGTTGATCTCTTCCCTCGAAGACGATCATATATGCTAATGCTCTCCCGACCAATCGGCTTAGTAGTCTTCAACCTTTCCTCCGAAATATCCGTAGTGACTCCATTGCTAATACATAATGAATAAATCGGAGATGGGAATCCCGATCCAACGAAGTGCTGAATCTAGCAAGTAGAATCCACAGAATCATAAATAATACTGCCGACATCAATAGGCTTCCTTTCCTAAATGCAGTAGTTTAAGATCGCTCGATCTCTAGTCAATTCACTGAGGTGGTTGGAAGGTAACAATCTTGCAGAAATAAAATAATGTCATGCTTTAGAAATATCATTTAACTTGGAGGATTTAAAGTTTACCCTTTTTCCGTTCCTGATCTTCCAAGATCCAGTACCGTCAGTCAAATAAGCAATGATTATATCTAAATCTCCCTCAGATGGAGATAATCCAGAATAGTGGCACTCTATAGTTGATGGCAGGCCATAAAATACATTGATTCTTTCAGGAGTAAATCCTACTCTGACACCTCTGACAAAAACTTCATAATCTTCGGCATCTAGAAAATTCGCATAAAACTCTCGAACTATAGGGATAACAGCAACAGCAGTGAAATAACAGAATTGTTGCCAATTGTGCGCAACGATAGTGTTTTCAATCATCTCCCCTGGATGATAGAAACTTCGTTTTGAAATGAACTTCCTCGATGTCGCAAATTCGTGGAATCGAAAATGCGCAGCCGCAGTAGAAAATTTGCTGCTATCGAAGTTATCTTGTGCCTTCCCGCGTTTAGATTTCGGAGCCATCTAAATGTGAAAGAAAATAAGAACAAATTTAGGAATCAAAAGTTTAAACTCTTTTTAAGTTTAGAAAACTTAAAATAAGTTTAAAAATCCAAAGAAATCACTAAAAATCAAAAAAAAATTTCAAAATTTCGGTTCTTAGCAAAACCTAGGGAAATCTATAGTGAAAATCAAAAATAAATGGTTTAGAGTGTAGATCTGACCTTGAGACGAAGAAATCGAGTGGTTTCGCGCCCAAATCCTTGATGTTTTGACCTCAAAATGGATTCTAAAGGCTAATTTTCACGAAAAATGGAGGAAGAAGAAGGCTTTGGCGTTGATAATGGCTTTTGGGGGTATTTAAGGAATTTTTTGGGTACAGGCCGAACCGGCGCTTAAGCGCCGAATACTGGTGCCTAGGCGCCAGACTCGCCTTTCATAAAAAATTATTTTTAAATTTAATTTTCCACAAAATTCATAAATTCAACTTCCAATTACTCACATTAAAGTAGGGCTTTAATTTCTAACTTTCAAAACATTTTCCAAAAATTTTAAAAATTAAATATTAAATCCACCAATCAAACATAAAGTTTAAATCAAACTTCACTAAATTCCATTTATAATCTTCAATATTGGCTCAATATATTCCAGATAAGTATCTTACTTGATTCAAGTTCCTAATACACAATCAAACACAACAATTTCTAAGCAAAAACATCACACATTGAACATGAAAGCAAATACACAAACAAATACAATCGATTTACTAAATCGATACAACGACTCAACAAACCAGATAATAACGATCTCATTACTAGAATACTCTAATCTTCACAAGGGAATTTGTGTATTCTGCTTGGAAAGAACACTAACGCTCTCGGGAATTCAGTAGACGTCTTTTCGTCAATCCACTTGTTCTTTGCATACATTTCAACTTGAGCATCTTGATAAGCTGCAAAATGATCAAATTGAAGTTTCATCTGTCATTCTAGATGTTCAATCTGATGAAACATCTCATGAAGGCAATCTCTAATGCTTTTAAACTCCGCTTCAAACTTATCCAAGCGACTATAAATTTTCTCTAAACTTACCGCGATGAAACCATTAAAGTAGGGTTGAGGATCCTTTGAGACCTTGTCCCTAGCCTCTTCTCCATGATTTCTTCCTTTCATTTCTTCAAAAATTTCTCAAATCTCTCAAGAATGAAGTATAATGGACGTAACTTTAATTGCTTGATGGTTAGGGATGAAGATGGCTTGATTTAAAGGTGAAAATCGTGTGAAAAACTGAAAATTTTTCTGTTTTTGCACGACCCAGTAACCGTGGCGCTTAGGCACCAAATCTGGCACCTAGGCACCGAACCTATTGATACATAGTTTAACTCGGGCGCTTAGGCGCCGAATCTTGGCGCGTAGGTGTCGGAACTATGTTCAACTCCGTTTCGCCTAATAGTCAAATTTCAAAGTTTCGTTCTCCAAGATAGGTAGATTATACTGGTAAGAGTAATCTAGACTCAATAACACAAATTGTAAGCAATCATAATGAAGTTTAACTTGATCTCCTTTTTACTCATATTTAGAATAGAGTGATCTAATTTCTAAATCTTACATACTTCAAAATAATCTTCAGCCTAAGTCAACAAAGACTTATATGCATCAAATTTTTCTAAAGTAATATAAAATTAGTCAAGATCGAGGCATAACCTTACATTAAAAACATAAAAACACTCAAAAAAAAAGATAATTATGGGTTGCCTCCCACAAAGCGCTTGGTTTAACGTCGTCGGCCGACTGAAGTAAATCTTTAATCGAGTTGACTCAATTCATAAGCCTCTTTATAAATCATTTTAATATCTCCCAAATAAGGCTTCAATCTTAATCCATTTACTTTAAAAAATTTTCCTGTTTTGGGGTCTTTAATATCCACAGCTCCATAATGGTATACTTTCTGAATTATATAGGGTCCAATCCATTTAGATCTTAATTTTACAGGAAAATATTTTAAACGAGAATTAAACAGTAATACTTCTTGTCCAGGCTCAAAAATTTTTCCCGAAATTTTTTTATCATGTAAAATCTTCATTTTCTCTTTATAAATCCTCGCATTTTCATATGATTCATTTCTTATCTCTTCCATCTCATTCAATTGCAATAATCGCTTTTCTCCGCTTCATTCAAATTAAAATTAAACTCCTTTATCGCCCAATAAGCTTTATGTTCAAGTTCAACAGGTAAGTGACAATGTTTACCATAAAATAACCGGTAATGTGACATTCTGATTGGTGCCTTATAAGCTGTTCTATAAGCCCATAATGCGAATCAAGTCTATCAACCCAATCAGCTTCTTTTAGGATTAACAGTCTTCTCTAAAATTCTTTTAATTTCTCCGTTTGATACTTCGACCATTCCACTTATTTGTGGGTGATAAGCGATTGCAATTCTATGTTCGATTCCAAATTTTTGTAGTAATGATTGAATTCTTATATTCCTGAAATGACTTCCACCATCAGTGATAATTACCTTAGGCGTTTCAAATCTTGAAAATATCATTTTCTTTAAGAATATAGAAACACTTTTGGAATCACAGTTTGGTAAAGCAACAACTTCAATCCACTTTGAAACATAATCAACTGCTAATAAAATATAAATTTTTCCAGATGATGGAACAAATGGTCCCATAAAGTCTGAACCTCATATATCAAAAATTTCAACTTTCAATATATAGTTTAAAGGCATTTCATCCTTCCTAGATATATTTCCTAACCCTTGACATCGATCACATGTTTTCACATAATGTCTCACATCTTTAAATAAGGTCAGCCAATAAAATCCAGAATTTAAAATTTTAAATGCAGTTTTATCTATGCCAAAGTGTCCTCCAAAATCAGAATCATGACATTTTTGAATAATAGCAAAAGTTTCCTCATAAGGTACACATCTTCGAATTATAGAATCTCTTCCAATTTTAAGTAAATGAGGATCTTCCCAAATATAAGATTTAGCATCATATTTAAATTTCTTAATAAATTTGTTATTCAATTCATAAGGTAAAATATTGCTAACTAAATAGTTAACAATATCAGCATACCAAGGTGTTTTGCATCCTTGAATAATATATAAAGATTCATCGAGAAATTTCTCATTTATATTTTCTTCCGAAATAATATCATTTTTAATTCTAGACAAATGATCGACTATTTGGTTTTCAGTTCCTTTTCTATCTACTATTTGAAAATCAAATTCTTGTAGAAGTAAAACCCATCTTATCAGTATAGGTTTAGAATCCTTCTTAGATATTAGATATTTAATAGCGAGAATGATCGAGTATGAACTATGCATTTAGTACCAAGAAGATAAGGTCTAAATTTATCAAAGGCATATACTATACTAGAAGCTCCTTCTCGGTGGTAGTGTAATTTCTTTGTGTTTCGGTGAGAGTTTTACTAGCATAATATACAACTTTGAAAACCTTCTCATATTTTTGTCCTAATACAGCTCCAATTGCAAAATCACTTGCATCACACATTAATTCAAAAGATTTATTCCAATTAGGTGCAACAATGATAGGTGCAGTTATTAGTTTTTCTTTTAGAATATTAAAAGCATTAATACATTCTTTGTTAAATTTAAATTTCACATATTTTTCCAATAAATGACAAAGAGGTTTAGCAATTTTAGAAAAATGCTTTATGTATCTTCTATAAAATCCGGCATGACCTAGAAAACTTCTCACATCAGTAACAGTGGTAGGTGGCTGCAATTCAGCAATAATTTTCAGTTTTGCTTGATCTACTTCCATCCCTCTTTATGAAACTTTGTGACCAAGTACAATGCCTTCTGTGACCATGAATTGACATTTTTCCCGCTTAAGAACTAAGTTTGTTTCTTCACATCTTTTCAGAACTTTGGAAATGTTTTCTAAACAAGATTCAAAAGAAGTTCCAAAAACTGAAAAATCATCCATGAATATTTCAATTCATTTGTCAATCAAATCACAAAATATTGACATCATATATCTTTGAAAAGTTGCAGGTGCATTACATAAACCAAAAGACATTCTTCTAAAAGCAAAGGTTCCATAAGGACTTGTAAATGTTGTTTTCTCTTGATCCTTAGGAGCAATAAGTAATTGATGATAACCAGAATATCCATCCAGAAAACAGAAATATATGTGTCCAGCTAGTTTATCGAGCATTTGATCCAAGAAAGGTAAAGGAAAATGATCATTTCTAGTGGCGTTATTTAATTTCCTATAATCAATACAAATTTACCATCCAGTAACTTGTCTTGTAGGAATTAGTTCATTTTTATCATTGACCATGACAGTTAAACCTCCTTTCTTCAGAACACAATGATTAGGACTTACCCATTGACTATCCGAAATAGGATAAATAATACCAGCATCTAGCCACTTAACAATTTCTTTTTTAACAACCTCTTTCATGATAGGATTTAATCTTCTTTGCGGTTCAATAATAGGTTTAAAATTTTCTTCCATTAAAATTCTATGCATACAAATGGAAGGGCTTATTCCTCTTATATCAGCAATAGTCCAACTAAAAGCTTTCTTATAATTCTTTAACACACCTAATAATTTTTCTTCTTGATCTTTACTCAATTTAGAATAAATAATAACAGGTAAAGTTAATGAATTTACAAGAAATGCATATTTTAAATGTGAAGGTAACATTTTTAATTCCAGTTTAGGGGCTTTTTTAATTTATGGTAAAAGTATATCATTTTGAGTTATGTCTAAAGTTTCCCAGTTATCTTTAATAAAATGAGTCTCTTCTTCTTCTACTTCTTCATTTTCATCAGTTAAAAATTCAAATTTCTCTTCAGAAATGACTTTACATTTTTCTTGATAATGTTTCTCAATTAAATAATCAATTATATCCATTCGATAACATTTCTCTTTATCGAGGTACTTCATTGATTTAAGAACATTGAATTTAATTTCTTGATCATTAACTCTCATGGTTAATTCTCCCTTTTGCACATCAATCATAGCTTGTCCGGTAGCTAGAAAAGGTCTCCCTAAAATAATAGGTATCTCTTTATCTTCTTCCATATCAAGTACGATGAAATCTACAGGGAAGATAAATTTATCCACTTTAACAAGGACATCCTCTATAACTCCTTTAGGAAAAGTGAAAGATCTAACAGCTAACTGAAGGGTTACAGTGGTGGGAGTAATCTCTCCTAAATCCAGTCTTCGAAAGATATAAAATGGCATGAGATTAATACTTGCTCCTAAATCACATAAAGCTTTTCCACAAAATTTTTCTCCAATAGCACAGGGTATAGTGAAACTTCCAGGATCTTTAAGCTTTTAAGGTAATTTCTTTTGAATTATTGCACTGCATTCTTCACTTAAGGCAACAGTTTCAAAAGCTTCAAATTTTCATTTCTTGCTTAAAATATCCTTCATAAATTTTGCATAAGTTGGCATTTGTTCCAAAGCTTCAAGAAAAGGTATGTTAATAAGTAAGTTTCTTAAAAATTTCAAAGAACTTAGAAAATTGATGATCAAGTTTCTGCTATTTAAGTCTTTGAGGAAAAGGTGGTGGTGGTTTTTCAACTTCCACATTAATAAGTATAACAGTCTGATCTTGACTAGGAGAGAGAGTTTCTTTAGGTTTTTCAATCTCTTCAACCTCAATCTCTTTTTCAATTTCATTTTGTATTCTTTCTTTTAATTCCTTTCCACTTCTAAGTTGCACAGCCTTAACATGTTCATGTTCTTTTCCAGTTTCTTTTGGATTAATTTCAACATTACTAGGAAGTGTTCCTACAGGTCTGTTATTAATTAAAGTAGCAATTTGCCCTATTTGATTTTCAATATTACGAATAACAGTATTTTGATTTTGTAATTGATTATTCATTTGTAAAATTAATTCTTCTATTGATAACTTTTTTCTTTTGATTATTAAATCCAAGAGGTTTATAATTTGGATTAACTTGATTATTCCAATTTCTAGTGGGATGAGATTGATTATTACCCCATTGTTGTTGTGAATTATTCCAGTTAAAACTAGGATGATTTTTCCACCCAGGATTATAATAATTTGAATAAGGATTATTTTTACTTGCAATAGCTTGTAAAGTTTCAATAGTTTGAGAATCTTCAATATTAGCAGAGTTATTATGTGAAATATTAATTGCAAAATTATCTAATTTTTTAGACATTGCTGCTACTTATGAAGCTAGGATAGAAAAGGCTTCATTATCGTGAATAATTGCCATCTTTTTAGGATTAAGCCTTTCGGAAGGCCATTGAAAATTGTTATTAGTCATTTCTTCAATTAAAGTGTAAGCTTCTTCAAATGATTTAGACATTAAAGAACCCCTAAGACGAACATCAATAATTGATTTTAAAGATCCAATTAATCCATTGTAAAATGTTTGAATAATTAACCAATCGAGTAAAGCATGATGAGGACATTTTCTTAATAGTTCTTTAAATCTTTCCCAAGTTTCATATATTGTATCCCCGTCAAATTGACTAAACGAAGTAATATCATTTCTTAATTTAGCAGTTTTAGAAGGAGGAAAATATTTAGCAAGGAATTTTTGTGTCATTTCAGCCCATGTTTTAATAGAACCAGTTGCTAATGTGTTTAACCACATCTTTGCTTTATCTCTTAAGCAAAAAGGAAAGAGTCTAAGTCTAATAAGCATCATCGAAACATTGTTATATTTAAAGGTAGCACAAAGTTCTAAAAAACTAACAAGGTGTAAATTTGGATCCTCATTCGGTGTTCCACCAAATTGATTGTTTTGCACCATTTGAATAATAGACGGTTTAAGTTCAAAAGAATTAGCATCTACAGTGGGTATTTGAATACTACTATGAAATTCATCAACTGTAGGGTTAGCATAATCCCTTAATGGTTTATAAACATTTTGATCATTAAGTTCAATTGTATTTTGTAAATAGCCATTTCTTGAGATTTTTGAATTTGTTTTTCCTTTTTAATTTTTCTAATTGTTCTTTCTAGTTCAGAATCTAAAGGTATTAATCCTTCAGAACCAAAACTACGCATAAAAAAAATAAAGCAAGGAAATTTTTTTTTTTTTTATATATTTTTTAATGTTTTTGAAAATATAATATTTAAAAATCTATAAATTGTACCTCTTTATCCCCGGCAACGTGCAAAAAACTTGACCCGATTTTTGTATTTCCAAATACAAGAATTTGTTACCACTGCTAGAAAATTTAATTTATGTCAAAGGCGCGAAACTCTTGACCCGGAATAACTTGTTATATAAATGTGTACCAAATTTAAGTTTACAACAATAGCATTAAATAAAACTTGATTGCTACTGAATGCTAGGCCGTTAATGATTAATACTTTTTAAATATATGTTTATATAGCAAAATATAATTTTAAAGGAAAATAGTTTATGTACTTTTTGGGTACTACGCAAGTATACGTATCGTTTCAAGTAATAAAGAGCTTTGAAACAAAGACCCCAGTATCGATCCCACAGAGAAAAAATGGTAATAAATTTTTAAATATTGTATTTCAAAAATTTTTTGTATTTTAATCTAACTATAAATTACTTTTAATTTACTAGATGCAGGTAAAGAAAATAATAATAAGAAAATGATTTTGTGAAAACTATATAAAACAAACAACTTTCTTCCTTTCAATTAATCCAAGATTTTTAAGATAATTTAATATTCGTTGGAGAATCTATTTTATGGTATTGTGCCAAATAGAAGCATTCATATTCTTTACCCTTTGATCCAGGTGCAAAGAATATTGGCTAATCTACAGATCAGGTCCGGATGTATTGTTAGTAGAATGAGTTAATCTAGACTCACACTACTAAATGTCCAAGGGTGGCTATGGTCGGCCCTACTAGTGACCCTTTCCTTATCTATAAATTAAATTATAAGAATTTAGTCTGTCACTCTAAAAACTTATCAATTCTACGTCATTTAAATCTTATCTTCCTATTTATTTGCACTTCACCTTCAATAGCCCGCGCATGGCCTTCGACTACCCAAGGATTCATGTGATATCTACAAGTTAAGAGTTCTTCTCCTTCTAGCTTTCAAAACTCTTCAACAGGTTTTAACAATTTAAATGGTCAATTTAAAAAGTAAAGTAAGATCAGGTATTAATATCATCACAATATTTTGAAAATATTTTGATTTTCAATTCTCCATCGAATTTTATATTATCTTAGTTATCTTTTCATATTTGAAGGAAGAAAGTAAACTAACTACTCAAAACACATTGAATATAAATAGCAAAACATAATAAATAAACTTTGAATAAAAAATAAAATACTTATCTCAAATATTTCTGCTATAGATCTTCTGATTTCTACTAACTCCACAGTGTAATGAACTCCAAATGCAACAACTTGAAAATAAACTCACTAAACTAAATAAAAGTGGCCCTAAATTCCTCTCTCTATTTCTCTCTCTAAGGATGAGAGATCCTAAAGTGGCTAAGAGATAGGGGTTACAATGGGGAGCACGTTTTTCTGAAGGAGTGGACTCCTATTTATAGGCTTCAAGGGTTGCCTTGAGGCACCTCTTCAAAACATGTCCACATTCAATGAATCTTCTAGAAGGTCTGTCTGGCGCCTAGGCGCCGGATACCGCGTCCAGTTCTTCGCACCTCTTCGCGATTAAAACCGTTTTGGAGCGTTCAAATGCAATGTATCACATGTCCTATTATTAAGGAACAACTGTCAGTCTTCTAGAATGTCCAATAACCGCTTACTCCGTCAAAATAACTGTCTAAAAATCGTCAAAAACTTGACAGTTTCTGTATCCAGTCTGGCGCTTAGGCGCCAACTTCTGGCGCCTAGGCGCCAGGCCATAATTTTTTATAATTCTTGTATTTTGCTCCATTTTTTCTCCTTTTTGCTCCTTTTTCACCCTTTTTCCTTTTTTGGACCTTTTTACATCACCTACATCCAAAAACACAAAAATACCTTTCATTAAAGCATAATATCCTTAGAAATTGATAAAAATCAATGCATAAAAATAGGTATTTTTTTCATGGATCACATATCACATCCCAAGTTGGTAGTGGCTCATCGACATACGAAGCTCACAAAATACTCATGATCATCTTGACAAGGATATCCCAACATGAAAAGCATGTCCGGGCCATAAGGGCGAAAGCTCAACGGTGTTGGTCCATTAAGATGATATCAACGAGGTTAAGGAGCGAAAGGGTCAATAGGGGTAGCTAAAAGGAAGGAAGTAGTGATCCTAAAAGGTAGAGGTAGCCAAGTTGGGGTACCACAAAACAGTCATACATAGTTATTAGGACCCTATGTCTATCTAGTTATGAAGGTATTCGACCCAACATATCCTGAGATCCTCGATCAACAATTTGTGAAATGCGTTGTCCATAGAGAATTTTAGTAGCCCTAAGTTCAAAGGAACGAGACTCTATTCTATCACTATTGAATGAAGCTCTAAGAGGTGAGACTTATACCTGCCGAGGTAAGAAGGATGCCTCTCAAAAAAAGAGGAAGAAGAGGCCAGCTACAAAGCTACATACGCTCCAAACAAAAAGACTTACACCCTGTCTGGGTCAGGGAGTCTTTTAACACCTTAGTTGCATTAGACAGCCTCCTATGTAAGGCCAGTTGGGTTGGAGAAGCACAAGGGCTTCTCCTTGTGACATAACATGATGCAATTATCTACTACAATCTTAAGTGAGAAGACCCTATTAAATATGATTGGAGTGATAACCATTCAATGCAACCCTTTTTAAAACCGACCCTAAGGCCATGCAGAATATAAAAACAGGCTTTGAAAATCTTGAATATTTTAATCCTAAAATTTTTATTTATCTCAATATTTTATTATTAGGATTTTAAATAGAAAATTTATAATATTAGGGTCCTTACATGAGCCTAGATTATATTTTCCATGAGATCCTAGATGCATAGAAATAAACAATATAAATAGTCCAGACATGCAGACATTCAAAAGAAAGTACTCCAAAAATATATATAAAGAGGCCAAAGAGTCGCTGGGTTAGCAACATATCAAAGGAAAAATAGTAAAAGCGGTCGGACACCACATATACATGTCCAGTTATAAGTCCTTACAAGAAAGTAGAAATTTGGACTTAATGTACGATACACATGTTGCCGCTTCTGGTCCCGTAACGTAGTTCGATGCGTCATCCTCCTCAAAACACCCATGCCTACCTTATTTCTGATATAGACTCAACCTAACTCTATCAAATACATTATAAAGAGAAAATAAAAACTCAACCTGCATAAAAACAAGCATTTAGCGGGAAAGCCATGCAGTGCAAAATAGGATGTCTTATAATCGGGGGAGTAAAGAGCATCTGAAAGCAAATGATTAGAATTGTTACTTCTCCCCCATAACATCACATGTGTGAGTGTGTATGTAGACATGACACCCTGCAGATTGTATGTAGGTTCTGTTTGGGAAGGCTCTACAACAGAGACAAAGGTTTTTATGTTGGGCGGTGGAGGACTGAGACTTTAGAATATTAAATAATAAATTTTATTTGGTAGAGTTTAGACATGTAAATACAGAGAATTTGAGTAAATGATGTTTAAATGTAGATTTACACACATTTTAGAGGTTATCATTATAATTTGAGTGAATATCGTGGTAGTGACTCCAAAAGATATTCAATATAACAAGAGTTGTATAATTATTGATATGTTATGTTACATAATATTGTTGAGATGACTTTTGGTATTTGAGAATAAAAGTTTTAAGTGCTAACACATATATATCAATTTCTTGTATAAGTTCAGACATATGTTGCGATTGCTTATGCAGTATTACACAATTTTATTGGTCGCAAACACGAGCAAGAATTCTATGTCAGTATGGTGCAAAGTGAGATTGAACGTGATAGTTAATATGGTGGGGTAGAAATCAATGATGAAATTCTAGATCTTCATTCAACAATTAGTGAAAGACTTCGAGGGAAAATGTAAGACATGAAATAACTAGCAATATGTGGGCAGGACCTGTAAGAACCATGATTAAGACAATTATATTTATTTCTTATAAAAAAATATACATATTTCCTTATTTTTATTTTTCACAAGTGTAGAGTAAAATAAGTTGATTCACTTCATAAGGTTGAGTGTTGCCTTTATTATATGGAGATGTAACTAGGGCTATCAAAAAAACTATTTGTTCGCGAATAGTTCGTGTTCGACTAACCAGAGAGTTCATCTTCGGTTCGTTCAATAAGAAAACGAGATGAACACGAACAATTTTCTTTCGTTCGGTTTATAAACAAACAAAACATAAACAGTCCTGTGTTCGATTATGTTCGAATCGTTAATGTTAGAAATATAAAATAATTTAAAATAATTAAATATATAAATAAATATATATATAATTTATCATATTTTAAAAATAATTATATACTCTAAAAATTTTATCATATTTTAAAAAACTAAATCCTATAAAGTTTATTCAAAAATTTATTATTTTAACAATTTAAACAATTCAAACAATACAAACAAATTTGAAAGATTTCAAACAATTCGAACAATTCGAACAATTCAAATATTTCAAATTAATTTCAAACAAATCAAACCGAACACGAACTGCAGTTTCACGAATAATTTCGAACGCGAGCCTATTTCAAACACACTTAATTTCAAACGAACCAAACACGAACAAGACCTCTATTCATTCGTGTTTGGTTCATTTACACCCCAATATGTAACAATCATTTATTGTCTTTCATCCATGTTTGACATCAGGACTTTCTTTATTTTTGCAAATTAGTTATATTTTCTTGTTAAGCAATGCACGATATATTTTTATTTCATTTGCTTGATGTAATAATACAATTGTAGTATAATTTTGTTGTAGCCTTCTTTTCGGAATGTATGTTTGATGCTGGCTTCAATGGACTCTTATGATTTTAGATAGTTTGTGCATTTATGCTTTAAATTGAGTGATAACATCTATGAGTGTAAACGAGCCGAACTCGCACGAGTTCGGCTCGTTTACAGTCCTAGATGTTATCACTCAATTTAAAGCATAAATGCACAAGCGAGCCAGACTCAGCTCGTGTTCGGCTCATTTATATTTTGAGCTCAAAAAGTGTGTTCGTGTTCGACCATTTGCTTAGCGAGCCGAACACGAGCCATTCACGAACAAATTATTGTTTTGACAACCCTAATCACGTACCCATAAGATGTTAAGGATTGAAGCAAGATTTTAAAATTATTGATTATATTAAAACATCATTTGAATCTAATTTAATAATTTTTATTCTATTTTCTTAATTAATAATTTTAATTGGTTATAAATCATTATAGCTTAGTAGTCAATTAAAATTTAAAAAAATACTACTCATCAGAATATATATATATATAATTGATGAGAAATATTTCGGCTTGTTAACTTAGTGAATGAGTCGAACACGAGCTTCTTAACGAGCCGAACATGAGTTGCGAACAGTGGCAACATCCGGTAGTTGATCTTCCATCCGGACGGAAAAAACTTATGGAACATTTAATAATAAATTAGAAGTTATAGAATTTATTAAATGGTATTTAAATTAAAATCCCACTTTGAGCCAAACATGCCATTAACATTTAAATGTCCTCCACTCCTTGCCTCTTTAATTCGGTGCCGGATCCAATGCTGTGCTCTTCGGTGGCTTCTCGTACTTCTACGCCGTACTCCTTCCTCTCGGCCCGCCGGAGCTTACTGCCGAAGCCCGCAGCCACCGTCCATAGCTTCTACGGAACGCCTTCCGACCACTTCTGCTATTCAATTCGCCATCTTCAGTCTCCTCTTTGTGCTACTGGTACTATTTTTTTTTTTTCCTTCTCATTTCTACATCTTCTTCCCTCAATGCATTCAATCTATTCCCGCTGTTTCCTTGCGGAAGTTGTCATCGGCCATAGCAAAGATGGCAAAGAGGAGGACGGATTTGGTGGTTTGCAATTTATAGAAGTCGGCTACATAAGTAGCGTTCACGGGCTTAAAGGAGAGCTGCGAGTGAAACCGAATACGGGGTTTCCGGAGATTAGGTTTTGCGAGGTGATTGCGTTTCCGATATAGACTCTAGCCCTGTTATTCTTATGTTTCTCATCATTGGATTTCTGATCCTGCAGCCCGGGAGAAGGTGGCTTAGAGCACGAATTTCAGGGAAGGAAACAATTTCTGAAATGGTGCTTACAGGGGGTAGAAGCCATCCTGGAAAGACGTGTTGGATCATCAGTTTTGAGGGGATTGATAATGTGGATAAGGTTTGTTTTGTAGGACTTGACTTTATTTTTTTTATGGATTTACAGACTGCGTTGGACAGCTCAAAATGTGTTAGATGAGCACTGTGTGATAGCCACACATCCATTCACGGTTGATTAGTTCACTATAGTTTGCCATGCATTCCAGTTTTAGCATATAAAGATAAACTTTCTACTGATCATTCGAGTTCGATTTCAAATATCGATTGATTTGTTCTTATTTCTACTTCAATAAGCGGTTAACATCTTTTTGGATCAAGCTGGAAACAAATATTTGACTAAAGTACTTCAGTTCTATCATCCATTGGTTTATAGAAAAGCAAGGAGCAACATGATATTTTGAATGGATAGCCATGAAAATTTCACCTAACTTCGCATGTGATGGTCATTTGTACAATGGAAAAGAAAGGCTTGCATCTAGTGATTCATAGTTAGGAGCTTTTTAGTGTCACATCCTTGAACATATTTAAGCGAAAAACTGTAATCATAAGTTTAATGAAGTGCAATTTTATTGAATTAATAGCAAAAACTCGTAATATACTTGAGCAAAAACTCGTAATCATATTTAAGCAAAAAACTATAATAATATATCTTTCAGTAGTATGCTTTCTGTATAGAGACTGGTCATTGGAAGAAAGATTGATTGCAGCTGAAGGAGAAGGGAAAGGAAGTTGCATCTGAGGTGAAAATCAATTTTATTGTGGAAAGATATGAAGATGCGAATTCAGGTGTATTGTTATCTGCAGTTTCTCACAGTTTGTTTACAAATGATTCATGCTGGATTCTGGGTACAGATGTTACCTATCATATTTTTCCTATCGACGATAATTGTGTACGTATAAGGTGCTGGATATTGGTGCAGTAACTATGTACAACGATCAAGTTTGTCGTACTATTGGTGTATGGAGTATCTTTATCAGGATGCATGATGGTATTGTGAGAGAGCTGACTAATGTTAAATATATTCTATCTATCAGAAAGAATTTGTTAACAGTTGAGGCTTTAGAGTCCAAGGGCTACATGGTAGTTATTAAGATAAGGGTTCTGAAGATATGTCGTGAAGCAATGATTTTTATGAATGAAATTCGTCATCACAATCTTTACTATTTCAGGGTAATACGGAGATTGGACCTGTTGCTATTATTGATAATTCTTCTGACGCCACTATGTTATGGCATATGCGGCTTGCTCATGCTGGAAAGAGTTCACTTCGAGCTTTGGTGAAGAAATGATTGATCAAAGGAGTGAGAACCTGCAAACTTGATTTCTATGAACATTTTGAATTTGACAAAAAGACACGGGTCTCGTTTGGGATTGTCATCTATAGTACAAAATGCATTTTAGATTATGTTCACATAGATGTTTGGGGCCCGATGAAGATCGTCTTTCAGCGGGTGAAAATACTGTCTCTTTTATTGATGATTACTCAAGGTATGTTTTGGTATATACCATGATCGCAAAAGCGAAGTGCTGAAGATTTTCATAACCTGGAAGCAGTGGATTGAGACTCAGACTGGTAAAAAGATTCGGTGTATCAGATCAGATAATGGGAGCGAATAGACTTCAGATGCATTCGTGCAAGAGTGTCAGAGAGCTGTGATAGAGCACCACTTCATTGTTCGAGAGACACGACAACAAAACGAGGTGACATATAAGATGAATCAGACTTTGGTGGAGTAAGATCAGTGTATGTTATCCAATGTTGGGTTGGATACAATCTATTAGGCTAAGACCATAGAATAGGCCTGTCACCTGGTGAACCGTCTGTCTTCTACAGCTATTTGTAAGAAGACCCCAAAGGAGATGGGGTTAGAGTATCCTGCTAAAGATTATGAGCATATGAGATTTTTTGTATTTCCAGCTTATTATCATGTGCTGAATGAAAAATTGAAATCATGAGCAAAGAAACCAATCTTCATTGGCTTCAGATGTGGAGTTAAGGGCTTCAAACTGTATGATCAGTTAGAAAGGAAGGTTGTCATGAGTAGGGATGTTATATTTGACGAGACAACCTTTTTGAAATATCGAGACTTAAAGCAGGTAGAGAGTTCTACTGGGACTGCAGATATGAGTTGGAGTTTGATGCAACGCCATTTGTTCCACAGAGTTCGTCTACTCATACTTATATATTTGATTCAGTTGCAGCTTAGGAGGTATCTGTTTAGGAGGTGGAAGAAGATGCTGAGGTTGAAATTCCTGCTCAGAAATCTATTGCTAGATACAGGACTAGGTGCGAGAATGTCTCAAAACTACTTGGTTGAGGGATCACATTGCATTTGTACTTTTAGCCACAGAGGCAGAAATTTCTTGTCCATACAAAGAAGTGGTGGAGAGTCCTGACTGTGATCTTTGTAGAGCAGCGATGGATGAAAAGATGGAGTCTCTTTGAAAGAATGGTACTTAGAGGATGGTGAAGTTCCTCCTGGAAGGAAAGTCATCGGGTGCAATGAGTGTCTGCAAAGAAGGAAGGATCTCATAGAGCTGATGTGCGACACAAGACAAGATTAACGGCAAAAGACCTTGCGCAATGAGAAGGGATTAATTATGACGAGGTTTTCTCCCCAATGGTCAAGCATCACTCAATCCGTGTTCTCTTAGCACTTGTAGTATGGTACGGTCTGATCTTGGAACAACTCGATGTAAAGACTGCATTACGACATGAAGAATTGCAATAAGAGATCTACATATTGCAGCCGATTGGATATGGAGCATCAAAAGACTTGGTTTGTAAATTCGACAAGTCTTTTTATGGTAGTCACCACGTCAGTGGTATAAAAATATTGTTCAGTTCATGAGGGGACAAGAGTACACAAGTAGCCAATTGCATATTTCAAGAAATGGTCACTGACAATTTCATTTACTTGCTTCTATATGTTGATGATATGTTGTTTGTATCTGCTAGTCAGATTGAGGTTGATAGGATGAAAAATCAACTTCCAAACATTTTGAAATGAAAGAGTTGGGTGAAGCTCGCAAAATTCTTGAAATGGAGATTCTCAAGGACGAAGTAGCTGGAAAGATTTGTCTTTCACAAGAAGCTTATGCTAGGAAGGTGTTGAAGAAATTTGGGATTGATGACTTGAGGTAGGTAGCGAGTCTACTCATTGCATCTCATTTTCAGTTGAGTTCAGATCAGTGTTCTAAAGATGATCATGAGAGGAAAGATATGCGATCGGTTCCTTATGCTATTGTGGTGGGTAGTCTGATGTATGTCATGATTTGTACTATTCTAGACATTGCACAATTGGTTAGTTTGTAAGTAGATTTATGCATGATACAGGAAGGATTCATTGACAGGCTTGGAGAGTATTCTGAGGTATCTGAAGAGTACAATTGATGTTGACTTGTTTTCTGAGAGATAATCATCTAGTATAGTTTTGTGTGTAGGGTGCACTCTCAAACTATGCAGGTGATATGGATAGGTGGAGATCTACAACGGCTATTTATTCACATCGACGGGAGGTCCGATCGATTGGAGGTTAGTTTTTCGACTATTTTTGTTTTGTCTACTACGGAGGTTGAGAGTCACAAAGGCAATGAAGGAAATAATATGAATGCGGTGCCTATTGGATGACTTGAGAGTTGATCAGGAGTTTTTGACAATGTTTTTTGACAGTCATAGTGCAATATTTTTTGCCACAATTCCAGTTCAT
Source organism: Papilionanthe hookeriana x Papilionanthe teres (assembly GCA_022702705.1). NCBI lineage: Eukaryota > Viridiplantae > Streptophyta > Magnoliopsida > Asparagales > Orchidaceae > Papilionanthe > Papilionanthe hookeriana x Papilionanthe teres. The sequence goes on from CM040438.1 coordinate 27,031,895, forward strand.
CATGCCCGTTCCAAACACATTTGTGTGAGTTACCGATTTGTTTGAGATTTGATTGAAGAAAGCAATCTTCCATTGAAGAAGATAAATACTGAGGATAATCTAGAGGACATGCTCATGAAGGTACTACTAGTCCAGAAGTTCACCTACTGCAAGAATTTGGTGAACACTCGAGCTCAAAACTAATCACTCGGGAGGGCATTTTGAAGAACTACGCAAGGCTTAATCCCTTCGGGAGGGGGGTACGTAGACAACCATCTTGGTGCAGCTGAATTGGTGTTTATAGCTCATTTGGTCATCACTTACTTATCTGGAAGTAAAAGACGTGGTGGAAATATTTGTATTTGGGTTTATTATAATTGATATGTTTCTTTTTATATTTCTTATCTTATATGCCTAATCCTCCTCTATAAAAGAAGGATTTAGGGTTCTTGAGAGGTAATGGTGAGAAGTGTTGAGTTGTAATCCCAAGCCATTTTTCTTTCTTCCATCCGGTGCTAGTGGAATCTATCTTCCCGTTGACATAGGCGAATCATTTAACGACGAGCCACGTAAATCTTTTGTGTTTAATTGTTGTTGTGTCAATTTCTACATTTCCGTATTGTTTTCGCCTAACACATTATCTATACAAATTATCACTGTAGTTTTTAACAAGAAAGGTAGATCACAATTTTTTTTCTACACATTGTTTAGTCGGTTTTTTTTACTTTAGTTTTATAAGCAAAAACTGACCTATTGCTCTTAGTCTTAGTTTTCAAATTTTAAAATGAAATGATTTAATTTCTCTAGCTCTAAATTCTGATAGAAAGAAAGTTTGAATACTGCTGCCCATTGTTTTATTATTCTATGTATTATTTTATATAAAATTATGTTACATGATCTTTTTATCCTCAAATTGTGGAGACATTTCATCTTCTTGAATGAAAGCATAGGTGCGAGGCTACAAAATTTCTAAATATGAAAGTTTAGATACCAAACTATTCAAAACAGATAATATTTATGGTATGCGCAAGAATGTAATAAATCATAAGATAAGTGAATTTTGCAAGAAAATTGGATAAGGCTGATGCCATAAAATAGATATCTATGATTACAATAGAATTTAGTCAATAGTTCTGCTTTTGCCATTTTTTAAATTTGGTACAACAACAACAACAACAAAGCCTTAATCCCACTAAGTGGGGTCGGCTACATGAATCCTTTTTCTCCATTGCGTCCTATTTAGTGTCAAATTTTCGTTTAATTCTAATAGATTAAGATCATTTTTTATGCAATAAGCCCAAGTTTTCCTAGGTCTGCCTCTCGCCTTTCTTAACATAAGTTGTATTTAAAACATCTACTCTCCTAATCGGATCATCAGGTGGTCGACGTTTAATGTGACCAAACCATCTAAGGCGACTCTCTCTAATTTTATCCGACACTGATGCTAAATAATTATTAAATATGAAGAAGCTCTATTTTAGATCCTTGATAGTATTGTTGGCACCATTGTAGTAACTAATATGCTGCATGCTTTAATAAACACGGACTTATTTAAGTGCAGGAGAAAAACTCATGTAGAAGATTTAAAGCAAAGATTGCTAAACTCATGCCATTTATTTAAACATGGTTGTTATAAGTAAGAAATGAATAAAGTGATCTGGGGAAGGATAGCGTGATCTAGGGAAGAAAGTTGCTTCAATTATATGGATTAACAATTTATAACGCTTCTATAAAAAATGAAAGTGCTTCAAAATTTCTATATACTAGGAGAATATCATGTAAAAACTAAGCTTAAATTTTATAAATTCATGATTAACCCATCTATTCTATATTGATTTGAGGGTTTGACATTGTTAAATGACTATTTTAGAAGTATGGCCGAAGTAGCATCAATTGCAGAGAGAAAATAGACTTGGATGTTTTGGACATGTACAACAAAATGAGTAGTTAAAATTAATATTGAAGATGCACCAACAAAATGAGCAGTCAAACTTAGTATTGAAGAAAAATGACTAAAATGAGATAAGCCTAAGGTAGTGCGAACAAAAAGTTCTGTCTAAATATTTGTGCAAAATATATTTAAGTTTTTATGCATCACACAATAGGGATGAATGGAGAATAAGGATTCATAATGTTAATCCCAAAAAGTTGAGGTATGATTAAGATTCTGATATTCTGCATATAGATTATGTTTATGTACAACCTTCAGTATCCATGTTATTTTCTTTCCCAGGCTAAACAGATTGTGGGTTCCACCATACTTGTACGGGAAGGAGATAGGCCAGAATTGGAGGAAGATGAGTTCTACACTCATGACCTTGTTGGAATGAGGGTCATTCACAAGGTCCAGCCTTGTCTTTTAGTTCCTTATCGAAGATTATTATCTAATTATTGTCCGTGTGATTCGCCATGGTAAAAGAGCTGCTCGTGGAATTTGTTTATTCTTCTTGCTCTTTCTACTGTGTACTTTTCATAGTGTATCAAGAAGCCATGAACTATTTTTTTCAAAAATGAAATGTGATGTTGATTAATAATCCAGAGATATTTAATGATTAAGCTTTGAAAAAAAATGTGATGTTCATTGCTTTTATAATTTCACAAAATTCTCCATTATTTTTCATTAAGTTATGAAAAACCTTTTGTTGCACAATGTAGATAATGTAATATGGAAGTCTGGCTTCTTGAAAGAACAAAAAAAAAGAAAATGGATCCTCTTGTCATTCATAAATTTCAAGAATTTTCAATCCTCTTGTTCATAATGTAAATAATCTTTCACATCACATAAGAAATACTACTGTTTTAACTTTTAAAGAGTAAAATACACCTTTTCCATGCATAGGTAAGGTTTCATGTAAGTAAAAATTGAAGTTTAGGTGTTAGATATGTAAAATACATAAGAATTGATTGGTATTTATACAAATCTTCCTTTTGTCTTTTCAGGAAACCGGCATGCTGGTTGGAACAGTAGCAAATGTTTTCAACTCTGGGGCTAATGATCTTTTACATGTTAATCGTTATTCAAGTGATCCAAGCAAAGAAAAAAAATATCATATTGATTCACGTTTGTCAGAAATAGAAGCTCCTGCGCAACTTTTGTGGATTCCTTTTGTTAAAGAAATAGTCCCAGAACTTGATATGGAGAGGAGAGAAATGTTTATCACCCCTCCGAAGGGGCTTTTAGAGCTTAATTTGCGCAGCGACATGAGATCTAAAAAGGAAAGGCGTCAGATGGTAAGATATACTGTTATATAATCTCAAAGATTTTTTTTTCTATTAATATGTCAATGCATAGTTGAAAACCTTGGCAAATCTTGTTTACATGTAATTTTGATGAGGATATTTATGAATAAAAAAATGATATATAGCAAAGTCTCATTTTCACTCACTGGAATGGAATGGATACCTTTCCATGCTTTTGAATGCTCATTACAGAATTTATGGTCATGATGTTGCAAGTGGCAAATATTTTTGAATGTGAAAAGTATCAACATAGTCATCTTACTTTTTGGAAGGGGTCATTTTAGTCCCAAAATTTATAAAAGTACCAATTTAGTCCCCACACTTTTTTAATATAGGCTGAATAGTCCCCACATAGGACTATTACAGTTATAATTTAAAAAATGTGAGAACTAATTTGACGCTTTTATAGACTCTGGTACTATAATGACCGCATGGAAATAATCAAGGGACTATTTTGACACTTTACTCATTTTGAATGATTCATGTGCGTGGGACACATGGTAGAACATCACGGGATTTTCATAGTTATAAGCTGCTAAGTTCTCAAGCTGACTGCTTTGATATAGCAAAAATCAAAGAATTTTTGCAGCAACTAAAGATTTTAGAAGTTTATCTTGATGATTTTTTGACAATGTTATCTTTATATTTCAGGAATGGAAGCTTAGAAAGAAGTTACAGCAACGCATTACTGCAGCCAAAAGAAGGCTGCATGAGATGGGGCAGAGCCATCTTCTTGATGGATTCAGTATTGGAGAGAAGAGCCAACGAGCCATGCTTGCCAGGCAGATTGTGGACATCAATCTGAGCTTATTTCAACATGCAGTGCAATGCATAGAAGGAACTTCATCGAGGTACAGTGCTGTCTTTTTTACCGTCTCACAGTAAATTATGTTGGGTAAATATCTAATAATCATCAAAATATATGTAATTATTGAGCTCTGACGTTTATATTATGCAAATTGGCATAAACAGATGAATGCCTGCATCATCATTATTTGCCTCATCTAAATTTTGGTCCAAACATATAAGCTAATTAACATCTTAATCCCTGGGATGTGGAGTTAATGTTTGACATAAATAGTTCTGACAGATATAGTTCTACTTGTAGTATACAATCTTTTTGTTATCTCTGAACTTCTTTGGTGTATTAAGGGATTAAATTTGGTTAAAAGTTTTGGTTGAATCTTGCTAGTAGCGGGAAATTCCCATACGGTTTGATCATGTCTCCACCACGTCATCAAGGTTTCTACCTGACTTGGACCTACTAAGTTGGTTGATATTGATGATTGCAGTTAAGGGTGTAAGTGAGCCATGCCACTTCATACTCGTCTCTTTAACGAGTTTGTGGGTTGAGCGTATCGAGCCGCAAGCTCGAGCTCAAGTCTGACTTTGCATGAGTGCTCATTGAGTTATATTAATTAATTTTAATTTTTTGGTATAATAAATAAAATTTTATTGAACCATAAAATTTTAAAATATGTTTATCAAAATCAAGCTTTTAAGCTGAGCTCGAGCTGGGACAATTGGCACTAGTTGTGTTCGCACTAAAGTTACAAGTTTGAGTCATGCTAGAGTTTGACCCAACTATACATCTCTCTAGTTGAGCTTGAGTTTAGTGTGGCTGGAGCTTGACTCGAATCGAGCCGTTTACATCCCTAATAGCAGTTTGTTATATGAATGAGTACTAGGAGACATAGCTCGCTTGTAAACCTGAATAGAACTAAAAAGAAAGAACTGCATATTTTTGTCAAAGTGCCACATAAATAGCGGTCTAGTTAGCTAAATCTATCCTTATTTGTTTTAAAATTAATACACCTTTATTGCGTTTCTTTATGAAAATCACTCCACAATTTACATAAATTTTGTATGGACTAGCGATACAAAATAAATATGCAGATACTCAAGAAGCTTAAAGTTCGACGGCTTAGTGTTGCAGTCTTAAGTTGCATTAAGAGCCTTTTTAGGCCTTTTCCCTTGGAATGATTTACATACACACCACTCAATTCTTATGTATTTACATATCTAAGACCTAAACTTCAATTTTTACATATATTCCACCTTCTCTTTGCATGAAAGTTGTGTTTCCCTTGTTAATTAAAATAGTGGCATTTTTTATGTGATTTGAAAGATCAGGGTGGTATATATATATATATATATATATATATATATATATATAGTTTTTTCGACTTTGTGGGGTAGATATGTAGATAGATATATATATAGTTTTTTCGAATATATAAAGTTTAGGTGGTAGATATGTAAATACATAGGAATTGTGTGGCATATATATTTGTTTATGTTGAAATGCGTTAAAGTGCTTGTGCAGGCGCCATTAAATTTTCTAATTGATATGGTGAAATTGAAACCAGATTAAGTCTTTTCGACTTTGTGGGGGCCGACTCAGATTTATTGTTGAAGAATGCTTTGAAGATACCTTACAAATATATCCTTGATTGTGAATATCCAGATAAAAATGAAGAGTTGCTTAAAGAGGGACTACAACTTCTTAATAATTCTAAGGCTGCTATTATTCTTGTTCTCAATGATGACAGAAGCCTTGGAATGTTTTCTAATGAATTTGCGCTCAATAAATTGCAGCAATTACTTCTTGATTACCGGAGATCATCGAAGGTACATTTTGTTCATATCTTATTACCCCTTTACTTCACGGATTAGTTATACAATAATGCGGTGCAATTTTATATAATTGTTCTTTGTGCTGGTTACTGAATTATGATTCAATGCTCACATTTGTAAACCTCATATTCTTTTCTTGTTTCTTTTGGGGGACATTTACTATGTATTTACATATCCAATTCCAATTTCCTATGTATTTACATATGTAACACCTAAACTTTACTATTTACATTTATAACACCCAAATCTTTCATATCACATAAAAAATACCACTTTTTAATTTAAACAAAAAAGTAAAATTCACCTTTTCATTCATAGGTAAAATGGCATGTATTTACAAACCGAAGTTTAGGTGCTAGATATGTGAATACATAGGCATTGAGTGGTATATATGTAAATCCTCCGAACTGTTAATGAGAGAGCTACAACTAGAGCTTTTTTTTTTCTACTGTGTTGTCTGAATCCTGAAGAGATATATAGAGTTTTCTTTTTTCTTTTTTGGAGTTATTTATTCCAAAAGGCGTGAAGTCAAATGAGCGGCTCTTTTTTGTGTTTCCTTGAAAACAAAAAGGAATAAAAAAAACTCAGTGAAGAATATTCATCTCATGTTCATTTTATTCTATTTAAATACAGGAAGATTTACATACATAACACTTAATTCCTATGTATTTACATATCTAACACTTAAACTTTAATTTTTACATATATGCCACCTTAACTATGCGTGAAGAAGGTGTATTTCACCTTTTAAAAGGTAAATTAGTAGTATTTTTTATGAGATATGATATATTTGAGTGGTATAAATGTAAGAAGTAAACTTAAGGTATGAGATATGTAAATACATACTAATTGGGTGTTACATATGTAAATGACCATATAATAAAATATAATTAAAATTACATACGCCCCGAAACATTGCTATTTACAAATCTAGCACCCTATTTAATCAATTGTACAGATTTTCACTCAATTAACAAAATTCACAATGAAACTTTAACTCAAATTTTTCATTTTTATCAAATTCTCAATTGTTTGATCGTGGCATGTTTAAATGCCTCGGTTCGGTAGTTTAAAAAAATCACCTGGGTGCTGATTTTATAAATAACAGTGTTTTAAGTGCTGTGTATGTGATTATACTTAATTTTTTATTTTTATAGCCTTAGAAATTGGAGTCATACTGAAAAAACAAGTGAGCGCCTCATCCTTCTCCTGTTTCTTGAGCAATTTGGGCTTTAATGCTTTGATTACACCTCTGCCTTGATGGTATGAGAATACCTTCTATTGTTGTAGATTTTAATGTTCAATTGTGGTACGTGTATTTGATGTTTCATATTTATTCTTCGAGGCTGATTTTTATACTTGAATATCAAGGAAATTTATTTTTCTTTTTGCCTTTTTTTTCTTAAGTTAAAAACTGTATCCCGCAGAGCCTAAAGAGTGAGTGTTTTTCAGATATTTTATTCTCCCGAGTAATCACAAAGTATGTATATGCATAATTTCTAGGGTCATTTACATACGTACCACCCAATTCCTATGTATTTGCACATCGAACACCTAAACTTTACTTTCTACATTTATAACACCCAAATATTTTATATCACATGAAAAATACCATCATTTTAACTTTTATAAAGTGAAATACACCTTTTCAGGCATAGGTAAGATGGTATGCATGTGAAAATTCAAGTTTAGGCAGTGGATGTGTAACAACACCAGAATTAAGTGGTAGTTATGTAAAATCTTCCTAATTATTATGCATTAGCAATTCAAATTTTGAATGTTTCATTTCAGAAAATGCAAGTATTGGAGTTCTTTATTAGGAGGTGGGACTATTTGTAGAAATCAATTTTCAGTAGCATCGAAAGAAATTAGTGCCATGTATTTATGTCACCACTCAATTCCTATGTATTTGCATATCTAACACCAAAACTTTACTTTTTACATTTATGCCACCCAAAATTTTCAAATCACGTAAAAAATGCCACCATTTTAACTTCAAAAAACATGAATACATCTTTTTATGCATTTGCATGGTGTCATTGAATGAAAAATTGAAGTTTAGGTGTTATGTATAGCGAGTTAGGTGTTCCTTGTCAGATAATGGTGGCCCATTAGGTAGCTTGTGCTTTCTAAATTATGGAATATATTATGAATTAGAAAGATAAGCAAAATGAGAGAAATTAGTATGTTTATTTCTCATGAATAATATGCCTTCAGTGTCTTATTGAAAGTGTATTTTAATAGAACGTTGAATCTACTGTTTGTTTTGTGAAATTTACATCATTCCACACAATACTTGTACATTTACATATCTAACACCTAAAATTTGATATTTACATTTAAAACACTTTGCTATTAAAACTTTATGCATGAAAATGTGTATTTCACTTTCAAAGACTTTGTGATAGTGTTGTTTTTGTTGTGATGTTAAACATTTGAGTGTAATTTATGTAAATATGAAAGTTTACATGTTTATGTAAATGTATAAGAATTGTGTGGTATGTATGTAAATGCCCCTTTTTTTGGTATTGGAAACTAGCTGTATCGTATCTGAAGCATTGAGAAAGTATATGCTTCCCCCAAATCCCTAAATTATTGCTTTATTTTTTCTTTTCACTGACTGAAATTTGTATTGCCATGTAATTTGTGGCATGCAGTTTGGAGAAAAGTGTAATGAGATACCCCTGATTTTATTGACATCAACTGGTCAGACCAAGCCAAGTGAACAACTCTTCTTAGACAATGATTACTTTGGCTTCAATGCTGAAAAGGTGCGGTTTTGGGATCACTATTGTTTTCCATTTTTTTTTTTATAAGATTTACTTACATACCATTCAACTCTTTTATATTTACATGTATGACGCCAAAACTTCAATTTATATATATGTGTGTGTGTGTGTGTGTACATACTCACACACACCATCTTTTCTATGCAAGAAAATGTGTATTTTTTTTTTTTCAAGTTAAAATTGTGATATTTTTAATGATATGAAAGATTTGGGTGGTATAAATGTAAAAGGTAAAGTTTTGGTGTTTGATATGCAAATACATAGGAATTGGATGGTTTATATGTAAATGCCTCTTTTTATTTTTATTTATTCTCTTATTTTAGAAACATATTTGCTTAGTATAATTTTTGCATGTTTTTATTTGTTATTTTAAAAAATAAATTAGCTTATTTTTAAAAACGCTCAACATCTAGAAGCTATTTTGAGTGTTTTTTAAAATATCTAAATATGTTATAACATACCAAACATATTTTATTTCAAGTAAAAATATAAACAAAATAAAATAAAATAAATAATAAATAATAATAATGTTCCCAAATGCTACTTAATATTTGACTCGTTTTTCTGGTCTTAGCACATCGTAAGTGAGTTGCTTTTTGTGTATTTCAACCTTCCTCTTCCTCCTTGCCACAAATTTATTTCAGTGGAAAGAAACCTAATTTTCAAATTTGTTTCATCGGTAAATATTTATTTTATATGAATTGTGTGGTTTGTGTATTATTTCATCGAATTGGTCACAACCACAGACTGCCAACTAATTATTTGGTGGTGTAAATTTTGTTTTTTAATTAGAAAATTTCCCTACTAGTTTACATTTCCAACCTACTTTTTGGGATTTCAGGTTTTTTTTATAGAGGAAACGAAGCTCCCAATTGTGAGGAAGTCTGCAGACAGCAATAAAATCTTATTAAAGTCACCATGGGAGATACTGCTCGCACCAACAGGATCCGGTGGAACTTTTGCTGCTCTTTCTTCGCAAAAATATGTAGATTTTCTACAGGAAATGGGCGTGGAGTATGTTCAGGTAAGAATGTTTTCAAATTGCATCTTTCATTCTAAGGTTTTTCAATAAAGGAATTTATTAGTGGTTGTTTACGAAATATTGGCTGTTAGCCTTGTCATCAGAGGTTAGGTGGTGATATTTTAAATTGATTAGGAGCCCTTTAGGATCACTTCTTTATTTTTTTATTTGGAACTTTTACATAGATACTACTCAATTCCTATATATTTATATATCTAACTCCTAAACTTTATTGTTTACATATATACCATATAAATCTTACATATCACATCAAAAGTATTATCTTTAAGCAAAATATTACTTTTCATGCATAGGTAAGATGACATGCATGTAAACATTGAAGGTTAGGTGTTAGATATCTAAAAATGAATAAGAAATTAGTAGTATGTATGTAAATATTTTTATTTTATTTTGTTTAAATTTTGATTTGAAACAAAGCGTGTTTGGTATGTTAAAATAAAGCTTTGTTGATTTTGAAAATACTAAAAGTATCTAAAAGTTTTGTCCACCATAGCTTCTATGAAAGCATCTACTTGATTTACAGTTTAGCATTGTATGACCTAGAAATCCACGTTTAATAATTTTTTATAATAGTTTGTTAATTGGAAGAAGGATATAAATCCAATTATAAATATGCTTTAAGTTAGTTGCAGATAATGATGGCACAAACTATATATTTGTATAAATAACACCTTAATTTTTATATTGTCACAATCCTACCTGATGTTTGGAATTTTTCAAGATGGTTGAACGGTAATAATAAAAAATTTATTATTATTTTCTAGAATTAACATTTAATAATCCCAAAAAAAATGAAAGAGCCACTGCAGATTTAAAAAATAAATTAAACAAATGAAAATTTTATCTTAGATCAAGTTGTCCATATTTTCTATAAACATTTATTATTCTATTACTCATTTAAAAATAAACATTTATTTTTCTATTACTCATTTAAACACAAAGCTTGGACCTAAAAATTAATTTAAAATAGAAGTGAGTTACACAAATCAGTGAGTACACCTACTTCTAAACTACAACAACATAATGAAAAGAAAATAATATACATGCTAGTCATAAGTACTATAAATTAACTAAAAGCATTTGATAATTTATTTTTTTAGATATGATTATTCATGATAGTTCAATATATCCAAAGTGTTTTACTGTATCAATAACACATCTATCTCATTTTGATATCTATTCAACTGTCATATGAGCATCTTCTAAAATTATATAAGTTACATCAATATCAATATCATTTTCTAATTTCGTGCACGAGTATCTTAATATTCATTCTTAGTACTATAAAAGGGAAATCTCCACCATAGTCAGCATGTAGCAGTCACTTTATGATTCATATCATTCGGTGTGTAATATTTAATAGATGATACATAAATTTTCTTATACTCTAAAAGATTTGGAACATACATATCTATATGACTAGTAAAATTGAAGAGCAGATCAATCAAATTAAAGTTCTACAAATGCATTAATCAAGTATAAATAACTATTCATGCAGTTGGTTTAGAAGAAACCAAAAATATAATTATAACATAAAAATATTGGTACTCATCTTGTAGCGTTCAAACTTTAAACACTTTTAACCTTCATCTCCAATGGCTATATGCCTATAATATCATAGAAAAAAATAAAGAATAAAATTTAATGTTGCTTAATTAATCTTTCAATTAATTATGTTATTTTAGTTGGTTAGAATCTTCATTTTTAAGTATTAATATTACTAATTAAATTATTAACCTTATGATTGTGTATGGTTAAACATTAAATTTCTTCTGTTTTTTTTATTCTTTTGTTTCTTATTATTTATTAAATTTGTTTTAAGTCTAATATTTCATAAATTTAAATTTAGGTTAAGTTTTGTTTCACATTAATAAAAATAATAAAATACATAATTAATTTATCAGATAAAAATTACTCAAAACTCCATAAAGTGTCACGGTTTCACCTCCAACTCTTCCCTATCTCTAGCATGGTATCATCTTCCTCTCATTGGATCGCCCTAGACTTCAAGATTCAAGCGTGTGACAACCTTCCCTGCTCGACCAAGCCCTTCATCGTCTCCTACACTAAATTTTGGCACATTGGTTTTTCGACGAAGCTCTAGCTTGCTAGACGTCACCTCCTTCGGCTTCGATTGCTAGCGTCATCGCCCTTGTCCCTGAAGCCATACGACGATGGTTCCTGTGCATGGCAAACCTACCGCTAGCTTTATAACACTAGCTTTATAAGAGGGGAAAACCGGGCGTTACATATATTTACTTATAAAGTACCTTAATATCTGAATGTCATAAAACAATGTGTTTCACTTGAGATTAGTCAATGTTAGTTTTAATTTTTATGTCATTTAAAGACTAAGATGCTGTATAAATGTAAGATGTATATGTTACATATATAAATACATAAAAGATTCAGTTATATCTATATAAATCACCTAGTGAAAATCATTACTCTGTTGTTAACTCTCCCTCTGTTTCTACATTCCTTCAAAATGCCCCAATTTTCTTTTTTACAATTATGCGCTAACTTTTGTGGGCGTAGATGGGGCTTTGGTTTCCTATTATGTGCATATTTACATCAGAGTACTAGGATTACAATGTATTTGAAATACTTTCGAGTTGTTTGGTTCACTATAAAAATAAACTTAGGATTTTATATTTTTTTGTTTTGTTTGAAGTAGATTGAAAACAATGTATTTACATGGGCAAAGGGCAGGCGGCAGGAGGTAGCGACTTGCCTATAACATTTTACATAAATGATGAAATTCAAATTCAGCCAAATCGGTCGAATTCTAAATTAGAGTAAAATGAACTGCGGTGTAAACTTCAAATTCATTAAAACGTTACATTGTATTTATAAATTTTCATACCAAACAAAAAATATTCTCAAATCCCTGCAAAAGATTTACAGTACGTCACTAATTCACTTAACCAAACGGCCCCTAAATCATTACATTTACTCATATACTAACCCCCTAATCTATAAATAGCATCAAAATACATGCAAGAAAACATATAGTTCACTTTAGTTAACGTGATATTAGTGAGATTTTTAATCTCTCTTCAGATATTATAATATTAGAACATTTAAGCACAGAAATTCAATGGTATGTGCTTATTTTTTTATAAGAAGATTTACATACATACGACTTAATTCCTTTGCATTTACTTATCTAACGTCTCTTACTTATGCATGGGAATTTATATTTCACTTTTTATTTTATTATTTTTTTAACGTGATACAAAAGATTAGGGTGATATAAATGTAAATAGTGAAGTTAGGTATTTAAATACATAAGAATCGGCATAAAAACATTGGCAGATTTACATGCATAGCATCATATCACTCAATCCATATATATTTACATATCTAACACCTAAACTTAAATTTGTTAATTATATGTGCCATCTTACCTGCGCATGAAAAGACGCATATTACTTTTTAAAGTTAATATGATGGTATTTTTTATGCCATATGAATGATTTGGGTGATATAGATATAAATAGTAAAATGTAGGTATTATATGTGTAAATACATAGGAATTGGGTGGAATGCAAGTAAATGCCCCTAAAATTGATTTATTTGTACGCAGCTATGCTCTGTGGGCGAAAGAAGTGGGTTTGGCAGCCCATTATATTTTGGGTGGGCGAGCTCTTGTAGGGCAGAAATGGCGCTCAAAATCTACGAGGATGGAATGGAAGAAAATGAATTTGACATTATTTTCTCCATAGAGAAATTGGGCGAGATCTGTGAACAAGTGGAATCGATCTCTTTTGAGGGCGTTCCAGAAGAGCATGAGCATGTTGAGAAGATTGATGGAAAATGGGTAGAAATTAAACCCAATTCTTCTTTCAATTCTGTTCGGCTTCACTGCTCCATTTACGGCGCGTTGAAGTTTTGTGCCGTGGATCAGGTATGTGTTCTGCAGGTGTTGGAGTAAGTTTCATTATTATTATTTGGGAAATTTACATGGCATATTAAATGATTTTTATGTATTTACATGTCTAACACGTACAATTTGATATTTATTTATAATAGTAGTGTTATAAACTCATGCATGGAAAGGTGTCTTTTTTACTTGAAGAGTGATATTTTTGATGTGGTGTTAAAGATTTGAGTGACGGGCATGTAAATTTTGAAGTTGAGGTGTTAGATATGTAAATAAATAAGAATTTTGTGGTAGGTATGTAAATGCCCTCTATTATTATTATTATTAGTTAATTTGAGTCAATTGGGGCTATTAAATAGCTTTTTTGAATGAGTTTCTGGTGAGAAGTTCTCTATACATTCTTTTTACTAGAAATGGTGATGGGAAAACATTGGGTCACGATATTTGACTTCGAAATTCAATTTGACTTGAAATATGTGCTTAGGTGATTGCAAAATTCGTTTTTTAAATTAGTATTTTGCAATGTTTTTAGAGATTTTATAGTAAATTTTTTCATGAATTTATATTGTATTGGAATTGGGATTTTTTTTTACATTTTCTTCTCCTAATAAGATTGATTGTTCCGTAAGAAAAAATGTTACGTCCGGAGTCTAGTAGTAACTTTACCCCTGTTTGCTCGGCTGGACCCATATCTCGAGATAAAAAACTTATTTTTGGCAGTGAATTGAACCCAACCTGAAACCAGTCCAAAATTTGAAAAAGGTGACCTATACAAAACTGATCCCTGCCTTTATTTCTTCTTTGAGACTGCCTTCATTTTTTCTTCACGTCCTAAGGGTTTTTGTTTAGGATCTTGTTTGATATATTGAGAGCAACATTCACGAAACATAGCTACGAGAAATTTGCATAGAACTTAGCAGAGCAATTTTGAAGATGAAATGTAAATAAATTGGTGTCAAGAATGAGAGATCCCGAGCTAGACTAGCTTACCCTGATACTCCCCTCATATATTGGAAAAATTTTAGGCATTCTTTGTTACGTTTTAGGGGTTTAGTGTAGAAAATAATATATCACAGTATTTTTTGTTTCAAATTCCACCTTTCGACCACCTCATCATGTGAGGCCTTACACCGGGTGAGTTGGGAGCAAGGATGCAATTATACTCGTAAAATCAAATATGTAAAAAAGAGAAGTCATCAGGTTGTATGCCTGAAAATTATATGTTCTTTGACATGCAACATACTAAATGTTAACAGAGCAACAAAGCCGCTCATATATCCAAGTGACTATTTTCGTCTTATTTTTCAAACGTCAACATCAATTTGCTCAATAAGAAAATTACATGACACTTGAACAATTAGATGAAGAGAGTATGGACATATTCAGCAGAGTTGTAGAGATCAGTCGACACTCTGTAATTGTTCAATGGGAAAATAAGTTTGATAGCATAGGCAGCAATCTCCTCTGAACTAACCTTTGTTATTTCATTCTTCACTTGTATTAAATTAGCAATTGATAAGGGACAATTCTCCAATGTAATAACTTCGCTATTGGGCATGCAAACAATGAAGGCAATTGTGTCAAAATGTGAAGCTCAGGTTTTTGCCACCAACATTGAAAATCATTTTCTTAATATCACATCAATTCATCATTTTTAATATAAGAAGATTTTTTTATTGGTATGCAGCATATTAAAGAATTGGTATGTGTTTAACTTCTTGAGATGATTTACACTCTTTTCATTCAAGTTTTGAATAATATAATCACAAACAAATCTTATTGCTGAAGACTTGCATCTACATGTCATTCTTGGATTCATTTCCCTTTTTAAAAAAAAAAAAAGAAATATTAGGGGAACTTGTAGATAAGAATGGACAAAATCT